>JBBPCX010000141.1:7026255-7050919 GCA_037974365.1 Hydrocynus forskahlii
GACGTGTTCCTCGAAGGACCGGGAGTAAATAAGAATGTCGTCGATATAGACGACCACGAACCGGTCCAGCATGTCTCGTAGGACATCATTGATGAACCCCTGAAAAACTGAGGGGGCCGAGGCCAAGCCAAACGGCATTACTAGGTACTCGTAATGACCGGAAGCGGTGCTAAACGCCGTCTTCCACTCGTCACCTGCCCTAATGCGCACCAGGTTGTACGCGCTTCGGAGATCCAGTTTCGTGAAGAAACGGGATCCCCGAAGCCGCTCGAGGGAGACCGGGATCAGGGATTGTGAAATAAAGTAGTGTCAATGTGTGTGTTTTTCCAATAACAAGTATGTTATAATTGCTCACTCGACTGAATCTGAACTTTGCTACTGCTTTGTTTAAATTTGATTGTAACTGGGTTAAAATCAAGGTGAAACATGGAAATGGGAAAAGACTCATGAAATATTTCATGCTCACCTTTGTCTGGAAGCTGAAGATGGTGATGGCGAAACAGACTAAAACTGTAATACCCAAACAGATGATCACAGACACTGTGTTGAAGTAACTGTTAAAGAAAGACAAAGGATACACAACAAATTCGTGTATCCTTCTTTTAGACTGATTCATAATGTGGTCAACATCAAAAATGTTTAAGTAGGTTTGTTTGTCATGCAGTGACTAGCTCCTTCCATTGTGGGATATTTCTAGGAAAAATGAGAGAATAGGTAGAGTATATATAGATGATGTCACTGGCTTAATTTCCTAGAGGCAGATCTATCAAGTCTAACTGCAAACAGTAGTGGTGATAGGAAGCAGACATCTAAAGAATACAGTGCCTCTAAAATCTCCGCCGAGTTATTATGGGAGTTTATAGCTATGAATTTGCTGCCTGAAGCTTCAGACAATATTTTACAACAGTTTGAAAAGAAGGTTTTGGTCTAAATATCAGTGATGAGTTATTTCATCTTTACATAAGGTCTTAATCACACATGCATAAGCATTGAATATCATATTTATAAAGCAATACATTAATATTTATTTACAAACATTTATTTTTAATAGGTATATTTATAAACACCTTATGTCATTTTCCAAATACATTCTTATGAAATAAATGACACTATACTGACATAAGGAGCATTAAACTAAAGTGACAGTTTCAAGTATTCACACTTCTCATTATGTAAAAGGCAGAGGTCTAGTTAAGAGGAATGCGTATCAGTTCTATGGGAGATTTTAATTACTTCACACTTAAGTGATCATTTTCATGCTTATAAACATACGTAAACCTATATGTACAAAAAGTGTGCACATATTTTATTCTTATATTTTACATGCATCTTAAAAGCACAGCAGCCTGTTTGGTTTTAGTGGATAAAGGAAGTTGCAAAATGTAAAAACTAAGTAGGACCACACTTTGTACATAAAACCACATGGGAACTGGACATCTAAAAAGCGTAATGCCTCTAAAATCTCCCTCACACAAAGTTATGATGTTGATTAAATTATTATAAATACACTACCTGAAGATTGAGACAATGTTTTATGATAGTTTTGAGAGAATGTTTTGGTCAAAAAAATCCAGATTTTTTTTTGCTTTCTATTCAAGCCCATGTCGGAACGAAACCTCGTATTTCACAAAATACTTCTAGCGTTCTTAATTTCAATGCAAGCTAATGGAACATCATTTCATTATTAGTCATTCTGGACTGTTTCTGTTGGTCCATATCTCATGCAATTTTTACAGTGTAAATAGTTGGCGTGTTCGAATAATGTAAAAAGATAAAAATGGCAAAAATGGAGACTGGGATGGAGGCACTTTTAGGTGTACTGGTGGTTTTGGAAGGAACGTTATGTGGTGTTTATGCTGTAGATCTCATGGCCCCTGGTTCACCAGCACAGTAAGTGTAAGTGTGTCTGCACTACAGCAAACCATTTCACATCAAACCACTCTGTTTACATCTCAATCATCAATTTATGAGGATTTTAGAGAAATTAGCACTGGTGTTGAAGTAAAACTCATGGTAATGTGTGACGTCTTGAAATGTTGCTAGTAAGACTGAGTTAAGGGCCTGAACATATAGACATATGCCAAATTACTTAGACAAAGACAAACAGGCCACATTCAGTCTGCAGTCGCATGCAAAAATGTACACAAACAGAGAATCACAATGATGTGAACATGACACTGTACCTGGACATCATTCCTGTCATGAAGGAAAGAGCCACAGTCTGAAAAAGAAACATTACACTGAATTTATGGTTTTAGACTTTATTTCCTCATAGACTGAGCCTTTATTGCCTCCTGTATGGCCTCAACTGTGCCTGTGGGCAAACAGAGACTACAGTCCAATTTCATTTTGTTAACCTGGGAAATACGTACTAACACTTCATGTGTGTAATGCTCATTTTTCACAGAGCACATTAGCAAAATGCATTCAGGTTGTTTTGGTACTCACAAAAATTGTCAGCAGAATAAAGTTCCATGGAAATCTCCTCCTGTGGTGAAGATGGAGAAAGAATGATGAATGAAAATGGTTGGTGTGTTTTGTATGAAAGATCTAACCGCTGTACATGAGAAAAGTAAAGTGGCGTTTATGGAAAATGGCTCAAGAGAGAAATACTGAAGTAGATTTAATACATGAACAAGTTAAAATAAATAGCATAAAAGTAATACATAAACACTCACACAAGTATCTATTTAAAAAAAAACACAAAAATGATCTAGAAGAAATAAAATCTTGTTTCTTACATGGACAGGATTTTGCAAAGGCACTTTTTCGAAGATACAAGGTTCCAACGGTGACAACACTTTTATAGTCATGTGCAAATTCACATTTTCTAGATGAATCTTCTAGAGAACACACTTCTTCACATTCACATACACACAGTTACTGTTTGTTTATTGAGTCATATCAATGAAAACCTAATTTTCCTTGTTGATTTTAAAACAAGAGGTTGGTGTAGTTCATAAACACTGTCTCAAAGTTTCAAACACTCGATAGTCCCCTGTCTATATGGTCCGTATAGAAAGTAGCTGCGAAAACAGCTGAGTTTGAGTTCCCTGTTTTTGGTGAACAAAACCACACAAATGTCATGAGTGGTTCTTAGGGGACAAATTGCAAGATAATAGTAGGATATGGGACCTTAAACATGCTAGAAGAAATTAAAAAAGGTGGCCTATGCAAAAACCACAGAACATATTTTACCATAAATTGAAACAAGAAATAAAAATATTTAACCGGTGAACTGGTGAAGGTGTTGCGGGCTCCCACAGATTTTGATTTGCATTGGGGGCTGAAGGTTGGCATATCCACACAAAAGATGAAAAATGTAATACTGGCTTTGATATGAAGGTGTGAGAACACAGTGCATCACAACTTAATGCATATGGTGCTGTGTAGCCTCAGACCAATCAGAGTGCCCATGCTGACCCCATCCACTGCTGAAAGGGATCAGAACTCGATCAGAAAGCAACAGAAATAGATGGCTTGGTCTAATGAATCACGTTTTCTTTTACATAATGTGGACAACCGTGTGAGTGTGAATTGCTTACTGGGGAAGAGATAGCATCAGGATGCACTATGGGAAAAAGCCTGGACTCTATACCATAAGCAGTGTTCTGCTTGGAAACCTCCTGGTCTCGTCCAGCAGGACAACTGTCCCTGCCACACCATGAACATTGTTCAGGAATGGATTGAGGAACATGATAAATAGTTCAAGGTGTTGACTTGGCCTCCAAAGTCCCCACAGTGTCAGTGGGATGTGCTGGACAAACTGGTCTGGTCCATGGAGACTCCTCCTCACAATTTACAGCACTTAAAGAATCTGCTGCCAAGGTCTTGTTGCCAAATACCACACCTTCAGAAGTCTTGTGGATTGTTCAAGCCTCAACAAGTCAGAGCTGAGAAACCTACACAATTTTAGGCCGGCAGTTTTAGTGTTATGGCTGTTCCTGCTCGGTATACATATTCTCTTTCCCTCATTTACTCACTCTCTCTCACTCTGTCTCTCTCTCTCTCCCTTCTGACAGCATGAGGGGCACCTACACAGTGTTAGGCAATATTAGGTTTTAATGTTATTGCTGATCACTATACAGTATATATCATTTTTTAAATGTGTAATCACTTTTTGTATCAATGCGATTTTAAATACATAAAGATAGACATCAAATGGCACACTGAAATGTTTTATTCCATATTTTAAGCAGTTTGGTAACCATAGTGTTCATAATTAAATCTCATAATTAAATTGTCCTTTTGTCTGCCTCAAGATATGACTGCCACTTCTGTGGTCTGCAGCTAAACAAAATAAACAGATCCAAACGTGCTCTTGCAGAAAAGCTTAATTTGGTAGCAACTTTGAGATCTGTGACTATCTAACTTAAGATCTGTGACCATGATCATGAAACAAATGGCAACAGACAACAGATTTATTATGATGCCACATCTAGCCGTGCTCCCAATGCAAATCAGGCTTTTCCTGTTGATGCTAAAGGCCACTTTGTTAATGGGAGTTGCCGTTACCCATGCATGTCATTTGCCTTATAAATTGCTGTAGAGAGGCATGGTGGTGCAGTAGGCCTCACAGCAAGAAGGTTCTGGGTTCAGTTGGGCTGGGGGCCCCTCTGAGTGGAGTTTGCATGTCCTCTCCATGTCTGTGTGAGCTTTCACTGGGTTCTCCGGTTTCCTCCCACAATCTAAAGTCATGCACGTCAGACAAACTGGAGAAGCTAAATTGCTCCTAAGTGAGAGAACGTGTGTCTGCCTAGTGATGGACTGGTGAATTATCCAGGGTGATTCTCTGCCTTTCGGCCCTTTGACCACTGGGATAAGCTCCAGCACCTCCACCACCCTGGTTAATAATGAGGGGTTTAGATAATGTATGGATGGAACTGCTGTAACGTTGTGTATGAGATGAGAAGCTTTGTAATTATTATAAAAGTTCCCCAAATTCTGCAGTCCTCTTATTCTGAACCACATCTGGTCAGATGCTGCTCTAATGTCTTACAATATGTAGCTGACTCATTTCCGCAGGCCCCATTTGTGAATTTGTCCTTTTCAGCAGTAGCGAAAAATGATCTAGCAAAAAAAACTGGTCTGGGGAAATGTGTTAGAGTAAAAGTTTCTCTTCAAAAATGTAACAAAATAGAAGTGAGCGAGCATAGAAACAAGTTTGCCTGAGTAAAGTGAAGAAGTATTTATAATAATTTGTGTTTATTCACCACTGGTTGTCACTCTTATCTCTATCTCTTGCTTCTGTATTATATGGGTAATTTTCTAGTACCTTCTAAGAACAGAAAATCCGAAACACTTCTAAACACTTATAACATCTGCTTCAGGTACACAGGTTTCAGCTTCAGCAGTTGTCCATTGACTGATATACAGATGTGCAATTTCCTATCAGATGTTCAATTTCCTATCATATCTGGAATTTCTTATGGTGTGCTAAATCATTATTATTATGTGCTATATCACTATTTAGGTAACTATTACATGCAATAATGGGCTGAAGTAGTGTTAACTAGTAAACTACTTCAACTGTAATTTTATTCATTTATCTGTAGTATTTACATTCACCTCTCTTACTGCCCACAACATTTTTTGGACATAGCAAAGTGCAACTGGTGCTAAGCATTAAGTATTTTGACTTTATATTATATTTTATATTGTTCTTGTCTTTGTGTCTCAGTGTGTTTGATTCTGATTGTGCTATTGTTTGTGTGTTTTAAGTAAACAGCTTAGTGATGAATGATTAGTGGATTGTATGCTGCAGATGCAGTGGATATTTTTGTAAAAAAATAATGGGGTAGCCTGCTATTATCCATCACTGTCTACAGATCATGACGTGTCTACAAGAGAATATGTAGACACTGTTAGACCTGTGCAGGTTACTGTAAATAACTCACCTTGGTCCAGCGAAGATGGCGAGCGTCATGTATGTCACAAAGAACACAATGCTGTGAGATGAAAATGATAACAAAATGTTTCAGTACTGTGCACGAATCCCTGAGGAAATACAATCATGGAGAACAAGAAATAGTTCCTGGTGTTTTTTGATATCTAACAGTTGGTTATGGCTGATACCACAGTGTAAAGAATCCTAATGGTTGTAATGTGAACTTCTGTAATGTGGCTAATTCTAGATGCATTAGATAATCCTCTACAGGTGTCTCTAAAGGTAACAATTAGGCCAGTTTCCATTACTTTCTGATGGCTTCATATTTAATCTGACACTAGTGTGTCCTCAAAATGTTAAAAATGTTAAAACTGGGGTGGTGGTGGCCTAGTGGGTAGGATACTTGCCTCTGGACCAAGAGGTCATGGGTTTGAATCCTACCTTCAGTACACCACCACTGGGTTCCTGAGCAAGACCCTTAACCCCAAGTTGCTCCAGGGAGACTGCCCCCTGTAGTTAGGGAATGTTTTATTGGATAAAAGTGTCTGCTAAATGCTGTAAATTTAATATTTATTATGTATCAAATAAAAGGTTTTTTTATTTTTGTACTTTTTCAACGAAGGCAAGACAAAGCACAGGTTATTACTAGAATTGTAAAACTAGCTGATGTTAAATGTGTGTGTATAGTTGGCTTGTGTGCGTCTCTTCAGCTGAAGCTGATGCCCAAAGGGAGCCAAAAGAAATGATGGAACAGCTGTATCCTAAAGGGGGAGATAAGACAGACTTAAAAGTTGGTTAGGGCGTCGGCCCTGCAAACAGAGGGTTGGGGGTTCGAATCCCAACTGCTGGTGTCACGGCTGAGGTATGCTTGAGCAAGGTACCGTCCCCACACACTGCTCCCTGGGCACCGCGTTGGAGGCAGCCCACTGCTTCACTTGGTGAATGGGTTAAATGCAGAGAAAGAATTTCACTGTTTGTTGTACTTGTATGACTATGCATGTGACAAATAAAGAATCTTAATCTTATATATTTAATGTTAACATGGGCTAAAAAAGTCTGGATAAGACTGACATGTGGTAAAAAAAAGTCTGAATAAGACAGACATGGCGTAAAAAAGTCTGGATAAGACTGACATGTGGTAAAAAAAAGTCTGAATAAGACAGACATGGCGTAAAAAAGTCTGGATAAGACAGACATGGGGTAAAAAAGCCTAGATGAGATAGACATGGGGAAAAAAGTGTGGATAAGACGAACATGGGGAAAAAAGTCTAGATGAGTCAGACACAAGGGAAACCTGAGGGTGCACAGAGCTCAGACATATCTGTACCTTGGAGGCTCAGCAAAACCCCAAAAGACTTTGCAAATCACAGTAGCCTCTAGAAATGCCAAAGGAATGACTGTGATCCCTGCTGATGAAGGGCAGAATGCAGGTGCCGCTGATGAGAATAATCACAAGGGGAAAGGCACTCCGGCCTTCCCAGATGCCCCTGGTCTGAGAGATAAACCCCCTGGAGACAGGAGCAGAGGTGCCAGCCCTGATACTCCCTCTGGAGGAAAGGCAAGGAAGTAGCACTCAATCCAACCCCAGGCTCTTCCCTTATGTATTGTGTGTGTTTTTGTAATTTTTTTCTTTTACTTTACCTTTCCCCTGGTTTACTCTTTTGGATAGTCCTTGTTGGGTTTGTTTAGAGCTACTTTTTCCAGGAGTATTAGACCTGAACTGTTAAAGGTACTGTTCCTTGTCTTCAGTTCATGAAAACCACATTTCTTCTGTTTGGACGTTTGTGACTTTACCTGGAGTTGTGATCTTCTGAATTATTCTGATTATTGTGACTTTTTAACCTGAAATAAACTACTCCATAACTGAACTGAGCCATCATTGAAGATAAGTTTCCGCCCTCATCTGGAAGCTCAGTTGGTAGAGACCTGGGTTTGATTACAGCAGTTATTGATTACTTTCCAGATGCTCCAAATCTCAGAAATGAGAGTGATGAGAAACAGATAAGCATCTAGAGCAGACTAAACAAACATAGCAGAACAATTATAATCACTTATTATAACTTTGAGCAACACTGAAGTTGAAATGGGCAGCGTCTACATATATTTAATCTTTTAAACGATGCTCTGCTTCTCCTCATCGACCACAACTCTAATATTCATTTTTCTCAGTTTTAGGTCTTGAGAGGTGGTGGTTTACTATGTCATGACTTCATAGGACATTCATTTTTAAGGAACAGTCCAAAAAAGTCTAAATTTCACAGTGTGCTACATTGTTTCACCATCCAGACACACACACAGCAAATAGTAAGTATTTCAAAAAGTCACTTACTATGCTGCCCAGTACCAGCCAGGGTTGGATTGTATGTATATTCTAACTGGATCACTGAGAGAGGGAGAGAGAGACAGAATGAGAGAGAGCGAGTAAATGAGGGAAAGAGATGTATACTGAACTAAAACCACCTCTTCAAATTGTGTAGGTTCCCCAGCTCTGACATGTTGAGGCATGCACAAGCCACAAGACCTCTGAAGGTGTGCTGTGGTTAAAGACCTTATAGTTGCAGATCCTTTAAGTCCTGTAAGTTGTGAGGTGAGGCCTCCATGGATAGGACTAGTTTGTCCAGTACAACCCACAGATTTGTACTGGTGCTGATTTGCTGCTACAAATTTTCTGCTACACTTGTAACTTAAAAATCTAATTTAGCTTACATATTTTACCTTTAACTTTAACCTTTTACTTTTTATTTTGTTTTTTTATTTGTGTTCTAGAAATGTTAAGATTTGTGTTTTATTGTACTTACTTTTATACTTATTTTTACTTTACTTGTACTTATTTTTAGATTTGTGTTTCATAATGTTTGCACAGCCGTAAAAGGAGCAGTTCACTGTGTGTTGTACGTACATAACTATGACAAATAAAGAATTTTGAATCTTGAATCTTGAATGTTGAGATACTCGATCAGATTCGTATCTGGGGGATTTGGAGGCCGAGTCAACACCCTTGTCAACCATTTTGGCAGTGTGGCCAAGCACACATGATCCTGTTGACAAAGGCTACAGCCATAAGGGAATACCATTGCCATGACGGGGATGTACCTGATCTGCAGCAGTGCTGGTGGTATGTGTCAAAGCAACATCCACATGAATGCTAGGACCCAAAGAACACTGAAAGACACTGACCACGGCCAACACTACGCTTGCAGCTAGCTTTCCTCTCATAGTGCATCCGGGTGCCTTCTCATCCTCGGGTATGTGACACACACACTTGAGGTGAAATTTGGCCTAATCAAAGTAGCTCAGATTCTTACACCCATTTTCTTATGCACACATCAACTGTGAGAACTGATTGTTCACTTGCTGCCTAATCTATCTAACGTGTCTCTTTTTAACAAGAGAGCCTTAGCAAACTGCATCTAATTACAATATGAAAAAAGCACACCAATTTTGAATGAACATTAAAACTGAATCATAATAAGCAATTCTTCTGCTGAGTATTGGAGTTTGAAGGCTATTGTCAACAAGTAACTTATTGGGCAAAGAATTCTCTATTACACAATGGTTTCTAATAATATTTGAATATAGTTATTATTTAATGAATGTGTGGGGGCATATACCTATGTGTATGGCGAGTATTTTACATTTTTAGCTCATCGGAGTTCCTCATTTTATGACACAGAACAAGCCACACAATAAGTGATTAAAAACTTCTACTCACCAGAAAGTGAAGAGAGAGACGGCAGCGAGTGTACAGGAGAGCTGCAGTGCCACAGTAGCATATACCTGCACATACACAGTTACATCAATAAAGACGAACTGAAAATACAGTCTAGCAGCAACTTACAAGATAATTCAGGCCAATTAGTGTGAGGATTTAATACCTTCCTGATGAAAACCCGTCTGATGTTGAGGTCATCCCAGCAGTACGCCGTCAGTGTTACTCCATTACTAGGATAACCCTCGCTGTGACTGGGGCTTCCACCTTTAAAACATCAAAATAATTGGGCAAATTCAGAAGAGATAGCATACCAATATTAAGACCATAAGTATCAGCTGATACCCACATTGTTCATTATTTAAGGGACTTATATCACGGAAAACCCAAAAAGTCTGTTGGAGAATGTAAGTTTTTCACTGATTTGCCTGTCCACAGGGCCCATGCATGGAAACTAAGCAGCAAGAGCGGCCCGTTTTGGATGTATTGTTTTTGTGATGTCATAAAAAACTACGTATTTACATGCATCCAACTTATTTAAGCCCCATCCGTTCATGTTTTAATAAGGAGTGCTTCAACCCATTTTTTAAAGAAAAAAATTCACCTCAATTGACCTCAAAGTCATGCCCAGTTCCACCTGCTAGCTAGGACTCTCCTAGTCGCACAATGCAACTATTACTGGGAGCACTGGGTGCTTCCTCCAAATCATATGAAGCAGCATTACATTTTTTTCAAAATGACGCTAATATAACATCATTGGATGGTGCAATACGCTTGGAGGAGAACACTAACTGCCACACCAGTTAACAGATGCTGTATTGGGTAGCCACCCTACCCACACAGGGAAAGCAAGGCATTATATTATTTCGGACTCCTGGCCATGGATGGCTGTGGCACTGCTGGAATGTAACTCACAATCTACCGATGATTGATCCAGTGATTAGACTGTTGCCCCAGCCTCTCTAGTTTTGATGGAGGACATCATGGATAAGCACTTTGGTCATCTTTGTCTGTCCCAAACTCACTTCATAAATAAACTTGCCATTTTGGCTGTATAGTGTGTGTATATGACTATATGACTTATGTAGAGAAAATACAATGAAATCTAGTGAATGTATGAACATTTCTATTTCTCCACATCCTGACCAATATACAAAAATACAGTGTCAGTTCTAATATTAAAGTGTCTCTCCTGTTGTTTAGTGGGGTAACATATTGTTGCATAGAATTGGAACGAAATATAGTTTAGAAAGATTTTGTCACGGTGGTGTTTTTCTGTGTCTGGTTTTTGTTCCCTGGGGTGGCCAGTAGGGGTCACCCCTGTTTCACGTTATGCCTGTGCCCTGTGTTGTCAGTGTCTGTGTCACCTGTTCCTCGTTTCCGTTTATTATGATTTCCACGTGTCTCTTGTTCGGTCTTGTTTCCCCATTGGTTGTCCTAGTCTCTGTTTGTATATAAAGTCTGTCCTGGGGTTTTGTTCGGGGTGCGGGCATTGATAAGGTAATGTGAATGTACCAAGGTTGTTTGCAGTGTATGTACTTTAATAAAAGTCACGGTGCAAAGAAAAACCTCCGACTCAGTCATGGCTCTCCCGGGCTGGTCGTGGACGGAGGAGGAGGAAGAGAAGGTACCGGTCCCGGCGGCCGGCGCTGTGACAGATTTCTTAAAATATAGATTTTATTTACAGGTTCAATGAGAGTCTCTGGTCATCTCCAAATTGGACTACTGCAACTTTCTGCTGGCCGGACTCCCACTGAAGGTAACAAATCCACTTCAGCTGATTCAGAATGCAGCTGCGAGGTTAGTCTTCAATGTTCCTAAGTTCACACACAACACACCTTTACTAAGGAACCTTCACTGGCTCCCTGTGGCTGCCCACATTAAGTTCAAGTCCTTAACACTTGCTTTTAAGGCCAAGAATGGACTTGCACCCCCATACATATCAGCACTGGCCAAGCAGCATCACTTCTCGTCCTCTCAGGGCTTCAAGCAGGGCTCGTCTCAAGCCTCCGCTGCTCAAAAGAAGAGGAAGACATGCATCAAGACTCTTCTCAGTCTTGGCCCCCCAGTGGTGGCACGAACTCCCGCTACCAATCAGATCTGTGGAGTCCCTCGCTGTCTTCAAGCGTCACCTGAAGACTCCCCTCTTCAAGGAGCACCTTGGTGACAAACCATGCCTCTCGCATGATTGCTTGCTTATTGCTTATTTTTATATATAAAAAAACTCTTATCCCCATCCCTTCCTTACTTTTGCCTTAACTTCTGACTTTTCTTTGACAATGGTTGTTTAGATATTGTTTGTCAGGTGTTTAGGTGTACCGAGCGTGCAGTAACGTGGTTGAATAGAGGACATTGATTTAAGTATACCTTTACAGGTTTGAGGAACAGATGTGGACTACTTGAGCACAGGTGTATGTTGCTCTGGATAAGAGTGTCAGCTAAATGCCGTAAATGTAAATGAGAGGTACATAGAGTTATGAGGTGAAACAGAATGGAGAAGAAAATGTATTTTGTTCAGATTTTACCATTATCAACAGCGGATATAAAAAAGAAAGAGACTTGCTGCTTCACTTCACATTTTGGACAGATGCAACTGTATTTGCATCACAACCCCTGCTTCCTATCACCACCCATTATAAGGAAATCAGTGAGTCAGTGCGTTTCTCTACAATGTACCATTCCACATCAAACCACTCTAAATGACTTTGTTCACGTCTCAACATCTGGATTATGCAGAAATTTGGAAAATCCATGGAATTTCTCTTTAAATGGCTAAACTTGCATGGGTTTTTATTTTGAGATTTACTTTCATCCAGCAACCACAGGGGGCACAAGAGAGCCTCACTCATGTTGGACAGCCAGTAATGAGGAGAATTAAGCTTTATTTAGAGAACAGTGCTTTCATTGAAACCAAATCTTTCTGATAGGCAGCCAGAAATTAATTGCATTTGTTTTGAAAGTGTGAAACCCTACAAGTATGAGAAATTCTACATGCGCTTACCTGCAGTGGCCTCCTCATAGTTTGGAGGGGCTACAAGCATTAAAGAGCCATCATTTAACTTGCTTGTTTCTGAAACCTGCAAACACATTAAAATAAACAGTGTGCAGCAATGTGGATAGTGATGAATTTGTACAACTTTACCGACAGAACACAAAATTTCAAAGGCCTCTCACAGGACCAATCACTTTCAGCACTGTGTTGTGTTCTTCAAGGCCAGAAAATACCGACACTATATGGACAAAAGTAATGGGACCCTTAATGCTTAAGCATACTAAGACATTTTGGACAACGCCATGCTTCCAACTTTGTGGTCACACTTTGGGGAAGAACCATTTCTATTCCAGCATAAAGACACGGTTGAATGAGTTCAGCGTGGAAGAACTTGACTGGCCCCACAGAGCCCTGACCTTAATCCCACTATACACCTTTGGGATGAACTGGAACGGAGATTGCGAGCCAGACCTTCTCATCCAAAATTAGTGCCTGACCTCATAAACACGCCACAAAACGAATGAGCACAAATTCCCACAGAAATACAGAAACTCCAAAATCTTGTCGAAAGCCTTCCAAGAAGAGTGGAAGCGGTTATAGCTGCAAGAGGGGGGGGGGGGGGCATAAAGTCTACGTGTTTGAATGCAATGTCATTAAAGGCCCTCTTGGTGTAATCGTCAGGTATCCTAATACTTTTGTCCATATAGGGTATATGTTCTCCTGCAGCTCGCTATATAAACTGAAGTCAAGATAAAACAGTTCTGGTATGACCATGTGGTTCATGCTGCCAGCCAGCTCACCTTTTCCTATTCTTATCTATCCATCATCAGCGAGGAAGAGTAGTGCATATACCAAGCCGTAATGACCGTAATGAAGGAACAGTGTGTTTCAAGTTTCATTGTCATATACAGATAACAATGTAGCATCGGAATAAGGAGTGGGAGCTTTAGAAGCTTTCTGCCACTTTAACAGAATCCATTCATTTGAAATGTGCTAATGACCTCTAACATTGTAACCAATGAAATACTGAGATGATGGAGTTCTGATATAAATGGTTATTTGCAGCGACCAATGACTAATCTGTGGGTAGATCCATGTGGTGGACAGAAATAGGAACATTATAATATTCTATACACTTAACGCCAGGGCAGTGTTCATAAAGCTACACAACACTCACATAAGCCTTTTATAGCAACCAGCATAAACTTATAGCTTATTCCAAAATGATAGTTGGTACTGAGGCTTTTGTCAGTTTTTATTTGATTTCACCTCAGAAAGTGTTGTGAAAACTGTCATAACAGTGGAATAAGACTTTATAAATGTTTATGTAGGCTAATGTCAGTTGTCAGATCTCATGGGGTGGCAGTAGCCTAGCAGGTTAAACACTTGCCTGTGAACCGGAAAACCCCAAATTTGCAGGTTTAAACCCCCACTTTCTGCCATTGTGTCCTTGAGCCAGACACTTAACCATCAGTTGCTGCAGGGGGACTCTCCCTGTAACAAATGATTGTAAGTTGCTCTGGATAAGTACGTCATCCAAATGCCCCCTTTACCTTCATGCTGCCTGTCAATAGAAAACGGCTTCTGAATAACAAACAATGGAAAACTGCAAATGATTTGGCACTGACTGACAAAACCTATCATTACAACAAATCACCATAAACCAAGGACAATATGCAATTCCACTATCCTGTCAATATTAGCTCTAAAAGCAGATTTGATAGGGTTTTTTTGAACGGTCACTGTAGAAAGAACCTGATTGGCCTTCCGTATTATTTCGTCAAACTTAAATAACGTCTATTTCACTGCTGATTTCTTTTATTTCTTTACAGCATAGATAGATAAGTAGCATCCAGACCGAACTCAGACCATGACTGCTGTTTTTGTCTTAATGGACATCATCATTGTAATCAAATCTTTCTAGGCTCCCTGTGGTGAACTGAAACCAAATGGAATGAGGCATGTCAGAGATATTACACAAAGACATGAGCGTGTGTGTGTGCAGTCTTCAGGTTCTTACCTTGCCTTGGGTCATGATCACCGTCTCGAGAGTCTGCTGCTGTCTGGTTTATCTGCCTCTATCTCTCCCAATGAGTGGCAATAGACTGGGTCTCTTCCTCAAACTTGGGTTTGCTGCTGCTGCCTCTGTCTGCTCAGATTAAAGCCCCCCTGACCCCACCCCTCCACCCCTCTGCAGTTATAGTGTGATGGTCCTGCAGAGAGCAGCTCTATGAATCAGACTGATTCCCCCCCTTACTCCAAAATGCACTTTGCAGCTACATCCAGTGCCAAAACGCTGCTCACGAAGAGCTGGACTAGACCAACTTTGCAGGAAAAAGGGTTGATTCCACACACCCCCATTCACTTTACCATGCCCTTAGTTGTGAATTATTGATGCAGTATTTGTCTGGAAATCACATGTAATAAAACTATGCATATTTTGGCACCATGCCAGAACAGCATCTATTTCTCATCTTCTCATTTTAGTGATTACCTAAAAAAAAGTAACACATAGGAAACTGACAAGACATGAAACACTAGTCGATTGAGCGTTTAATGATAATGTTCTTCATATGTCACTTCGGAAAGACCATAAATTAGACAAAAATAAAACTCAAACATGGTTTACAAATTAGATGGGACATTTCAATACAACATACTACATACAGTACACTCGTTCCAAGTGCTGAAATGTTCACCATGGGATAGTGTTCTGAAGCAAATAAACATTATGGCACTTGTGTGTTAGGTTCCATTTATGTCATGTTAAGAACAGGAGAACTGGAGAAGGCATGTACGCACTGCTTTAATACAGCAACACTAAATAGGAGGCAAAATCCAGTATGGGATTTTTTAATATTATGGGAGATTTTATATGGTACTATACATCATACAAGTATCTCAGGTCCCTATTCTATCAAGCCAAAAAGCTCTCAGTGATACTCAATATATTTTGTACATATTTGGAATATATAAACACAATGCATCTTCAATGAAAGCAGGTTAGAGTTTCAGCCCGAGCAGAGTGCAGTACAGACAGAAACCAGTACTATTACAGCCATAAACAGTCAGAACACCTACAACGCAGGGCTGAGAACAGCTAAAGCTGTCCTTAAACCTATGATGCAAGTCTTGAGTTATAATTCGGGAAAAGCCTATGAAGAATTTAATCTGAGTTGGTTTCAGAGGTAACAGAAGGGTAAAAGTTACAAAGCTACAGAATGGCTAGATAACTCTTAACGACAACTGACTTAAACTGACGTACACTTTTATGAATGCTGCTTTTTATCTTTCTTATCACCTCAGACAGTGTTATAACTGATGACTGTTAAAAATAAGCCTTTATAAATGTGTAAATAAGGTTTGTCAGTTTTCACAGAAGGCTTATGTCGGTGTTATGTACCCTTATAAATGTTGTCCTTCAACAAAGAGTTATTTTAAATGGCTTCTGCAACAATGGCACAAGTCTGTGAAGGTTTACAGTCAGACAATGAATTGACAGTGAATTGACCACAGATTATTGATCCTATTTTGGGACATTTTTACTTTTCCTCTATTCTAAGGTGTTCTGATCAAGTGAAATCTTCTTGCTGTATTAATTCTATTTCTCTGCCACTGCCTTTCACTTACTAAAATGACTTCAAAAACAAATATCACAATCTAAAAAAATGTAATACAGGATAATACATAACTGGATTATCCTTACTTTTTGTTCTGACAAAAATCTCAAAATGAGAAACACCAGATTTATTTTTCATAAATTTTAGATGCTTTCATTTGCCTGAAGCACACTCTCTAATTAAAAGGAATAAGTTTAAATTTATCGCACTGATTGTACACAATCGTGTGCAAAGTAGCACTCTGTGCAAAGCAGGGGTGTGTCTACGGGGGGGGGGGAATGCAGGGACAAGCCCTGCCCTCCCTGAGCCCCCCCAAAAAAATGGATGGATGGAAAGATAGATCCTTTTGGCCCACCCAGATAAGCCAAATGCCCACCCACACAAGATGTTCTGGTCACACCTCTGGTGCAAAGGTAGTTTTCAATTTCCCCCTTGACTACCCGGCCTGAAGCCACTGGTGTTTTTAAGGCAACAATAAGGACTACATAATGCGGACGGTGGAGACATGCATACCACGGGTAGCATTTCTCAGATTACAGAGTCAATTTTGGAACACCAGCTGCCCATCACCTCGGAGAGACAGAACACATAACCCCCGTAACAAACCATCTTTAAAAGGACAGAAAACACACATAGAGTGGACCTGGTCAAAGTGTTGTGATATAATTTAGTGTCTGTTTGTTCCACTGCTGCAGTGTTTCAAGTTGGGCAGGACGTTTTCAGTCTATTCGTGTTGTTTGTGCTCACTGTGGTACGGAGGCAGCCCAGGAGAAAATGGGTTCAGATACCAAACTTTGTAGGTTATATACCAGCCCAAGATTGCAGTTAAGGTTCCCAGGACTTTGTGAATTATATCATGGAAGTACACAGAGGTACAAGCAAACATCCATATCCAAATGACAACGATGGCATTGAGTGCGACATAGAGAGCATCAAGAAGAGCAGTTCTCTTCTGGTTGTGCTGCACCAAGTGCTGCATGGGAACCATCTCTTCAACAATGAGGAGTGTGGAGTAAGCCAGGATGAAGGAATGTCCCGATATGTCAAAGCCGTCCCAGACAAAACCAGCTTTTCTGCACTCTGCCTTCGTGCTGAATTCTCCATGGATTACTTGCGTGGAGCCCGATTCATAGCACGTCCCTGTAACGTCTTCAATGTAGAAAAACGTCTCAGTGCAGGAGTACCAAATAGCTGTTGCCACCACGAGGGACGTGACACGCTTGAAAACAAAGATGAGATTTCTGGGGTACGAGTTGGAGAGGAACAGAAATGGCAGCAGCAAAACCAGGTTCCAGCCCCAAGAGAGCTTCACAAAATATCTGAAAGAACAAAACAAAATTTTTTGGAAAGTTCAAAGCAATATGAATATGATAGTTCAAAGCAATATGAACCCCTGCCTGGCCTATGCTTAGCTTAGCTAATTATGGTCAGATGGCAAATCATGGAGTCATGGAGTATATCAAGATGTTTAGATACACAGTGGCACCAAAAGGAATTTGGAGATGTTAATCGCTGGTAAACATTAAGGAAGTTCTTAAGGTTATTTATTACACTCAGCAAAAAATAAAACTAGTCTTGTATTTTTAAGGATGGTACAAATGTCCAACTATTTTTGGGGTCACTGCATTTTGAGCTTAGCTGATGTTACCTAAACTTTTTGGCATTACATACATGGTTGGAGCTGAACTGTAAAGTTAAGCCACTAATAAAACTAGATGTAAAATCTGTATTTATATTATTACAGAAAAATAAAATTTCAAGAACATCCTTGAGCCATTAAAACTGTTCAGTGAGATGACCAGTTCATTATGATAGCTCTACTATCATTTTTTTTTTTTTTTTTAGACATGGGGCCATTATCATTATAGAGACAGAAAGATAAAGAGGGAGAGAGAGACCGAGACACATAGAGAGACGGAGACAGAGAGAGAGAGAGAGAGAGAGACAGACATTGTTTCGCCATAAAGCAGACCTAAATCTGTGCCTAGTCAATAACCTCTCAGTAAACAGTAAATGAGTTCTCTAACTAGACGAGACTGAGACTAACTTTATATTTCAATTCTCTCTTCCAGTTTCAATTTTAAGTGGAACAGCAGAGAAGAAACAGCCTGAACCTCAGTGTCACCTCTGTGTAAAAGGTGTCCTTTAGCTGTGTAGCTAGCGGACATGTAGCACGGAATGAATGGAGATATGGACTTTTAACCAGTTTATGAAGCAGTTATGAAGCTGACCATTTCATCTTATTAACCACAGCCTCGATGAACTAAAATTACACTAATTATCCGTACTTAAAGGTTGGTACTTACAAGTTTAATACATTTTTGCTGTTGCTGAAGTAGGTCTCAGGAACTGCGTCCAGTTCTTTCAGGATCGATCCTGTTAGTGACAGAGCCAGGAAGAAAAACGGCAAATACTGACGAATAACGGTGCCGTTTCGCGTCCAAAAAACTGTCAGGATATTCACGGCACTGCTTAAAGTTGCCATGGTGCTCCAGGGTGAGCGGAGTAGAAGAAAAAGCCAGAAGAGCTCAGAGGAGCTCAGAGGAGCTGGACTGATTTTCCTGTTTCGTCACGTTGGGCTAGCACAAGTAAAGTCCCTCAACTTTTGGCTTTAAAGCCTCCAAAATGAATTCAACCGTTTTACAAACACCACAGAATAGTGTTTAGACCATTTTGAGCCTCAAACGACGTTTGAACCTCAACTGACGGCTGAGATATGGACACAAATACTTTAATTTTAGAGTTGCGCCACATTTTGCGCATGCGTAGTAGAGTCTCCCCGTTACCATGGGACGAGACCTTGACAACCAGGTAGATAAACAACCTAAAGGTAAACAACCTACAGCACTGAGTCGTGGTCTCTAAAAATAGGCTAAAAACAAAAAGCAAATATCTCATTTATTTTTAAAAAGAACAGAGCCCACAATTAAGCCGCCTAATTGTTTTTATACCCATTATGTTACCCATTAAAAATGTTAAAACGTTTGAAATCAGGCACTGAGACCTCATTATGTGATGTTCTCTATTTTTTTGCACTAACTGGGTTTACAATGTAATTAAGACAAGAAGCCCATGAAAAACACATTTCATTTGTTGAAGGCAAAAAACACCTCTGTGACCACTGGGAAAAAGTAATGTGCTTTATGTGCCACTTTTAGCAGTAACATTTATCTGATCTTTATTTTTTAATATTTTAAAAACAAAGCCCACTATTAAGCCGCCTAATTGTTTTTACCCATTATGTTACCCATTAAAAACGTTAAGGCCTCATGAGGCCTTAAGACCCATTAAAAACGTTAAGGCCTCATTGAGGCCTCATGATGTTATTTTCTGTATTTTTTTGCACTAAATGGGTCCAGTATCCCTTACAAAATGTAATAAATGTAATCTAAGAAGAAGCACACACGATCATTTTATTTGTTGAAGGCTAAAAAACACTTCTGTCACCCGTGTGAAAAAGTAATGGTCCCCTATTCCTGCTTACTAGTTACTAGTGCCACTTTCAGCATCAGCATTTACCTGATCTCCATTTTATCAAAGTTTAAAAAAGTCGACAATTAAGCCACCTAATTGTTTGTACCCATATGTTCGACCACAAAAACGTTAAAAGGTTTGAGAGCCTGAAATCAGGCACTGAGGCCACATTGTGATTTTGAAGAAAAAAAAAGGGTGGCCTAGTGGCTAGGGCTTTGCCCCTGTGATGCAAGGACTGTTCATGGCACCACTGAGGTGGTGAATGCATAAAATGCAGAGAAAGAATTTCACACTGTTCACACAGTGTGCTGTGGTGTGGTGTGTTCACTCATGACTATAAAGGGCCACTTAACTTTATATGGGTTCAAAATGTAATTTAAGACAAGATGCACATGAGGAAAGCACAAAAAAAAAAAATAATTTGTTGAAGGTAAAAACACCTCTATGACCTGTGTGATAAAGTAATGGTCCCCTATACCTGCTTTCTGGTTGTGCCACTTTTTGCAGCAATGAGTGTAACCTGTAAGTGGAGGTCAGATAAATGTGATAAATATTCAGAGAACAAAACAGGATCACAGTCTCACAGGCTATCAGACTCACTAGAGCAATCTTAGTGTTCAACAGGAGAATTTCACCCATATTTTCTAACATCTGCATAATTACATTGCATAACTACACAATGTGAAATGCTAGAGCATTTCACAGCTAAAGAATGCTAAAGCTTTTCACAGCTAAAGTCTTTTCACAGCTGAAGAATGACCCATCTGAAGTCTATAACTATTCTGAGGTCCACCCAGACCTTTAATCATGGGTCTGATCCAACACATGATCATTCTGTCAGTTGCGATTCCCCATCAATGATTTATTAATATTTAATGTATTTATTGTAAATTACTTCCCATGGCCTGCCTGCTGTACTTTCATGCCCCAAGTGATGAAGGGAACCAGATGTCCGAAGCTTTTGATGCCTCTTAAGAGTTCCTAACACAAAGTATTTACATGAAATGATTCTGAATACACTGCCTGATGTCTAGAAATGTTTATAACATTTTTTGAGGAGGTTTTGGAAAGTTCTAGGTCTACTGATCATTTAAAAAAGTAAATGAAATGGGTATATTTGCACTGTAGACATCACCACCCCTGGTTCCATCCACCACCCAGGTAAAATGGCTAAGAATTGATTTTCAAAGAAAACGGTGCACCTATTTTAATAATACCGAATTATTATTACCTTTTCAATTAAATACAATTGGGATTAATGCAATTATTTGGAGTTTTCTGGTGTTAGCTGTATGGTTTATAACTCTTTATGTAAGGCCACATCATATCCAGAAGGAGTCAGTGTAATACACATAGAACACAGTAACATCCAGCTGCAGCCCCTGGGTTGGGCCAATGTGAGCCAAGACCCTCTGTTTGAACGGAGCTACTTCAAAATAAAAGTCCTGTGTCGCAGGCTCAGCGAATTTCTTCCAAATAAAAGTCACACATTTTTGGCTGGGCGAATAAACGCTCCCTTCTTATTTCAGAATAAACCCCCAAAACAGACATCTAGGAGCAGGGGTGTCAAGCTCCAGCACAGTTTGATGGTTCTCCTCCTCAAACACGTTCACTAAACCTGACAATTAACTAGTGAGGTGAAACAGGTGTTTCTGAGCAGGGAAATCATCAAAATGTGCTGGACCACAGCCCTCCAGGACTGGAGTTCGACATCTAAGAGTAATCTAAAATGCTCTAAATAAGACTAACATAAAAGAAATGTTTCATAAGAGAAGCTGTTCAAATTCATAGACATAGTGTATCAAACTTGTGAAAATGGGATTTTTAAAAATATTTTTTTCCAATCGTCTTGATTCCAAAACATAATCAAATAATGTCTTGGCACAAAAGTGGAAAATGGTCTAAATAGATTTATCACCAAACTCTTCTTTTTGAACTGATTTCAGGGTTCCTTTACATATACTTTGGTATACAGTATTTGCACCTTTTCACATAAATAATAAAACAGGAAAATGAAATTAAAAAGAAAATGATACATGTAGTTAGGATAGGTTGTCGAGTCAGCGTAACAAAAGTCCAGCAACAGTCCAGTTTTCCAGGGACACTTCACAGTTGGCCTTGTTGAGTGCCCGTTACGCTTTCCAAAGTTGCACCAGACGGTGTAGTCTGTGGGGGTGTGAAATACTGGTGTTTTGAAACAGACTGCCATGGATTTAAATCTTGCCTGGCTGTGGGTGTAGTGTGGATGTGCTACAGAAGGTGCATTTGTATCTTTTTTGGAACTGCAGTCCAGTTTAATTTTCTGTTACTTGCACACTTAAAGGATTAAGAGGGACAAATGTGGGGGGAAAAATGAGCTTTTTGGCAGAGTACAATGAGGTGTCTCAGTACGTTTACAGAACTGTAAATCCTGATTGTAAAGCCTTCATGACGCATGAAAAGCTTTGCACACCTGAAAAATGGGGTGTAATTTTTGGCCACATATACAGAGTTCCAGTAAACACTCCAGGGTAGGTTTGTGTTACATTATCCATTGCTTGTTATTAGGGGTGTACCCTCTGAAGCAGGGGGGTTTGATGATCCTCAGAGAGCCCAGACCAGGCTTGTAGCTGGTAGCCTAGTGGCCTGGGATCAGGAAGTTGTGGGTTCAAATCCCAAGGCTGCTAAGCATCTCTGAGGTACTCTGCTCCCCGGGCGCTGTGTTCCTGGCTGCCCAATGCTTCACTTGGTGAATGTGTTAAATACAGAGGAAGAGTTTCATGCTGTTCACACTGTGTGCTGTGGTGTGTTTGTGTATGACAGAATGGTCACTTCACTTATTGTGTTATATGTCCTTACATGCCTGAGGCAGGTAGAATAGCTCTCTAGTTCTCATTGACCTGGCTGAGGGGTCCTGGCTGAGGGGTCCTCTACAGTTGCTGTTGTCTTCACTAACAGGTAGTTTGCTGCAGTAACAGCCTCTACTTTTCTGGAACTTTGCCATAAAGATTTGACTGATTGGACCCCAAAATGCTACCATCTTCTACAAGTCTCAAGCCTGATCCATGGAGAATTGTGTGCCTCTTTAAACATCCTGTGCCTGCATCTTCTTCCAGGCATGTTCACTAAAGCTCTGCTTGTTCCAAACTTGTTAGCTATTACCAGTGGTCAGGCATATACACATGGATAAGCTGTATACTTACTTTGTAATGAGGATTTTTCTGTGTGTGGACCAAAAATGATTTGTATTTACCCACTTTTAAATTTTTTCATTCCAAGACACAAGTTAAGGAGAATAAAAGCAAGTTTAACGGAGCACGGTTGTTTTGGTCAATTTCAAGGACTGTATCTTTAACATATAGTTTTACTTTAAAATTGACCCCTTTTTTGGATTACCACCCGTTACTGACTATGAAATTAAAGAGCACATCTTCAACAAATGTCCTGAAATGTTTTTGCAGTGTTGATTTATTGATTTTATTACTTTTTGCAAATCCAAGGCAACTTCATGTGTAAATCTCAAAAGTGGATAGATTTTTCAGTATTTCTACACTTTAATCTGTAGTGGATGGGCAGAAAGAGGGAATGCGTTTTTATATTTATTCATTTTCTGAACAGGGAGTTCTGACGAGGATGCACTACGATGGAAAATCAGTGTAAATTCCAATAATCCGTATTGTCCATCTTGCATTGTTGATACCGAAGGATGCATTATTGATACATTTCTATGGGAATTGTCTGATTATTTAGCTAGTGGTAAAAACAGCTACTTGAACTCAAATCACAAGCATGAAATATTATCCGTTTTAAAAATCAGTCGCTAACTCTGATGAGCTACAGTTGTGAATCTTGACACTGCAATCTTTTTCTAACATTCTAATACTCGAATTCTGATTGGTTGTCTTATTTACCTTGTAAAGCACACTCATTTTAAAACAAAACTCTTCAAAAATGTAACTGTACAGTCTGTACACTTGCTGAAAAGGTACCGATGATTGCTGAGGATCCTCTCAAAGCTCCGATTTCTGTTTAAATAATTCGGACTGAACTACTTTCCCGGTGTTAGCTCTACGCTTTCCAGATTCAACAGATGACAGCTCAGGCCCAAGGAGCGGAGAACCTGTAGACACTACAAAGCAACAGTGAGCTTTTGTGCTCCACTGTCTAGACGGGATGATGTCATAGTCAAGATTGTTTCTGCACTGATGTCGTCCTTCCAGGTCTGACCCAGTTCAGCCTGGCCTGCAGTCAAAGCCTGCGCAGATTTATGAGACTGGATCTTCTTCTGACCATTCCAGACTGTAAACCTGACCGCTGCATGAAGCACATTTTTACATTTTCACATATCCAGTATGGCAAATGAAAACACCATCTTGAATTGCAGGCAGGAAATTAAAAGCTCTTCATGTAGCCCCTTTTATTTTATACGTACTGCAGCCATCAGTCTATTATGCTTAGATGTGGAAATATACACTACTGTTCAAAAGATGGTAATCACCTATAATAAAGGACCCATTGAATGTAAAATCAAACCTCTTGGAAAGAAAAGGATAGATTAGATTAGACTACATTACATTACACTGCATTACATTAAATTAATTTAAACCTTGTTGTCACTGCTCATAGTTTAAGCACCAGAAAGTTCAAAATTGACAGTATCAACAGTTAAAAGTGGAAGTGATATTATTAAATAACAAAAAATATATGTAGTGTTTTAAATAGCAATGCATATATTAAATATATATATGAATACACTATTGTGCAAAACTCTTGAGCCACCCCTCATTTCTTATTGTTTTCCTTTGTCTAAAATACTATTTATATCTGCCAACCTCTCTTATCGTTGTTATGTTGAGTAGATTAAATGAAAGGAATGGGAACAAATGTTTTACAGTGACATGCTGCAAAGTGTCTAAAGATACAGGGTAAGAAGTTCCAACCACTCAGCATTCAGCACCACCAGTATACTGATCACCGCCTGATCATCTGGAATCATCTGCACC
>JBBPCX010000141.1:7065325-7090180 GCA_037974365.1 Hydrocynus forskahlii
TCGTTGGTGCCCTAATATATATGTATATATATATATATATATGTGTGTGTGTGTGTGTGTGTGTGTGTGTGTACACATTGTTAACAGTTAGCACTGTAATTTGAGTAACTAATCTGATTACTCTTAGATTACTTCCACTTTCACAACCAAATTTATTTCATGTTCATTGGAGCAGAAGAAGCTCTTTTTGCTATGAAAAGGTGTGCTATATTAACTAATAGTAATACTCAGAGGGACGCATTGTCTGCATTTAATCACTGTAATGTATCTTTTCATCTTAAACGGCAGTGATCAAGATAAAAAAAACCCTCACAACACAACGATCAGAAAAGCACCATCAAACTACACATCTTGAAAAATGTATAACAGTCTGATTACAGGTTTTATTTGTTGTAATCTGATTACATAATCCAGATTATGAACTATATGTCAGTCTGCACTCAGAACAGTGATGGTTATGGTGCAACTAAAACCTTAGCAAAGTTAGAATTAGGGTCAGGGAGGCTGATCCCAGACCTGCTGTTGAGAACAGAATGAAAACAGCTTTTTATCACCTTCATAATGTTTTCCATTCATCCGGCATGGCCACTTCTGCTGTAAAGCAACTACAAAATGGCTTATAAAGCAATAAAGTGCAAACCATTGTCTATTTTACCACATGGTGAATATGATGGTGCTTTCAGAGCAGTCTACAGTCACCATATTTATAAAATGTCAAAGAGCTATTCAAAGGGGGTGTCTGCTGGTGTGTTGTGTGGTGACTACTAGTAGGATTTTGATAACTGATCTAAATTAACTGATTTAATTCTGATTATATTATCTTTCATTGTGTTTCATCTTCCTCTGTTTTTTTGCTAATTATTTTTATTTTTCCCCAATATGAGTCATATCCAGTTTTACCCACTAACTGGGACTCTCCTAATCGTATGATACCTGTAACTCTGGGAAGGTGGTTGCAGTGACTTTTCTTTTCAAACTGCCACTAACTGACATGATTGGAACCCTCAACAGGCTTGGAGGAGAACGCTATTGGCTAATTCTGTTATGTCAGATACCAGACACCCACACTGGCTAGCACTGTGCTGGGTAATGTGGTAGCAATCATCTTACCCACCCGAGAAAGTCATTTTTGCTCTTTTGAACTCCTATTCAGAGTGGTTGTGGTTTCTTTGGGAATGAGGCTCACAATCTCTTGATGATTGGGCCTACACTATCGCCACTTCTCTAGTCCATACTACCCCCCTTCTCTAGTTACCATTTTGGAGATAAGAGGTTTTTTTGCAATGTTTTGTGAACAGAGATGAAAGGTACTTGAGTGACTATATACAGACAGGAAAGGTACAAAGGTACAATGTAAATGGACCCTCAAAGTTGTTTTAGGGTTGAATTAAGGACTTTAAATGTTTTTCTCCCCCAGGGGAAAGGGGCTTAAAAGGCAAGTTGAGTAGAATTGCAAATATTTAAAAAATATGCCTTAATATACCTTGAAAAGTACACCTGGAATATGGAATATGATACAATTATGTTTCATAACTGAATGTGCTTCAGGCATACCGTCCCAGTGAAGAGCTGGGTACTGTCCCGGTTACATTTTACTAGTTTCTTTCTGTCCTTTTGTTTTTTGTCCTTATATTTTAGGATTATTTTGTACATATTGTAACCTACTTTTGAAATGATGCTTCTCCTCAATCACATTTCCAGAAGAAAAACCTATTTATGAATATGTTGCAAATCTCAAAGATGAGGAGATTTTCATCTTTTTCTCTGTGGAATTCCTACATATTTGAATTCACTTTTTATTAAAACCTCCAAACAAATTCATAAGAGCATAAAATTCAGCTGCCCACAACTGTGCTGATTAGTCTTCACGGGAGGAATAGCATCGCCGATTAGTCACCACACAACACACCAACACACAGACATAACGTCGAATGTGTTTGTTAGCATGTTTCATTTTTACAGCTGTATGTACTGATATGTTCAATATGTTAAAATAAATACACATTAATACATATATTTGGCTTCATACTTCCACTTTCACTTAAAGCACAGTTTCCTCATGTGAATGTCAACAACACTAATGAGTCAGTGTTGTTGACAAATGCCAGTTAATGGGGGGAGAACTTTTAATACAACGCTGTCATCAATCACTCCCACCGTGACAGTGTGTGAGAAGAAGTGTGTGAAGCGGAGCTTCGTGACAGCTAATTTCCCACGAGGACACTCAGAAAAGAGAAAACCACAGCGCTGTTGTGTAATTCTACGCCTTTAGCTGAGTCCATCATTTTATAGCCATGGGAACAGCTGCTGGAGCCTCGTGCAGGACAGTTACTGTATCATTTTCCACAGCTTCAGTGGGATACTGCAGTGACTCTGAACACATTCAGAGAACTTGGTGGATTTTGCCATATTTCTTTATTATATTCTTCAAATATATCACAGTATCAGATGATATTTCAGTTAGATTTAGTAAAGTTAATGGACCTGTGCCTCCTGAGAACCGCTGAACCAGGCTAAAGGAATGTCTTATAAAGCTGACACGGCTTGTTTTATTGGGTTCTCTATTGTTTTGTTCACAGTAAAAAGAAATGACACTTCCAGAATGGAAAAATACTATCTACAAATTTCATTTCATATAGGTCCATTCTGAAATGTTCTTTCAAAACAAGCTGATGCAAAAAATAACACACTTGCAGTTTTTGTCATGGTCATACTTTTTCATTCTTTCTAACGACCCCCATATATCACTTATATGTTACCAATCTAGTCATATGAAGTTATCAGCATTAGATTTAGGTTTTAGCTTAAAGGTTAAACTTACCTAATCTAATGCTGTTAACTTTGTTTCCAGCTTTAGATATAATTTTGACATTATATGCATAGGTGCAGGTACTGATAAAGCTAAAAACTAGGAGTGCAAATTCTGAATTGGCTAATTGTCCAGAATTGGCAGGTTTTTGTCCCAAGCAAACAAATTTCAACAGATTTCTTATTTTAAACTGTGCGGTGCCTACACTCGTACTGTATCGTAGCATAATCATGCATTGTTCTAAATAGCCACTCATCTTTTGCTTTCGATTTTTATTTGATTCATGTTTTATCATGTTATTTCAATTGATTTATAATTTAAAAAGTCAACTGAAGACCCTATATTTTTAAGTGTCATACCTTTTTCTAATCGAAAGTCATAAATAGCTAATAAAAGGAAATTCATTTAGAAGTAGACAAATTGGCTACAAAGTATTTAATTTAGACAGCTGCTCATGGGCCTGGTTGTAAGAGACCAATTCTGGTATAAAAGACCTCCCAACACTAAGAGTGTAACGATTTCAGTAACAAACAATTGAAACAGTGTATTTGAAACTGTATCTCTGACATGCGCCCCCTGCTCTCACTCTCTCATTTGTCTTTTGTGAATCATAACTAGTGTGGGTGAACAAGAGTACACTCCCCTCTAAAACCCTCTTGTACTCTTTTAACATCCCAAGTACAACTGATAACATGCTAGTTAGAAATGCTATCATTAAGGCTATCGTCAGCTAATGAAGAAGTTTTTCCCTCACAAGCAGTGACAAGTTAATGTTCAATAATCAGAGTTTCTAGGAGACTTTTCAGACTTGCTAACTTAATTTATATCCATGCTATAACAACGGTCTGTGATAATTTTGACAAGTGCACCATCGTCTCTGACTTTGTGCTCCTCCATGATGTGTTGCATTGGTGTGGAAATTTCATATGAATGACAAAAGTCTTATTTTTTGATGCAAATTTAGACCAAAAATTTCCATAGCTATGTCCGGTTCTGTGAGACAAAGATGCATTCTACCAGAGTTAACTGAGCAAGGAGGGGGCGGGGCTTATGCTACTGACACAATAACATTCAAATGACTGTTTCCTTTTGTGAAGGTGGTATGCCAGCATTGAAAACGTTACACTGGAGAACCTTTATTTACCTGAGCCAAAAACAATCTGTAGATTACATCATCAAGACATTAAAGATTGAAATTGGAAAATCATATCAAACCCGAGAAAACAGGTATTGTTACACCCCTTACCCAGCACGAATATTCCTGTACTCATTCATCCATGTAATGTGAATAGATAACTTTGGTTTGTCCATCCTTTCGCCGATCTAGACTTCTTACATTTTCCTTCCTGCCCTTTTCCTGCACCTTCGTTCTCAGACTTTCTCCGATGCAGACTTTGAAAAATGGGGTAAAATTATAACTAATTGCCTATTTGAGTTTCTATCATCCAGTTGCTATGGCTACAGCTGTCATATAGATTGGTCTCTCTATATGAGCTTGGTTACTGTTTAACCTCCCCCACCCACATTTGCCCAGATTAGGAAAATCAATAAGATAACAGGAGTACCGGCCTTACCCAGCGCCAGCAGCACCTTCGGAGCGAAACGCTGCCGGCTGCAGCAAAACTTTCACGTCTATATCTAAAACTTTTGCATGTACAAGGAAAAGGACACCTACAATTAGTTGCTGGGAGCCCAGGGAACGGCATGGTCAATGTTAACACTCAGGTTGGCGCCAGTATGGACCTTCCGTATGGTGAGTACACACACACTCTCTCGATGTCTTCTTGCTAACAGCTTGGGGAGCTGGTGCATTTGTGAAAGGCTCTAGATGTTTACCTGCTGCTTACAGGTGCTTGGTGGTTGGTGGACACGTTGACAGGTTGATCCTTCTGGATTTATTTTTCTTTTTTTGGCTGAAACGGCAGTTGGTGTCTGCGAGAGCTTTTAGCTCCGGCTGTAGTTCTGTAGCACTGGAGGTGTGACAAAGCCATGATGGCTGGTAAACAGGGCCTCCTGGCAGCAGCAGGTGAATGATGCCGACTCCGCTGCCCGAAACTTCCTCTTTTGAGTGAGGGACTGGAACTAGTCCACCGATGGCTATGAAAAATATTCATGCAAAGTGAATATGGAGGACTTTTGAGGAACATGTCTGAGATGTTAAACTGGTTTACTTATCTCTCATGCTTACACAAAGGCACCACACAATTTTACTACAAGACAAATATGAAGTTGTTACTGGGACCCGACAATGTAAGCGTACATAGATGTGTTTTGAGCTTTATTTTTTACTAGCTGGAAACTCTGGATGTTACTTTTGCTACCATCAACCATCACCATCTCACATGAAAATCTAGAAGAATTAACAAACCTCATATCCCCCCAAAAAATAACTTAACTAGATAAGGATGAAATATTTGTTCTTTTCAATGTCAAATAATGGAACTCATTCAAAGTCATTATGGACCATTTGTACTGGTCCATTTGTCCTAAAAGTTTGACACAATGTAAGCAACAGCCCCAAAATAATGGGGACAACAATGGAAAGGCTTTAGTTTGGCAGTGATGAGTTGCATATTATTATACTAATACATTATCATTTAAATTATAATTTTTGGATAATAACAAAACAGGTTATTATATGGTTGACAGCATGAAGTGTGTGTGGCCTTCAATCTGACAATGGCACCTCTGCTCCAGACATATGATTCATAAAAGGGAATTCCAAAGACTTTTCAAAATTGCAACATAATGAAATAATTTAAAATGGTTACGCAATTCTTTACTGTGTCAGAACTGTTCACAGCAGTGTTGAGAACCAGACGTCTGAACAGTGTAACCCCTGTGAAAGTTATGTTATTTTAATTCCTCTTTTTCCCTTATTTACCATTTTCAGAATTGCATATTAATAATCAGAAGATGCCTAGGGTCACTGGGCATTTTGGATAGTAAATACAATGGCTAAATTTGTGCTGTACACATTGTGACCCCTGGTTCCTATCTTCACCATTATAAAGCAAATTAAAGTGGGAGGCTGTTTCTACAGTGCTCCATTTCACATCGTGCTACTCTGAGTGACTCTATTCACATCTCAAAGCTTGAATTATGTAGAATGTTTAAAACAATGGTTGGAGTTCCCCTTCAATACGAAACTACTTGGAGGTGTAACCTTTAGTGCAAATGAAATCTTTGACCACAGTTATAAAGACGTTAACAGAAAAGTTCAGTCTTTACTGTGCACCTGAATGTGTACACTAAGAGACTTTCTTTTTTTCAAATGGATTTATGAGGAGTTCATGACCTTATTGTGAATAAGGTCACAAGCCACTGACTGCATGTCCTCTGTGAGTTTAATGACATGCATAGTTGAGTACATTACGTGTATAGTGATCGTGTTTGTGTGTCTGAGTGGATGCTGGTTGATAACTGTAACATTCATGTTTTGGCTGAGTGCCCCTGGCAGCCGCGGAGAGCTTAAGCCCCTTTCTGGCCTGGATCAACACAATGTATTGTACTGTACACTTCTTTCGCAAACAAAGAATGCTTCGAATCACTGTCAGGCCAGTTCCCGCTGTGAAGATTCCACCAGCTCTCAGAATAACAGCATTAAACAGGATATACGTGACAATTTACAACAGAACGCACTGACTCCCTCCCACAGCGGCCTGGGGGAGTGCTCATTTATTATAACGTGATGTTGTGGTCACTCAAGCACCCACGACAATATCTTGAAAAGTGACCGACTCTTCATGAGAGCACATTAGTTCGTTATTTAACCTGATCTGTGGTGGAACTTTCATAAATATCATGCAAAAGGAAACTATAGAATCCTAATCTAGTCTGAACAGCTTCTAGTGTGACAATAGGGGCCTGAAATATATTAAACTCTGCAAAACGTTGCATTAATTTTGTTAAAAAGATTACACGAGGCATATACATCACACTTCAAAATTCATTCACACAGAAATGTATCTGATCCCCATCCAGCTGAAGCCTGTAGCTAATTGGTTGTCAAGCATGGTGTCTGTTGCTTCTTTTAGGTTAAGTGGTTGTATTATGTAGTTGTTTCTCTTTTTTGCAATATTCTCCCCAGTTGAATCATGTTTAATTTCACCCGCTAGGAAGGTCACACCATTCTACCAATGATGGGAGGGAAAGGGCTAACATGTGCTTCCTCAGAGACATGGTCAAGCTTCACTGCATCTTTTCTGCTCCCACCAACACAATGTTATCAGACAGTTTAATATGCTGTGAGGGAAACACTAACTGCGAAACACTTACCGAATGGGAATGTGCATGGTTTCACTCAAAAATGATCATGGCACATCCAACAATATAGGCAGCATGGTGCTTCTTTTATATGGTGATAGAAAACAAAGAAGCTCCACATGCTTCACATGCTTTAAACTACTAGTACCTCCTATTCTGGTGGTAGATTTTAAGCAGTTAAAGGGAACAAAGCCATACACACTGGATATGAAAGGATTAAATGGAGTTAAAAAAAAAAAAAAAGAAAGCGTGCAACACTTCCATGAGAGACTAGCAGTGAGAACCAGCTTGAACTAATTACCCAGCAGTTACAACCTGGACAAATAGCTGCCCCACAAAGTTAGCAGGATGGCTCAGCAAAAGTAAACACAACAAGAGCAATCGAAAGCTCTGAAGCAAGGAGCTGTGTTTGCCCTGAAAAGCTGAATGACTCTGTGGAGGAGATCCAGGAGCTAAGACGGTCATCTCGACAGGCCTATTCGTGACGGTGCCAGAAGAAACCAGCAACTAGAATCAACAAGCGGCTCACCCCTCCACCAACGCGGATATAAAGAGAAATGTTATTAAAAGTGAATCATACACAATGACTCTCTTCTAGGCTTTGGAAATAATTTGTTCCTGATCGATAATTTAACAAAAATAAAGCCGGATGTCTCTGACCTTCTAGAGGAAGGATGGGGGTGGGGGTAGAGTTGTTTTTCCTTGTAGTTTTTGCCAGAAAAGGCCCACAGAAAAGGCCCACAGTTTTTCCACACAGAAACCTAATGCTCATGGGAAATTCATACATATTGCTGACCTACTTTTCCTAAGCGTAGATGCTTGGAATGGTTCAATGCCAAGTGATCAGTATGAGATTTTTACAGTTCCAGTTAAAGTGCAGTCAATTTGTATTTAATTGCCTGAGGACTGAAATCAGTGAAGAAATACGTATTTTTCTTTACTCAAATCACGACCGTCAAATTGAAACCATGGCCTTAAATGTTTCAAGATCCTTGCGACAACAAAAACAGTTTTCCTAGACACTTATGCAAAAAGGACGATAAACTCAAGCTGATCAAGCCTTTCCAACATTTCAGAAATGATGTGGCCCAATATAGGGGTGTCTAAAATTCTATAGCCTCATGTGTTTTCCTGACCGCTGGGGAAACATATTATACCTCCAAATTGGTATAGAGAGTAAAGGAGAGGGCAAAAAGACTTTATTTCTATTGAAAGTTCTTCTAAGTAATTCTGTGTAATGATTTTCGGTCAAGGCAGACAGGATGAGAGATCAGCGTTTAATACAAATAACGAGATACAAAAGACAAACATAAACAAAGGGTTCCAGGGTTGTCAAAGATAAAATCACAGCAAAAACTAAGAGCAACTAAACAGAGAACAAGCTAAAGGGCAACACCGAAACACGCTAACAGAAATGGAGGATTAACAGGCAATTTGACAACATAGACTGAAACGCAGGGGTATGTATGTGGACTAAGGAAATGAGAACACCTGAGCAGGGGAGGAGACAGGAACAAGACACAGTCGAACAGGTAGGGCTAAGATCAAACAACACATACTCACATAGAATATATAAAAGTGTATAAATAGCACCAGACAATCATGCATGTGACTGCCAAGATGTTAAATCATTAATTCATTTTCTGTAACCGCTTAAGCCTTGGGGTCATGGGTATCTGAAGCCTATCCAGGGGCCTACGGGCGCGAGGCAGGGACTGACCCCGGGCGGGGCACCAGCCCACTGCAGGGCACACACACACACACACACACACACACACACACACGCCATTCACTCACACACACAGTCACTTTAGAATCCCAAATTAACCTGACATGCATTCTTTGGACTGTGGGAGAATCCCAGAGACCAAGGCTTCTCCACGTTACCACAAGGAGAACATGCAAACTCCATGCACACAGGGCCAGGACCCGGACTCGAACCCCCCACCCTAGAGGTGTGAGGCAACAGCGCTCCCCGCTGTGCCACCTTGGGGCCTGCCATGATGTTATTCATGATATTTATACAGAATACATAGAACCGTATAAAAGCAGCAGACAATCATGCATACAGCTGCCATGATGTTATTCATGACACATTCATATTCTGTTGAGATTCAGCTGTCTGCAAAGGGCACTTTTACACATCATCCTGTCACTGCCATCGTTCATCTTCACAATTGACCTCAAGGATATTGAGGTTAATGGTTACATTCAATATTTGTACTTGTCCATTTATAAAAATATTTTTGTTCGATTTTTTTTATTTTAGATGAAAAATGAAGGCACGCGGGAATGTAAACACTGACAGCCATTAAAAAAGGAGAAAAGGACAGCAGAACATCACAAGAAGCCAATAACTGGAAAGGATAGGGAGAGTTATACATTCTGGAGCATTTCTAATGGTTCAGTCATCATATTTCACCATAATGTACAGGGCAGCTGCTGTGTTCAAGAGATGTAGAAGAAATGAGGATGGTTTTGCTAGTAATGACATTTTAGTGTTCTTAGTCATTCGCCTTTATTGCCTTTGGATGGAATAAACTCTTAATGGATAAACCAATGTCTTCAAAACACTGGACATTTTTAAGTTAAACAAACAATATTAGGGCACTTTGAGGCACAGAACATGCCTACAACTGTGGAAACACTCATGGTCCAGCTGTCTTAAATATATCTAGGTTTTTACAAGGCTCTGAATAGTCTTCCTTTTTCTTTAAAAAATGTTTACTTTTAGCAGTTTCAGCTCTACAAAAGTGCAGTTACTCTACAACAGTGGTCATTTCTGGCCATTTTGGCACTCTAGATTTAGGGTGATCCACAAGTTTTGGTCAGGAAAGGATGGTTTTCTCTGTGCTATATGTGCCTTTGCTGAGTGTTTCTGTGATTAAAGACAAAAATATGTACTTTACATTATAATGTAATAATAAAATTAAATTTTTTTAGCTTGCTAGAGACTTTATCTTGCTACGCTAGTAGTTAGCTGCTTTACAGATGAGGTAAATTAGCTGGGCTTTAGTTTGAAAAGTGTAATGTATCCATTTGTCACGTGTGAAAACACCACAGCACACAGTGTGAACAGCACAGAATTCTTCTCTGCATTTAACCCATTCACCAATTGAAGCAGCAGACAGCCACAGCACCCGGGGCAGTACCTTGCTCAAGGGTACCTCAGAAGGTCATGGGTTTGAATCTTAGGACTGTTAGTGGCGTCCACTAGCAGTCCTAGGATTCAAACCCATGACCTTCTGATTGCAGGGACGAATCCCAAACCACCAGACCACCAGTTAAAGTTAGCTGGATGGCTAACTAACATCAGGAACCCATTCCATGGAGAACCTGCTATGAAGCTAGGAAACCCTCTTTCACTCTGTGAGGAATGACTGTCTTCTTGCCACACGGAGACACTCTTTCCCACTTGCTTTATTCATTATTTTACTCAATCGTGTAAGCATTTATCTACTTCTTCACTCTTCAGAAGAGTGAAGAAGTAGAGTCCTAGTCTCAGCTTTTCTCTTTCTTTCTATGTCGTTATTAGGAGAAAGTGTTCAACATCTATTGGTGACAACTGAACCCATTCATGCCCATTACTGAAAAACTAACTTCGCTTACATTTCATCACAGTCATCTGCAAAGGTTTGGGTGCTCTCAGGCATGGTTTTGTTTAATTTCTCAAGAAAATTAGTGCATATCTTCTGTACATTTTTCAAAAATGTTCCTTGTGGCCTGTGGAAAAGTTTACTAGGCAAAAGTAGCTGTATTATTTTAGTATTTATTTATCAACGATTGATAATTGAAATCAACATGTAAATAGAGAGATAATATTCTATTTTGCAGAGATGCTCTCTAGCAAGCTAACCAACTTTAGCAAACATTAGTATTCAGTAGACAAATAACTGATTCTAACTTGGAAAAAATGACTAATGTTTTTAATTAGTTTGTCAGTTAACAATATTATCACCCTTTCAGCCAACATTTTGCTACTAGGTTTTCCTACTAATAGATTAAAGACCTTTCAGCACCATCATGAACAATTCTGTCTCAGCTAGTGTCTCTAGCATTGAGCATTTTTAATGTCAAATCATGCAGAATTACTTTTTTTTTTTTTACATCTTAGCATTTGATTGTCCAGAAGTTTTGAAAAATCCCTTTCATAAAACTTGGCTTGGCGGTAATAACTGGACTGAAGGCCAAAAGTCTGGTCTAGAAATGAACACATCGGGGCTGCAGTGTTAGCTCATGGGGTGAAAATGTGCAGTCACTGTCAAGTCCAGCTGGGTGCGGCAGAGAGAGCACTGGGACTGCCAGAGAATCTTAATTGTTACACCTGTTCTTTCTGTCTTTACACAGGCACGGTGTCATAGACTACATTCCGAATGCCTCACCGTTGGACATGTAATATGTTTTGGGCTTTTCATGATGGTACATTACATTACTTTACATCGTATTATATTACGTTACATATATTTGCCAGACACTTTTATACCATGCAACATATAAAAAGTATTATGAAATACATTATTATGTGATATATATGCATTATTCAGTGGTTATGGTACAAACGGATTCTTGTCTGCTTGTTCTTTTATTTGTGATGACAGCACAGTTTTCACATTAGCTGTGACATTCTGCTGAGCTCTGTTTGCTAATTAACGACTCGATTTAAGATGTGACTGATTTCCGTGCAAATCTGTGACTATTAGCGCAAAGCCATAAATATCAAAACAACCAGAAAATGAGAAAATGATGATATCAATCTCTGTTAGCAGGCTATGTGGGATTCTGGCAGTCTGGGATACTGGTTGTGCATCTTTTGGACATTGTAAAGTAAACACAGACACCAGATGCTTGTAACATGCATTAAAGGGCCCATTTCAGAACATAACTTTTCTCATTTTTTCATTTTTTTGGTGGACATTTAGTATTCCAACATTATTATGGACAACATAAAGTTTAGGCACATCCACTCATAGATGGAAGCTAAACTTTAGTTGTTGTGGTTGTCATGAAAAAATCACATCTGCATGGAAAATGTTGGGTAGGAACATTTATCTGGCTTTGTGTAGAGCATTACTACAGTGACTCCTTCAATAAAGAGTCCTGGCATAGAGACGCCATTTACCATCAGACAGAAACCCACTGGTCAGGCTTCTGCTCATTTTCACGGTCAGAGGCAAATCTAGGACTTTATATTCAAAGGTCCAAATCTAATTTCTAGATGAGGTCAAAGGTCTGGGACGAGAAGTGATAAGCAAATCCCTTTTATTAAATTTGCTTACAACATACAATCAAAAGAAATGGCGCTGTTTGCCTATAATAGTTTGCTTGTGAACCTAATCCACTCTCACTTTTGACAGTAAAGTGTAATCTGCACTGTAGTTTTATGAAAAGATTTAATAGTAACCTTGATTAACATAATTACTTTTATGCCTCAACATATAAAGTGGCAATGGGACATTACACCTCCTTCTCTGGTTACTCTTACAATGAGAGCTCACTTGTGCTCGCAGGACTGCACGGAAATGCCTGTTAGCCTTAGCGGACTTGCTAATGTGGATGCGAAGCCTGAGAATTGTAGCCTGCCAGCGTTGCGTCATACGTGCGCCAGAACTGCAGTAAAAATCTAAAATATGTTATATTTTACAAAACTAATCATTATTGAAACACACATTTAATTGCATCGTGTCAATGCATTCCTAATATGATGTGTGGACTTGGTTCGGAATGACTTGCAGTTCGGGATCCGGACTTTGAGAATTGCTGCCCTACAGTATTATTTTCATTAAACACCCAATTGTAAATCAAGATGTGAGGGATTATTTCTAATTTATAAATTTCTAATTCATTGACATTTAATCTGACATGGTATGACTTCATTTCAGCAACCAACGAGAGAGCTTGTTTTGCTGTATCTACCCAAATACCACAGAGAAAAGAAATCAGATTTTTTTGTAGTCCTAGATGGTCCGAGAGTTCCCTGCTCTACATGTCTTTTTGAGCATATAAATGACCAAATACTTCAAGATTTTTACCTGTAGAATTCCAGACTGGTGGTAGGGCCTCAAGCAAGCTTTTTCAGTCCGCAGCTGTAACGGGGCCGCAAACTGGAGCCAGCTAGAAAGGAACAGAATGCAATTCAGTTAACAAGGTGGGCCGTGATATTCCTTAAGATCTGGCTGGAACCAAAAAATGTCCAGGTTAATCTGGTAGATATTAAGAATGTTGAGATGCACTTGGGGTTGTGACTGCTACATTTTTGGCATAAGGAAATAAAACGTATTTAATACAGTTTTCTGAGCTGATATACTTTCATGCATGCAACTGCCATGATGTTATTCATCTCACACTCCAGTTCTGTTTTACTACATATTGAGCCAATTTTAGATCCAGCTATATGTAAAGGGATGCTTTTACACAGCGTCTTGCCAATATTCGTCACGTTTGTCTTCACAACTGACCTCAAGGATATTGAGGTTAATGCATATGTTAAATATTTGTACTTGTCCATATATTAAAATATTTTTTCATTTTTGATTGTTCTTTTTTTAAAATACTCCAAAGACTTGTGGGCTACATTATCAGAGACACTTTCATTGTCAAAAATGAGCACCTTGTTAGACGGTAGCTCATCTTTTTTGATGCACACTTGGTCCTCTAGTGAACTTCTCTGTGGTTAGTTCTTGACCACAGGACCACGTTTGGCTGGATATTTTCAGTAGTGGGACTATTCCTAACCCAGCACTGACTCTGAGGTGTGTAAAACCCCAGCAACACAGCTACATCTGATTCAGTAGTACTTTGTAGATGTTACTGCTCTGCTGAGAGTGGTTCATCACCTGAATAATATCTGCTGAGTGGTGGTCCTGTGATGAACCCCTCGCACAGATGGAGAAGGCAGAAGGGGTCAGATAAATTGTACAGAAATGGAAGGGCTACAGCATATAACTAAACCTACAAAGAGCACCTATCACTACAACGCCTTAATTTTACCCCTTAAAATGACCTTAATTTGGACTGTTTGGGAAATTTTTCAAATTTGCCACCTAAATAATAGAGCTTCCTGAATTAACACCTTAAATTTAAGATTAAGGGGTTTCACACTCATGCCTTAAATCGGTTTCACAAATTAACAGCCAATTAATTCAAATGAAGAGGTTTGGTGTATTGTCAGGGGTAAATTAAGGTGGTGTTAAGGTCATTTTAAGTACATTGTGTTTCGAAGTGTATATGGTGTGTAGTTTATTTAAAACGGTAAATGAGTGTACCTCAGTGTGAGGTGTATCTAATATAAACTAGTGATGCATATTTGTCAGAGGCCTGGTACCTGAACTAAGAGGAACTGAAGGTGTAAGGGGGGAGAATTATACTCTCTGTACAGTTGACATTATTAGGCCATGAACTCAAGCCTCCAATCAAATCTCATTGTGACAGGCATTAAAGGATTAGGTTTGCTGCTGGTGAATGTGTGTGTGTGTGTGTGTGTGTGTGTGTGTGTGTACGTGTGCGTGCGTGTGCTGTGTGGAGGTCACCGCTTTCACACACGCTCACCCACCTGCAGCCTGAGGCCTGAATGGGCAGCTCACTCTGCAGGGGAGGCTGTGAAGCCTGAAGTCGTGGTTGGAGCTCAGGCCGCAGCAGGATGTATGGAGAACATGGCACCTGCCACTTCAGCACCACTCCAGGTACCGGCCTGCTGGAACCCATTCACATTTACCATTCATGCACTCACTCACAGTATACCGAGGGATGCCGGGTAGATTACTGCAGCCGGGGCCGTGTTTGTTTACTCCCTGAACGGCGAGGTATTTTCCTGAGCACTCTGAGGAAAGAAGTTTAGCTCTGAGGAAAGAAGTTTAGCACTGATTTGGAAGTTCTCACAGTGAAAAAGTGTTTCAAAGCGGACATCTCCAGAGCATATGAAGGCCTTAGCTTTCAATGGAAATTTAGCTTTAAATGCCAAAAAAGAGTAATTATCTAAAATAACCTCAAATCTGTTTTTATTCAGTCTTTCTTAAACACTGAAGGAGAACCCTATCCATGGAGAACCTGCTATGAAGCCAGGAAGCACTCTCATGCTTTTGCATTTTCCATTCTGTCTTCTTTCCACACAGAGACCCTCTTTCCCACTTGCTTTACTCATTTTTGAGTCAATCATGTCAGCATTTATCTACTTCTTCGCTCTTCAGCAATCATTACTTATGAGTCCTAGTCTCAGTGACCTGCCTCGGCTTCTCTCTTTCTTTGTATGTCATTTTAAGAGAAAATATTCAACATCGGTTGGTGACAACTGAACCCATTCATGTCCATTACTGAAAAACTAACTTTGTTCAAATTTCAGCACAGTCGTCTGCAAAGGTTTGGGTGCTCCCAGACATATTTTTGTTTACTTTCTCTAGAAAATTAGTGCATATCCTCTGTACCATTTATTTGCTGAATATGTTTATTGCAACATGTTGGGAAAAAATGTGGCATGTGGAAGTTCATGGCACATTTAATATTAAATGTTTTTGCTCAATATGATGAACACAACAAAAAAAAGGGTGTTTTCCTTATTCTACCATATTTAGTACTTGAGTGGGTTAATGATGGCCTAATATTCTGCTTAATATATTTTTGGCTCTGTTGTTTTACATTAAGCTGCATCCTATCTGGCAGTCCACGCCATGCTACTATGGTTAAAATAGGAGCAAAGGGGCTTTCAATGACACAAGTAAAGACCCAATTTGTCCACATGATGGAGCTGCTCTACACGTGCAACAAGCCACAGATCCTTCCATTAGCCCATGAGTTACTAAACAAGATAGTCCCAGGCTATTTGGGTCCTGACTTCTATTCTTCACTCAGCCAGTTTGCACTCTGTTCAATGTTTTCCATTTTTTTGGGATTGTAAGGGGTTCATTTGCCCCATACAGTTTTATCAAGCATGAACCAACTAGCTGCTGTAGTGCATCTGCTACAGTTAGATCCCTAGCAAATAAGTGCACGCAGCAAAGACGTAGTGTAGAATTGAGTTGAGACTTGATTAAGCACACATTTTTGAAGCTGGATTTATCTCCTGTCGGTAGCTTTGATGGCCATGTGGCTCAGGCATTACTTTGTAAATTTAGTCAGTATGACAAGCTTAAGATACACTTAAAGTTTTTTTAACATGGTGATACTTGTTGCTTAACTGATATTAGCCTAGCACAGATTTTGTATAAAATGTGAAGTGTAAAGAATTACTCAGCAGTTATGGGACGTCCCACCTTCAGAAATCAAAACACTCAAACCGATTTGCATCGTAAAGTGAGTGTAATGTAGGATTGAATCACTGGCTTAAACAGAAACAAATCTGAGCAGGTTTTGAAATACATTTTTGTTCAGTTAGGTGATAGGACACATACTCATTAATGAATATGCATGTTTTTAAACTTGTACATTTTATTTGTTTTCAGAACCCTAACCAGGGACAGAGGCCCCAGTTGTCCTGGTTAAATAAGCAAACAGGCCGAGATTTGTATGCTTAATGAAATGAATAAATATCTGTTTATGATGTGACATCAAAAAATATCATACACCTCAAACTGGGCTAAAGTTGAAGCAGATTTTTGCCCTGAGCTTGCATGTATTTTTTCTAATGGAGAGGTTATCACGTTATTGATGGCTGGAAGGAGTGATAAGTGTTCGCTCAGAATGCCTGAGCCAGCAAACTGGATTGGGCCAGCAGTCAAGCCAGAACTCTCAGCAAAACAACAGTTAATGATTGAAAGTGTCTTATCGGAGACCGTGATTGATTTACAAAGAGCATTGCGCTAGATGTTTATTGATGCAATTGTTTACTTATTTGAAATACTGGCAGCTTGTTGGGCCTTTATGATTCCATGACAAAAGTAAGGCAGATCACATTTTTTTTTTGGGTTCACATTTCAGTGCTTGTAAAAACGCCTTGAGGTGTCACTGCAAACATCTCAAAGGAAATGTTTAGCTTTCTGATGATGCATCAGCTGCCGCACGAACTGACAAGAACTTGACATTGAACAATCTTTATTATGGTCCTGATGGCAAAAAGGGTAAAAAATCATCTGTGCTGGAATCAGCAGATGCCTAGCATGGGAAGGATGATCCTGACCCCCCGCCCCCCTCGGGCAAATACCTTTATTACCCAGTGATGTTGAGTTTTAAACAGAAATACTTTATGGGGACTGTGCAATATTAGGCCCTAGAGGTTTATGATTACCCAGACTCCAAATAGCAAGATGGGTGAGAACTTCTCAGATAGCTGTCGCTGTTAATCGTTAGGGAAGAGGGTGGCTCTGTCTTGGAATCTCCTTTAGGAATCAGCATTGCTTAAAAAGATAAGGTCCCTGAAGGGTTTTTGGTCTGGGTGTACAGTTTTAATTAAAATCTGGAATTAGCGTAGCACCTTGACATTCTGTGGAGGTTCTTTAAACTTCTTCACATGTGTGCATCTCTTTTACAAACTTTCATCTTTGAAGGACCATCTATAGAAAGGTTCTTTGGTTCTTCTTTGATATTGTTCTAGAAAACCCCTAAAGGCATCTTCATTTTTAAGACTGGAGGTACATTATAACAAATCCCAGCAATATCACCAGTATTAAGACCACACACCATTAAGAAAGGTTAATCAGTTCACCTTAAAAAAATAATGACTTTATTAAGTTTTATCCAGTTCAAATAATTACAAAGAAATGTATTACAAATGTCTTTGTGGGAATTTCAGTTGAATCAGCATAAAGTGAAAGTGTGAGAAGGCCTGCGACCGGAATGAATCCCAGTGTAAGACTTTGGTTGGGTATTGTTCAGCTACAAGGAGCTGGGATTATGTCCAGGTGTATATTTTTAGCCTCTGTACATTTTTGTCAAAAGTGGAATAGAACAGAAATTGATCTGAAGTGTTTCTGAACTTCGAATTGATGTAAAATATTGATTTTGTTCATCTGAACCAAAATTTTGGGTTGCATTATTTCATTTTAAGTACTTAAGTGCTTGTTGATACATGGTTAAACTGACGAACCAATTTTACAACCCTTAATTAGTACAGAACCTTAACACAATGTGGAGGTTCTTTCTATTTTAAACAGGTTCTTCTCACTCACATCTTTTCACAGGTTCTTCAGGAAAACTTCTAAGACAGACTCTGCGGCATAAAGACTCAGAGAAATCCCTCCTTTTGCTTGTCAAAACTACTATCATATAAAAGCAGCATGCCCTCCTCGCTGGAGTTGATGACTGTATTGTTGTGCATTTAACTCTTTTGCATAGAATGCTCTGAGAGTCACCTTGTCTTTTGGAATCAGCCGATGGACAGATTTTTCTTCTCATAAACATTTCTAATCAACACAAGCAACCTAATCATGTCAAAGGGATTGGATTAGACATGAGAGGTCCATGTCTTTTGGCTTATCTGTGACACTTGTCCTGACGCAAATATTTGACGTTTTTTGTTCCCTATTCTTTCCAACCATTGATTTGACTCCAGGAGGCCTCTCAAAAGTAGGGTTGCTTTAAAGAGCTCAAAACGTTGATAGAGAGGAGGGGCATAGACCACACTTATCAGTCCCCAGAGGACACATGAAGATATGAAAGATTCATCCCATAAACTTTTGGCTTCTGTAAGTCTCATGAAATGGACGCTTACATAGGAAAGCCAACACTGAGCTAATTCAAAGCAGCCACACATATTTTTTTGTGCTCTCCCCCCGCAGCCAGTTCAAGGGGAACTTGCACAAGCTGTGTGGTTTGCAGATAGCAATCTGTTGACAAGGTCTTCGCCATGTCACCATACTTACGTACCTGTGCCATCTCCCCCAGTCAGTCCGCGCTGCCTGTTTTACTGGCCTCACAGATGTACTGCAGCAAGCAAGGGGCACTCGCCCTCTCCCATTTCTGGCCTGAGGGGGCCAACCATCGTAAAATGTTTGGCATCCTTTTGTTCACCATTGTGGTCAATGGCAAAATATACAGAAACATACATTCCCAACGTTGTTCCACAAGTATTCCGAGAGCGTGTTATTCCATGTGGGCTGTATAGTTTTGAGTCGCCGGCCGCTGGGACCCCTGGCCTTACTGCCACGTCCCGTTTGGTCAGACGCTGGAAATGAAAAAGACTCATTGAAGAGAAGGTACAAATAGGCAGTGGTTACAAATGGAGTTTGGTCAGTGGTCGGAGATCCCTATTGTGAAGATAGACAGGACTTTGTTCACAAACTGGAGTTTGAAGTTTCAAAGGGGGAAATAGGCAGTGGAGTTACATCAGTTCGGAGCAGTCCTTTGACTTTTAGCCCCGGGCGGCACGGGTGACTGATTATAGGACACAGACATGCCATGGCAGCCTCGTATCAAACGCAGGAGACAATCACAAGGAGGGACAGCAGCTCGTCTCTGCCTGGCGTCCATAATGTGATTCAAAGTGCCATGTTTTATGTGTATCATGTACTTATCAGCTATGTGAATGTGTTATAGACGGTTGTGGTCATAAGTCTAAAGAAAGTGACCCCAGTCAAGTATACTCATAAATAAGGGTTTCCTCAATGGTTCTTGACTTAAGCACATAATGAGTCTAGGCAAAGCCATTTTCTTGTATTCTGTTTTGAGGTCCACTTTTTATGTCTATTTATGACATTTGTGTGGCTTTGTGTATCAAAAACAGTCATCATTTATTTTTAAGTTATGACTGTTTTTGATACAAAAAGCCACACATTTTCCAACCTCTATAAAATGAAAAAAGGTGGTTTTATGACTGTTCCTTAAATATTGATTTTATAGTGTTTAGTTTAACTGGGACAGACACATAAGCAGAGAAAATTGTCTGTGGTCGTAACAGTCATATTTATTTGTGGGTGAGCCTTTAGGTTAACAATATCTGGAAAGGAAATTTGAAAATGTAAAATGAAATCATTTTTTTTTTAGAAAACTGTTTTTTACATGTAAATGTCCACTGATTGGCTGCCCTGTACTACGGCTCATAAAAAAAACAGTCCAGGGTAAAACACTTTTTATAATTTCAGCATGAACTACTGTAGGCTGAATATGGTGGAAGTAAATGTGTTGGCCTATGTGACTTCGCAAAAAAAACAATTAATTTAAAATGGGTTATTTTTGCAGAACCTATATGAACCGAGGTGCTGATACATTTTGAACCGTCAGCAATGTACATACTATATCAAGCACTTCTGTCATAATAATTGGAATATTTACCTGTAATAAAATAACTTTGTCTTCGAGGGCACAATTTGATAGTTAACCCACTGCAACACTCTGTGCTGAACTTTGGTCCTCCAGGACTGGAGTTGTGGTTTACAAAAATGGTTCTGTAAGGAACCATGCAGTGAGAAAAGTCTCTAGGAAAGCAAAATGGTTCTGCAAAGATAGCATCCCAAAGAACCATTTTTGACACGTTAGAGAATAATATTGATAAATTCCATCATTCCATCATATTTTAGCCTCGGTATATATTGATGCTCTGTGGTAGATTAGATCTAGACCTGTTTTGATGAGATCTGAGTGGAATCAGAAGTTCTCTCAGGTTTGTGGTGATGATGATATGATCACTGAAGAGGCGAGAGAGTATAAATCAGGTACAGTCATCATCACTGCTGATTAGCTGATTGAGTGATTGATTGATTGATGAACGAGCAGCTAATTTTCCTGTTAACTGGGAGCCCTTGGGTTAGATTTGTTCTTTAATTTCCAGCAGACAAACATTGTAATGTTTTAGGAACAATACTTAGATGCAGCAAGTTTTGAAACGACATACTTGCTGAAAAGCTACGTTTTACAAGTTAGTCAAATGATGCTTCTTTCAGTCCACTGTGAGAAAGTTACATATCCAGAAAAAGTCTGGGTTGTATAAGTTCATTAATGGTTATTTATTAGGTCATCACCATTTTTAATGATAAGATATCAAGATATACTATTAATGAATTATTAATAAAGCTATTATTATTAATAAAAGGTTATTAATAGGTCTATACCAAAGCCAGTGTTTGGAAAACTTATTGACATCTTCGTAAACCTTTCATAACCACTGACATAAACCCATGTAAATAATTGTAAAGACTGCTTCAATCAATTCCGATGTCATTTTCAAGAAAATGTTGCGATAACTGGCACTTAATGAGCTTGAAAAAAACCTTGATAAATGTTTATGCAGGTTTATATCATGAAAGGCTTATGGAAGTGTCATGTAGCCTCATGAATGCCGGCCTTGTTGGATGAATATTAATATATGAACATGATTAAGCTGACAGGTATACTGCTGGGCTATTGCCAAACAATGGGTCATTTTATTAATGCCATAACTGATTGTTTAATGCTTTGTAAGGTGTTCTGATATTTAACGTGCTAAAAACCCTTCATAAAGAAATGATGAGCCATTAATAAACTGTTTAGAAGGGTAGTCTTACTGTCAAGTAGTACAGTTTGAGTAAATGTAACCACCTTGAAATGCCAATCAGAAATCATATCAGTGTCTCTACCTTGCCGGCATTTGCCCAACAACATGAGCAGGAGCTGCTAAAGCTGCTGATATCTGCAGCATAATAACAGGTCATATAGACCAGCTCCACCAAAATACAGAGCTATAACTGACTAATTAGTTAGGCACTTTTTAATGAGCTGGAAATGAAAAATGTAAGTGTAAGGGGCTTAAGAGGCTTTTCCCATGTGAGGTGTGCAGCTAATGATCTCTCATAGTTATCTGAGTCTGCCTGGACGTGAACACTTTGACTTTGCATGTGACGGAGCGAGCCATGACCTTGTGGATTAGATTTTATAGAGCCGTCCAGGGCCGCTGTGTAGAGATCACAGAGCCCTGAAGATTTCAGCTTCGATAAAGACTTTAATGGTAAGCCAGATAAGATTTGCAGAGCATGAGTCACTCCTATCCTCTCACAGATTCATAGCGGGTTTTTTTTTCCGCCTCAGGTTAACGGCTGGGACAAATCTCTTGAGCACATAAGGAGGTATAGAGGAGATTCCCAAAGACACATTTAGGTTTACTTGGCACACAGAGAAAACAGAACCTGCTCAAATGTGTGCAATGACATTCAGTGAGATCAAGACTGGAAGTCTGGAAGTCTTCGTTGCAAAAATGTTCTTTTGAGGTGCCATTTTTAGTTCGGCATAGCTTTCAAATGGGCAATTCCTTAAAGAGACAAAAACTCCACATAAAGGTTCTGGGAGGAATCCAAATATTGGTGGAGATTAAATTAATAAGCCCCACCATATTCGCTAGTCTCTTTGTCAAATATAGTTCCACGGGGAACCAATAGTGGTGTTCTATGGCACTGGGAAAAGAACCCTTAGGAGCACTTTAATTTTTAAGAGGATAAGTTCCGTTTACATTTCACATATATTTACATGGATTTGCATAGTTAATGGAGATACTACATTCAAATGAAATTATGTATCAAAAACGCAAAAACAGGGCAAAATTTTACAGGGTGTTTTTCCTTTCCACAAAACCAAGTATAAGCAATCAAAACTTGTCAAATCTGGTCAAAGTAAGACAAAATATCACCGCTCCTGCAACCATAAATGTGTAACCTGCAGAATACACTATACAGTTCTGACGCACAATTAACCCAATGGGTGGGAGTTAGAAATATGGAATAATGTTCTGTTCTTGGGTCAAAATCAATACCAAATGCAGCACCAACAAATTCTGCTGTTAATCTAAATGCCAAACACCAATAGCAAGTATATGTGCTGTTGCTCCCAGCATATTTTACATCATTTGAAAATGTCAGCTGTATTTCATATTATGTGGAAATGTCATGAATATTGAATCCATAATGCTATGAAATTTCTTCGACTTCTGTTGAGGACATAGTTTCCTTATTTTTCCTTTTGTTCCGACAGTAACATGATACTTTTTTGCATAATTAAAAAAAAAAACACCACCTACAGTTTACATTGTGTCAGAAGTTCGTGGATGGACGATCTGAAAATTAGGTCTAAAATTCGTGAAAAATGAAATGACCTTACATTAAAAGTTTTAAAAGTTAAACATTATATATTCATATGTATGTATTTTTATGTCATTTTCTACGCATATAAAACTACATAAATCACACATTAGACAATAAATGTGAGTAGAAATATGCCCCATGTGTCCCTCGTCCGTATCTGAATTGCCAGTCGTCCACTTAGTAACTTTAGGTGATTTCCAGGCTATTCCAAACAATACAGCAAATACAGTCTGCATGATGTCCAGGGGGATCTGCAAGGTCATAGAAACCAAGATGTTCTCGGTGTAGCTAATTAAAATTCCGTAATTCACTCTCATTCATACCATTCAAGCACTCAGATTTCACTCTGTCATTAAATATAATCAGTACAATTCTAAGCAATATAGAGATTCAAATATACAGCCTTTTCATAGGGACAGTAACCAAACAACATGTACTGTCTATAATTGACAGTAAAATGTGACATGCAGTAAAATCTCCAATCCAGTGTGCATTTGGTCCATTTAGAATGCGGGGATGGAGGTTTTACTGTGCATTTGGGTGGTTTACTTGGTCACCATGTCAGTCAGTGCTTCGCCGCGTGCATGCATGTGGGTGGCTGAGTGGTTTGTGAGCTTTTACTGCCCTCATGGCTCTCTGAACTGGGGAACGTTGACCCGCTGCTTTGTACTGTCACTTTCCCTTCTTCAAATATATCCTCTCCCGTGTTTGCTTGGCTGTTGTACTTGCGTGCTTGCTGTTGATGTTTACGTAAATGCACCACCTATGTCTTTCACTTGACTAACACACAAATTCAATTACACACTGTTTGTGGACAATAAAAGCAATTTGTTTGACTCAGGGGTGATCGATTTGAGAATTACAATTATTATGTAAAGGTAATGCTTAGAAAACTGGATGTGATTTTATTTTATTTTTTTGGGTAACCCTGTCATCATAGGGTGTTTATGGCATAAAGAACATTCCTCTGATCGCTTTATTCCGTTTTCACATTCTGTGCACGCACACCAGCACCATGACTAGCAAGAAGACAGACACGAAGGCCACCAGCCATTTCGCCTTCACCTGCGGTCATTAATTTTGATTGAATCTGGCATAAGGTAGAAATGTCAGGCATTCTGTTCTCTATAGTTGGAACAGGAGTCCTGCATCACGTGAGGTTTTTTTTCTGTAGAACAATGAGTTCTTTTTACGTAAAGGTCACAATTTCCAGCTAGTCAGAGTCATTGGTGTTGTTTATTGTGCAAGAATTAACGGCGACTTAGCAAACACATAATTTAAGCATGGAAATGAGGCTTGCTGGCTCTCAATCTGATTCCACGGGTGCATAATATAATGCAACCTGAGAACCATTTCTGTTTTTGCCTTAAGAACATTAGTGGTTAAGCGCTGGTAAAATAAGGTGGAGTTCTCTGGCTTTTGATGGAGATCTGAGATCTGGTTGCTGTCAAACTGCACTAAAGAGAGACAGAGAGAGAGAGAGAGAAAGACAGAGATGGATAAAGAAAAAGAGAGAGACACAGAGATGGGGAGATGGAGAGACAGAGACAGAGTGAGACAGAGAGAGAGAAAGGCAGAGAGACAGAGAAAGAGAGAGAGAGACACAGAGAGAGAGAGACAGAGAGAGAGATGGAGAGAGAGAGATGGAGAGAGAGACAGAGAGAGACAGAGCGAGACAGAGCAAGAAAGATAGAGAGAGAGACAGAGACAGAGAGAGACAGAGAGAGAGAGAGACAGAGAGAGAGAGAGAGAGAGAGACAGAGACAGAGAGAGAGACAGAGAGAGAGAGACAGAGAGAGAGAGAGAGACAGA
>JBBPCX010000141.1:7099856-7130120 GCA_037974365.1 Hydrocynus forskahlii
GGTTTGGGTGTATACATATGTGCATACAAACATATATACATATATGCTCTCTCTATTTTTTTGTATCCCAGTACTCCATCACTAGTGAGTGATTTTTCTTTTTAAAACATAAAAGAGGTTCTGAGTGTTTGCCACTAAAGCAGGTAGCCATATGTTTGTGTGTTAGAATACACAGTACTGTTTGGTGACTTTGGAATGAGCAACAAAATGTGCCTTGCCATGCATTACGGCCTTCGGGGAGAAGGGTGGTTTCAACCTTGCAATGTGAACGTTTAATAAACGTCAGCGTTATATTTTTACATAAACATGTGAAGCCTATTTCTTCTTTCTTTTGTGTTTCTTCATTTATTTTGTAGACTTGTAATGAACGCAGATCACCCCGAGATCACAAAACAGACAAAAGAATATGCATATAAAAGCAGTGCAGGCAACTCTAGCTGATGAAGTCTGAGCAACAAAATTAGCCATAAATTCAAGGTGGTTCTGCAGTTGTTAAGTCTGATTTTGGCCCACTGTGTTTTGCAGATCATGTCCAGATGCACCAGATGCAAAAATACAGAAAGGTTAGGAAAGAGAGAGCCATACGCCCAGTTTATTTGACATGGGAGGAGCTGCCTTATAATCTCCTAATCTTTGCTGGCAGTAAAAATGCTTTAAAACAAGGTGATAAAAGTGGCAGCCAACGTGGCATAGCATGGTCATGGATTTTAGTGCTAGGTGTGTGTTGGACTGATAAATGTCATAAACCAATTCCAGATAGCTTAAGAGAAATCCAGGCGCCTTCCTTCTGAGACCTGTGAAAGATTTGTGTGTGTGTGTGCGTGTGTGAGTGTGTGTGAGTGTGTGTGAGCGTGTGTGAGTGTGTGTGAGAGAGAGTGTGTGTGTGTGTGAGAGAGTGTGTGTGTGTGTGTGAGAGTAAGCTATTGTTCTTATCTGTCATACATTAATGAGCTCCTATTTTATAAAGGCTAATAGTTCACTAATCCAAGCCATCTTGAAAACAGAACATGCAGACTGTGACACAGCAGGGCCTGAATGTGTCCAGTTGTTGGTTTACCTGAAATTTGCACCAGAATCTGCAATGGTGAATATTTAGTAAAACAAGACCACCGTCAAATTACTTTTGGAAAGTATCGCGGCAAACCAAAACATGCAGTGCTTCGAGATTGGCCCATTACTCTAACACTCAAAGAAAATATAAAGTGTAAAGTGTGTGTAAAGTGTCCATTTGTCATCCATGAAAACACCACAGCACACAGTGTGAACAGAGCAGAATTCTTTTCCGTATTTAACCCACCCACTAAGTGAAGCAGCAGGCAGCCAGGAACACAGTGCTCGGGGAGCAGTGTGTGGGGACAGGTCCTTGTTCAAGGGTACCTCAGTGGTGCTACTGGCAGTCCTGGGATTCGAACCCACAACCTTCTGATTGCAGGGGCAACAAAGTTTATCTAATTTTATTGATAACAGCTGAGAAAAACAGCAAACCATCAGACGCAGCGAAATCAGGTTCTTTATGGGAACAGCTAACATTAATGTTAACACTGGATAACACTTGCTAACCCCATTTCACTGTGTTTGGGGGGCATTATGGGGGTCTGATTGGGGTTTGCGGGTTGTGGGACACCCACAGTGGATAATGCAGCAAAACAAGAGCATCAAAACAAGATGCGGGGCCTCCACTGCTGGATTTGTGGAATACTGAGAAATACATGTCTTGGGCTTAGTTGTGCTTCCACTTTAATTCCACCGATATTGTCAAGATGTAAAAAAAAATCACAGCAGTGATAGGAACCAGAAGTCTGAAGAGTTTAATGCCATAGAAAGTTACACTAAATTGTTACGAATACATTGCCTGGTGATAGATTTGGGATTGGAAGACATGTACAGTATTGTGCAAAAGTCTTAGGCCCCTGTGCAGTGAGGGTCTTTCTGCCAGCAAATGTACAAGTCAAGATTAGAATCAATGCTAAAAAACAAGAAAGCATTAAATAATATCAAGATTTGTTTTGTTTGTTAAAACAGCTCAAAAGTTCGTGAGCTGGTTAGAAGAACACAGGTTCAGTTCCAGGTTTCACCTCGATGCCTTCGGCCTTTGCATGGACTTGCAGCTCCAGATTTAATCTAATGATGTATCGATTGAGCAGAATCAGGTATTTGAGGTATTTAATGAGAAGATTAACTGTTTGGCTTAGGTTTATAAAGTCATTATGATCATAATAAAAGTCTGCAATGCAATATGTTATCACTTCGGAATTATTACCACTAATAGGAAAGTGAAAAGTGAAAGTGACCATTCTGTCATACGTGAACACACCACAGCACACAGTACATTTAATCCATTCACCAAGTGAAACAGGGGGCAGCCAGGTGAAGCAGCAGGCAGCCTGAGGAGCAGTGTGTAGGGATGATACCTTGCTCAGGGTACCTCAGAGGTGCTTAGCACAACTTCCTGATTGCAGGGCGAACGCCCCTAACCACTAGACTACCAGCTGCTTAATATGTTTAATATGAATAATTAAACCACATTTATGTACATATAATTGATATAATTAGAAATATCAGTAAGTGAAAAAGATATTTATGCTAGTTGAGTTATTTTGCACTGACCTGATCCTATGGCCAGGTTGGTTAAAAGTATGAGCAATGGTAACTGTTTATTTCTACACCTGCCTACCAAAGGCCCATATGATTCACCTGCCTACCAAAGGCCCATATGATTCGTACATTACTTTTACATCCATCCATCCATTCATCTTCTACCCTTTTGTCCCGCACTCGGGGTCGGGGGGTGGGGGGCTGGAGCCTATACCAGCTGCAATGGGTGAAGGCGGGGTACACCCTGGACAGTCACCAGCACGTCGCAGGGCCACATACAGAGACAGGCAACCATCCACACTCACACCTAGGGGCAATTTAGTGTGCTCCCACATTATCTTTGACATACAATACTACTACTACTACTCCTACTAATAATAATAATAGCCCCACGCCCATGGTGAGTCCCTGCCTTGTGTCTGTATGCCCCCAACCGACCCTGGTAAGGATTAAGCGGTTACAGAAAATGAATGAATGAATGGATAATAATAATACAAACACCCGAATTTTCTGGACCGTGAAAAATGTTTTGGGTTTATAAAATCACAATTAAAGGCTGCACTGCAATATGTTATCACTTCAGAATAATAGGCACTGATAATTAGTGCAAGTGAATTACTAATGCAGATTAAATAAATAATATCACATATAAGCACACACACACACACACACACACACACACACACACACACACATTTATATATAAAAACTGAGCAATTTGAGCAATTTTGCACTGACGTGCGCAGCTGCTAATCCCTACACAAATAGGAGAGTTTCTTCCAACATGGCAACCCTGAATCTGAACGTCTGGTCTGACGCAATCAATGTCGTAACCAATGGCAGAGCTCTGTGTTTCTGTACACGGAACTGATTGCGGTTCTGCCTGGCAGGTGGGTTTCACTGAGCCTGATTTCTAATACATTTCATGCAAAAAATTACACTATTTCTGTGAGGACTGTCATATATATATTAATGTTATTAAAGTATCTACTGCCTATATGACTGCCTGGCCTTTCAGCCCACAGTGTCACCACTGAAGAGCTGCTCTTTGTTTTTAGCTTTTGGCTAGTTGAGTCTGATTTGTGCTCCTGGTTTGACAGTTGTTTGTTCGATTCTTTTAGGACAATTCGTCTTAAAGGTGCACAGTAACCTGCCCTATTTTTATCCATTTAAAGTGTGTGGACTGTGTTTGCAATGTGATACACATACCTGCAGTGTTGGAGTATTTATAAAACATTTATTCAGTTCATCTTATCTTATCCTATATTATCTTATCTTCAATCGTTTTGAACCCCTGTCAGATACAAAGGTGGCCCATGGCAGACCAGAATGATCCCTTTGATGCTGGTCCTCCAGTGGAACAGGTGGCAGGTGTGAGCTTCCCTGCTCCTCCTCCACCCATCTACTCCTGCACCCTGACCCAAGAGCTGGTGGCCAAGGCTCGAGAGGAGCTGCAGGAGAAGCCAGAGTGGAGGCTCAGAGATGTGCAAGCCCTGCGTGACATGATTCTAAAGGATCAGCCCAACCTGAGGACGCGCCTGGACGATGCCTTTCTCCTGCGCTTCCTCAGAGCTAGGAAGTTTGATTACGACAGAGCCCTGCAGCTGCTCCTGAACTACCATGGCAGCAGGAGAGCCTGGCCTGAGGTGTTCCAGGACCTGAAGCCCTCCACGGTGAAGCATGTGCTGGATCTGGGCTTCCTCACTGTCCTTCCCAGACCTGATCCTCAAGGCCGGTACATCCTGTGCTTACGGCCAGGTTGGTTGATTTAAGATAAGTGTCCTGTTATAGTTTCGCGTCAGCACAGCACAGTTCTTTCTCTGCATTTAACCCATTCACCAAGTGGTTAAGGAGTTGTCCCTGTGATCAGAAGGTAATGGGTTTGAATCCCAGGACAGCCAGTGGCACCACTGAAGTACCCTTGAGCAAAAGAACCGTCCCTGCACACTGCTTCAGGGTGCCCCTTGTTGGTGGCAGCCCATGGCTTCATTTGGCAAATGGGTTAAATACAGAGAAAGAATTTCACACTGTTCACATTGTGTGCTGTGCTGTAGTGTGTTCATGTGTGACTATAAGGGCCCACTTTACTCTTTCTGACCACCACAGAGTGTATATAGTATAGAGTATTTTCTGGTGAGTTGTATTTTATTTTGTCTTTGTTTATAGTATATGTTATATCGGCTTTTATTATATATTGTGTGTCTGTGCACTCGTAGCATAAGCAGTTTCCTTGGGGATTTATGAAGTTTTTTGATTCTGATTCTGTGACACAAACTCTCAGAGAACTTTGTATTACTCTGATTTGCACAGGAAAGTGGAAACCAAACGACTATCCCTTTGTGGACAACATACGAGCCATTTATTTGACACTAGAGAAGCTGATTCAACCTGAGGAGACCCAAGTGAATGGAATAGTCATTCTGGTGGATTACACTGGAGTTGGCTTGTCTCAAGCCTCCAACCCAGGCCCACTTCTGGCAAAAAAAGTTGTTAGTATTCTTCAGGTGAGTGTGCTATTCAGTATTGACTCAAATGTGATGTTTTATTTACAGAATGCCTTTGGAAATCAGATAAAAGGTTCATTTTATTTCTTTGAATGATGTTGTCAATCAGTCAAAACTTGTTTTCAGTAGCCACCCAAACAGGTTAATTGTTTACCATACAAATGCATCATCAACAATCTCTCTTCCAATGTGTTAAAACCACGTCTAGGTCTCCAATAAGGTGGCGCAGACTGGTAAATGTGGTTTTGGACAGTTCTCTCATTTATATCTGCTTTGAATGCTAGTCCTGGTGAATGCTAGTCTGGAATAGCTGCCTGTGTTGGTGACATTTTGTTCAGTTTTATAGCTCACAGGAAGTCATTCTGTGTCTGAGTCATTGGCTGATCTACTACACCTATAGTAAGTAGAAAATTGTCTGTTTGATTTTAAGCCTGGCTCTAATCATCTGTGTTTGCCTTTCAGGATGGATTTCCCATCAGAATAAAGGCTGTAAATATCATCAACGAGCCTCGGATCTTCAAGGGCATATTTGCAATAATTAAGCCTTTTTTGAAAGAGAAGATGGCTGAAAGGGTAATTTGCTGAGATTATTTTATTTATTTATTTGCAACCACACTGCTCTCCCTCTGATATTTAATTTGCTACTAATCATCAGTTGAATCTTTGATCAGTCATACTTGCTTGTACCGCTGTTACCACTGGAAAGGTATCACAACTGCCCTTTATTTTCTTTACAGTACGTGCTGCATGGCTCAGACCTGTCCTCCCTGCACCGGGTCATCCCTCGCACTGTCCTGCCGGAGGAGTACGGTGGAGTGGCTGGCCGGCTGGACATGTCAGCCTGGGCACGGACCTTGCTGGGGGCTGAGGAGGAGTTTGTGGTGGAGTTCTGCCAGCCAGACCCTCTAGAGGGCGTAGTGTTGCCTGACTCCATGCTCTTCGAGGGCGAGCAGGCTGAGGACTCTTACAGAAGCCTGCGCTCTCAGCTGTATTACTGTTACTGACCTCCCATCAGTCTGCCCGCTTCTGTTTCTTTAGAAACATAGTTTTTGTTACGACCATTGGGCTCCAAGTCAATGTAAATTATTTTCAAAGTGTCATCAAAACCTTATCAGATTAGGATGTTCTAACCTTTCAAGGTGAATGTTCATAGAGCATTATTGAGTTATTGTTTGTTTGAATGTCATTAGGGAATCTGACTTTATGCTGTTTGAGGAAAAAATATTGCCCTTATGCCTATGGTAATCATGTTAAGTAAGCTATTGCTACCTTTTTACATTGCTCACACAAAGCATTCTTGTTTTAACACTACATTTCAACGGAGTATTGCCTTAATCCAAGGAAGAGCTGTGTAGGCTTGTGTCGCTTGAGTGTATGGTTGCAGTCTGGTAGAGTTTGTGGCCGAGATGCGTTAAACCCAAAGCAATACTGATGTGCTTTCATTTTTTTGTTGCCACTTGTTTGTGCTCTTTCTCCTGATCTAAATGTCCAATTTATAGAAGCTACAACAGGGGTCTATTACCCATATCTTCATTTCCTTATATTTATGCCTTGTTTGTACATATTACGTTTTATGTAGCCATTCAGTTCACAAGGTTTTTGAACCTGCAGAGAAGCTTTAAACATCAGATAGTGTAGTACAACCTCAATAGTTAGAAACTGAATAGGCCAAAATGTCCTTATGTTAATGTGTCCGGTATAAAGTTCTCAGTTAACTTTTGTCATATTGTTCTTTGCCAAATCTGCTATCATGAAATTAAGCACTTTTGTATATATAAATAAGTATTTAGATTAAGTACCATCATTTTTATTTGTCAAACATTTAGTGATATGGTTCCATTTTACTGTCTTATGAGGAAACCTTTTTTATTATTATTTTTTTTTTTACAATTTTCACATTCATCTAAACTGTTGTAGCTTGTCCAAATAGATTCATGAATCTTTCACACCATGTTCATACTCTTCAGTCCGAATAGTCCAAAGTCAGTGATAGAAAATAAACAGAATAATGACCTTATTTACAATATTATTGTCTTATTATTTTTGTAAAGTTTAAGATGATGACAGGAGTAGTATGATATTAATTGTAGATAAACTCATTGTCTCTTTTCTTTAAAGAATCATAAAAGTATTGTAAAACACTGCCTAAAGAATCATATATTGTATGTGTAATCATTTTGTGCAAGACTTTCCTGTGGGGCAGCTGGTGGCCTAGTGGTTAGGGAGTAGCCCCAGTGAAGAGAAGGCTGTGGGTTTCAATACCATGACTGCCGGTGGCACCACTGAGGTGCCCTAGAGCAAGGTACCGTCCCCACACGCTGCGTCGCTGGTTGCCCACTGCTTCAGTTGGTGAATGGGTTAAATGCAGAGAAGAGTTTCACACTGTTCATGATTTTCCTGCGTGAATATAAGGGGTCATGTTATAAGTAGTAAATGCTCTGGATGTCTGGTTCCTATCACTACTGCTGTGTACAATTCTGACTCTGTAATGTGTGATCATACTGTTATGAAAGAAATGTTTCCATTCGGAAAAAATCCCATTTGAAAGGATTGCTAAATATTCACCAGCAGAGGGAGACACAGTACTTCAGCCCACTGTGCCCTTCGCCGCCTCTGGCTGGGCTTCTGTGGGGTGTAGAAGGTACGAAGTTAGTGGTTTGGGGTGTTTTTTGTGGGAGTTTGGTTTACAGTGTGTTTCTTGAGCAGTTAAATTAGTGCTCACGGAGGTAGACCAAAAAGCCTAAACTCAGTAAGGAGTAAAAAAAAAAAATTCCTCTCACACTGTTATTAAAGGAGGCATTAAAAAAGGCATTTCAGCCTAAAACAAGCATTTAGTATGTTACGTTATATAATGTTCTGTGGTGCAGCAATGCATCTCGCTATGCCTCATTTTGTTGGAATTCAAAGATTTAGATCCTTTCTGTGTTTTTCCAGACTACCATTGTATCCACTCCGGTAGTGGCTAAAAAGAACAGACATGATTTTTGTTTTCGTAGCAGTAACATTAGGTATCTGGCTTCCTTCTGAAGAACCAGCTTGCAGAAAAAAAGCCATTTTAAACAGCCCGTCCTTGAGTATCTGCAACAAAGCAGTTGTATTCTTTCAAAAGTTCCTCCCACCTTCAAGATCATCATCAGAAGATGGTTTTCCTAATTTTTAGGCAGGAAAATCTCACACTATAAACTACTGTAAGAGTAATGTGTGCATTTTTATAAAAGATAATAGGATGGTCAAATTTTCATTTTTGCCAGAATGTTTCTTTATGGATAAAAAGTACTGGAACACACCTCTAAATAACTGAATTCTAGTGAAGGACAATCTTAATGCTCCAGCAGACCAAGACATTTTGGACAACGCCATGCTTCCAATATTGTGGACACAGCTTGGGGAGAACCTTTTCTATTCCAGCTTGACTGTGTCCCAGTGCACAAACAAGGTCCACTGGGATGCCTGACCATTGCAATCAAATACATAGACTTTAATGTGGAGTTGGTCCCCCCTTTTGTAGCTATAACAGCTTCCACTCTTCTTGGAAGGCTTTCCACAAGATTTTGGAGTTTCTGTGGGAATTTGTGTCCATTCATTCTGTAGAGCATATATGTGGTCAGGCACTGATGTTGGATGAGAAGGCCTGGCTCACAATCTCGGTTCCAGTTCATCCCAAAGGTGCTGGATGGGGTTGAGGTCAGGGCTCTGTGTGGGTCAGTCAAGTTCTACACTGAACTCATCCAACCATGTCTTTATGGAGCTTGGTTTGTAAGTGTGTAAAGTGTCCATTTATCACACACCACAGCACAGCACACAGTGTGAACAGCACAAAATTATTCTCTCATTCACAAAGGGAAGCAGCAGGCAGCCAGAAACTCAACACCTGGGGAGCAGTGTGTGGGAACGGTGCCTTGTTTGCGGGTACATGGTGATGCTACTAGCAGTCCTGAGATTCGAACCCACGCCCTGCAGGGTCCACCAGCTGCCTCAGTTGTGCTGGAGTAGAAAAGGGCCTTCCCCATTCAAAATTGGCATTGTCGAAAATGTCTTTGTCTGCTGAAGCATTGAGATAGCCCTTCCCTAAGAGCACCTGGTGGCCTAGTGGTTAGGGAGTTGCCCCAGTGATCAGAAAGTTGTAGGTTTGAATCCCAGGACTGCTAGTGGCACTGAGGTACCCATGAGCAAGCTGTTGAATGTTTCACCTCACTGAAAAACAGGTGTGTCCCAATACTTTTGTCCGGGTAGTGTATGCAGATAAGCACGAAACGGACCGCCCCTATTGGAGGGAGCGAGCTCGAGATCCCTGAAGGCGGAGTATGATTGGTTGCGAAGGAAAAAACTCCATTTTGGAAACAGCTGTTCGGGACGCCAGCTCTCATTGTTTTTTACGGTCGCTGTCAAAGAAACGGTCGGGCTCAGACATGCCAGGGTTTCTCTCCGAGAGCCTCTCTTCGACGACATGCTGTGATAACTCGGAGAAATGATGGGAAGGAGGTCCAAAATCTAGCGTGGGGGACCTCAGCGACGGTAACAAGTGGAGGAAATTCAGGAGAACGAAGGTTGGTGGGTTGAAATCGCCTCTGCAGCTTTTAACGGTCACAACACACACGACGCAGATAACCAAGAAACACAAGGGAAATTTCTGTCAAATATGAAACTTACAGGGAATATAGAAGGCTCAAGATGCTCTTCTGGGCTTGTGAAAGGACAGAGAACATCAATCTGCTTGGGTAAAAATCTGTTGGCAGTGGTGTATCAGTCAGTTGCCCTCTGAGCCTGGAGTGGAGGGAGGAGGAGAACATCACAACCGACTCTGTGGAGTAAATCTTACTTCTCAAAGTGTAAAATGTAGTGACATTGATGCCTACAGAAAGGATTTCAGCCTTATTGTTAGCGCCCAAAAAGCAGAGAGCGCCTAATCTTTCTAAAAGTACTAAAACTAATATTTCAGTCTGGTTTAAGCACTCCCCAACTCATGTCTTAGTCATTTGTGACATTTTTGACAGCCTTTGCATTCAGTAGGCTTTGTATAAAAGTTATTTCACTTAAAATGCGAGAAAAAATCATCCCTGTGCTGATTCTCATGTTCTAAAGCCAATTCTGTGTGTGTTCTGAGAATTTGATCCTTTCTATAGCAGCTTGCCCAGTTAAAACTACATATTTAGTGTTCAATACCTTTAAAAATGTGTAATGCCTTTAAAAGCTCCCTGACAAAGTTGTGTATTGATTAATTTTGTTAGTACTATAAAGGAACGCAAGACCTTGTTCTACAATGTAATTTTTAAATATAAAAACAAAATAGTGCACAAAACCTGGTAAAACACTATTTTACTGTCAGCATAACAGATAAAAACTCAGATGACATAAGGTTCACTGGTGGTTTTGGATAGTAAATGAAATGGTGTTGTTTGCATTGTAAAGAAATCCTGCAAGCATTTTTGAAAAATCATGGGAATTCCCCTTTTATGGAGGACATGAAAGTGTTTGTGAGTCCTTTGGGCCTCCTTCGGAGCAGGCATGAGTGCCTTCTGAGGCATCTCAGGAATAAACAAAAAGTAAATAAAAGTAATTTCTTACTTTGCGGAAAATGTGGTTTATGTTAAAAGTTGTTAACCAAAAATAAACAGCCAGAATTATAATAGACCACATATTCAGTCTGAAGATTTAGCCCAAGGAGCTCGGTGCATTAAAATAATTACATTTTTCTTCAGATTTCAGTAGTTCAACTATAAACTTTATACATAAGTGTGATTCCTTACCAAATTTCTGTAAATTTTTTAAAATGCAAAGCAAAACACTTTAATGAAAAAGCACATTCATGTGCTATTTCTTCATATGTTTCAGAGTCTGATTCAGAGAGTCGTGTAGTGAATTCATAAGTGCTACCGTGTCAGGAATATTTTGAGAGATTGGCAGGTGCTCTCCAGCCTGCACACAGTGGTTAAGAATGCAATTGTCTGACCAAGCATAATCAAACCACCAACGACTGTCTTACGTGAACTGTTATAATGAGAGTGCCTAGGTAGCATAGGTTTGGACCTTGTTTGGAATAACTATGACTTCACTTTGTATATTAGGGTTCTGCTGAATGTGAGTGAGTCTGTTGTTGAAGAAATATGTAATGAAGACTTGGTATCCACCTTCACTGTCACTGACATAGTATTTAACCAATGCACTGAAAGATCCTGAAAGAACATTGGTATTATTTTGAATACATGTCAGTCATGCAGCTGTTATGTCTGGCCAAAACCTTTGACTGAAGTCAATACAGGTTAAAGCGGAACTGTACTGATTATTTGCATCGTTAGATGTTTACAGAAGGTGTAAACAAGGCTATTCAGCTTAATTTTATGTACAATGCCCCACAGGAACTTGCGTGTTCACTGTGGTAACAGGAACCAGACACCCACATTGTTTAATGCCTCTAGAAGGTACCTGATAGGATAGCCATATAGCTTGTAGCTAAGTATGCTAACAGCTAAGTATGTTGCCTCAGACATCATTCTGTTCTTAAAGTGTTTTTTAACCTGTTAACTTGCCCTGCACTCAATGCTCTCAAACATACAGTGCGTCATTAGCAGGCCAAACAGCTGTTTGGTCGTTAAGAGCACCTGTCAGAGGGTATTTCCTCTTTCCTTGGCCTTGTTCTAACCCAGTTCTCACTGACAGTATCACTGTCTCTCACTATTATCTCTGCTTGGGCTGATATGAAGCTTTCAAAACTCACCATTTTCATTTCACATCCTGACCACACAGTAATGACTGAAGACATTCTATGATGATAAAGTCCACAAAAACAGGTCATGATGACCTCTATGCTTGTGGAGGAGCTGGAGAGATGCGTTCCTCCTTCCTCCCTCTCTCTATAATGTGAGCGTATCCCACACAGCTGCAGCTCTCTCCTCTCCCACTGCTCAGGGAGGATGTGGGCGTAAAGTGATTTGATTTGCTCTGAGAGGAGGACAACAGGCTCGACACATCCTGAGAGGAGCATTACAACCTTAAACGTGGCTGCAACACCATTTCATTGAACCTGCCCAGCACTTGTGGCTAAAGGCCACAAGTGTAACCCAACAAACACTGGACAATCGCAAATGAGGTACCGGCAGCATGCAGATTTGCTTTGTTACTTTCAAGACAGACCTAATATATTTACGATTAAGCAATTTCGTTCGGGATCCATAAAGTTTTCTGATTCTGAATATACTCTGTCTGTAAGCCACATATAAACATCTCATCAGTGCAAAAATGACTCTCCTGTTATTGTAATTATTGCAGCAGTGATGGCTGATCTTTACATGGTTAAACCTAAACAGACTTTAGCTTTACTTTGTGTGTCAATATTTTCAAGCCAAAGGAAGAGTGCCACTGCTTAAAGAATAAATATTAAAGCTGACAAGTTGCCATCTGAACATTTAATGAACTAATATAAAACTATAATAACTGTAAAATAGTGTAGGGGTATTTATTCCTACAACAGTCTTCATGTGTCTGTGTTTGTGGTAGCTTTTAACTCTGTAAATGTGGTTTAATGAATAGTGATTAAAGGAATAGTTTGAGGAATAGTGGGTTAAGAGAACAGGGTCTGTTTTCACAAACCATCTTGAGTGCCGATCTAGAATCAGTTTTTGTTGCGATCCAAGTGTATGCCTCTGTATGAGTGCTTTGTGAATATCAGTTCTGGTGTTGTCTGAGATGCCTGCAGCCTGTAGCAGGTTTGTTCATTTTTCTAGCTCACAGAGTTCTGAAGCACATTGACAAAGTTGCGCCAAATTCACAGAGCTGGATGCAGTTCTGTTTGTTTGGAAACAGTTTGAGTGACAAATTAGGGCTGGTCCAATAAGTACTTTTAGGTTTTGAATACTCATTGATGTTTTCGAACGAAAACCTGACTTCTTGTTCTCGGTTCTGCTCTTCAAAATAACTCTATGTACTTTTAAATAGTAATTTAAATGTAATTTTAGTATGTCTATTTTTTATACAGTTTTTAAATGAAAATGTCTTCCTTTTTTTAATAGTTTTACATAGAAGAACCCAAATTATATGCTGTTAGTTAATGTTTACTCCTTAATTAGCGAGACAGTTGAGTCCCTCTGGATTTTTGTTTTCCTAGATAGCAGAGAAGAAAGAAGGTAAGTTAGAGCAGTAAGAAGTTAAAGAAAGATGTAAATCTTGAAACATTTTCAGTTTAGCTGGCTTACTGAAAGAGGAGCCAGGAAGAATGTCATGATCTATTGCTAAGTTAGCATTCCAGGTTCAGCTGAAATAGTGCGGCAGTCCGAATGTAAAACAGAAGTTCTTTTTAAGATGGAACCAAAAATAAGAAGTCAGCTTCAGCTTCATAAATTACATGGCTCGCAGCTCGGCAGGTTATTTAAATGGCTAATATTGTATATATTTAGCTGTGCTGCAGTTTGTCTCCTCAGCATCTGTGAATGGACTCCACTCCTTCAGTCAGATGCTTAGTGTTTTACTGAAGTGTTATGTTCATTTATGTGAGTGAGAAGGATGTCAGGTATCTAAACTATGCATTTCCACATTTTAACAGTGCCAAATAAAAAGTACTAATGGGCTGACAAAATGTATTTTGCTGTTCGCTTTATTGATAGCCTACATTTAGGTTATGTGTATCCCTGTCATCATAATAATGTTCTAGTTATCGGAACCTAATACATAGGCGACTAATATATCATGATACCTTGTTACACGAAATTTAAAAGACTGCTATTAAATTTGTCTGTGTTGCTCTTCTACTTCTTCTCCATACTGTACAGAAGCTATACTTGCGCTTCTGCTTCGTCTGTACAGAAGCCTTGTTAAAAGGTTACATACATCTGACACCCACCTCTGGTCCTGGAATGCAAAAGCTGGTTTAAAGACTGGCCTCTCGCTGCATTCCATGATAATTGCGAACCAGCTGTAACCATAATACACTTGTACTCATTATTTTTCCACTCACTGTTCTTTCAACGTGGTACATGGTGGTCTTCCTACTTTTCTGTCACAGTGCAGCCGCTGGACAGGCACGCAAACAGTGCGGACAGACGGCCCACCTGCTTCCTGTTAAGGCAGCGTGTCGTCTGCTGGAAGAGCAGAAACAGACGAGATCTAGGCCAGACTCCGTAATCCACTGTGCAGCAGCGAAGAAGTACAAGGAGTTTTTTTTTTTTTTTTTTTTTTTTAATATTTGCGGATGTCTCAGAGTAACTGCGTTAAACAAACTCGAAAGACTTCCAGAGCCACTTTACGTCTGGTATAAACCACAGGCCTAAATATAGGGGCGAGAGATGACAAACATATTTTAGCTGTATTTCAAATTTGTTCCCACCAGCCTGCGCATAACTACTGCCTTGGTATATTTTACTAGTAAACTGTGCGTCAGGGCAATAATAATGGCATGGCATTTGTTTTGAACATGCCTAGTGACTTTCAAGCCCAACATTTTCAATCCACTGGGATATTTTTAGAGGTTATATGAACTTCTCACTTCAGTTGTAATAAATATATGTATAATATGTATGTATGTAAAAGTAAATATGCTGAGGATGTGCTGGGGAACAAAAATACTGGAACAAAAATATCATTTTGCATTCCCAATGTCGCTGTGTTCAGTAACTCCAGACCACCTGCTCATGAGTCAGTGAATCCGCCCCTCAGCCACAGGCTCCTGCCTGACTCATGGGGAAATCCCAGGCTGTTGGTTTAGCGCGAGTCTTCCCACACCCTCACTGTCATTCAATCCTTTTTCCTGACTTCCATGAGTCGCTGAAAGCTAATTGGTGATGACTCCTTTCTAAAGTGAGTAACCGAATAGTTATAGTAAGTCCTGGTAACAACAGTGGTGTCAAACATCTGAATGTTGACCAGTGCTGTGATTCACTCGTAGACCACGGCTGTAGAAAATTGCCTTTGTTACACACTGTACATAACAGATGGCCTTTTGTGGTTCCGCTTACTTGGATGTCTGCCGGTGCCCAAGACTTGTTTTACAAACACCTAATGCAACAGTTGTGACAGAACAATGGCTGCTTGATATGGCCTAAATGGTCTCTTGAATGAACTTCCTTTAGATTTGTTGTCCTTTGATCATGTGATGAATGAGCTTACGACAGCACCTTTTCTGTTTTCCCATTACCTCAGCACATATATATGTACTCTTTTCATCTCTTCCGTCTGAAGTCTATTTCAGGCAGCATATGTTTTTATGCTCCATAGGCTCACTGTGCTGACAGTTGAACATTTGAAGGCGGCAAGAAATGCAGAGATGCGATGCGTTTGAGATGAGTTAGATGTTGATGAAATGAAGTGAAATTGTGCCCCTGCGATGGGTTTAGCATGCTAAAACACCTCTTGCATGGCTCTCGCTCCCTGTAGCAGCCTCATTAGTATTTAATATTTGATCTGATATCAAAAGGTCTGATGGGCTCCAGTTTTCCTGAGTGAACTATCAGCTCGTGCATTAGTAAAAGGGTGGCTGTCGTGGGCCTTGATCTCTGTCCGCTTTTTAAATTGTTGAGGCTTTGTTGTATGAACTAGTGCCTTCATCCTGCTGTGTTAATGGCTTTATGAACTTAAAGGCTAATCAGTGTGCCAGTTTAAGTGACTAGAGAATATTTTGAGCTTTGCGATCACGTATTTTATCGGTTCAAAGTCTGTTAATTACATGCAATGGTTTTGAAAAGCTTTTGGTTGTAAAGAAGCAACATTTTCACTCGGGGACCAAAGGCCCACTTAGAAGTTTGAAACACTTCGGCGGAATCGAAATAAACTGGTCCTCATCTGTAACTCTCTGTATTTCAAGATAATGACCGAAAGATCACAAAAGTGCAGCACATTACTGCTTTTGGTGAAGGCAAAGAAATTCTGTTTGCTCTTTAAGTTATCATTTCATGTGTCAGTCTGTTTCTGAGATATTCTGGAACAACATGTGGTTTGCAGCAGTTACTACAGCCAAACTAAGCCGATGGTATTGACAAGAACTTGATACGAGAATAAACCTCTAAAGAAAGTGGAGTACTTTGTAGGACATCAACCGATTCATTATCACTCCCTGAAAAGCCTTGTTATAGTTAAAATAGACTTTTACTTTTATTTCTACTTCTTGTTTGCACTCACTAGAGTAGACTCAGGAGGTTTAGCAGAATGCTGAACTCCAATAAATACAGACCTAAGGCCTACTTACTTCTAGCCTACTTCAAAACTAAAACATACAAAGTAAAAATATTATCTGTATATATCTCATGAACTCGACATGTCTGCAGTTAGAGCTGATAAAAATGTGAATAAAATATGCAGCTAACATCCCACTAGCTTGGTGCAACAAAAATGACTGATATTCTGTAGTTCTGGTTTAAAAAAAAAAACTTAAGTAGATAAATGTTTCCACATTGTATATTACTATAGAATGGCACACCTCATGATTTTATTACTGTACCTGTCTGTCAGTGTAAAGCAGTGTTAAACAGTTAATATAAAATGAATCAATTATCAATTGAATCTTTAACCTAAAGTTAGTGTTTTCCCTCAACACTGTTTCAGGTTTTTGTTGACCTGTGCTGATCTGTTGATCTGCTCCTAGATCAGGCACATTTTCTTCTAAGTTCAGCAATGGCATTGACTTCGATAATCCATTTACAATTGTAAATTGCATTGTGGATTCATTTATTGTTAGTTATGTGCTTAGCCACGCCGTCACACTATCCCTGGTTTCTTAAGACGGGGTTAAAAGTTAAGTGTGGGCCCTTATTGTCACACGTGAACACACCGCAGCACAGCATGTGAACAATGTGAAATTCTTTCTCTGCATTTAACTCATTCACCAAATGAAGCAGTGGGCAGCAAGGGACACAACGCCCGTAGAGCAGTGTGTGGGGACAGTACCTTGCTCAAGGGTACCTCAGTGGTGTCACTGGCAGTCGTGGGATTTGAACCCATCACAGGGGCAACTCCCTAACCACCAGGCCAGCAGATGCTCTGCAAGGGAAATCACAGATCAGTGACAGACCTAAAGGAAGCCAGCTAAAAACCTCTAGTTACCACGGTGCTTTCAGAGCTTAACATAAAATACTATTATTTTAATGCATAAATATATTTATACATTTTCGTTTGAATGGCACATTTTACTTAGTAGACCTTTAAAGTGCAGTTTATAGGATAGCAAATGAGAATGAGTCATGTGTGGGCGAAACCTCAGTAATCCCATCTTGCTCAAGGCATGACCATGAGCTTGGCAGCCGCTGTCGTCCAACTCGCCTTACCGCCAGTTTAACTAGCAGTGTCTTGCTAAAGCAGTTTGGTTTAACAGTGTCGTGTAGTAATATGCAAGATTCTTCTTGTAGTTGAAGAGTTTTAACATGCTAAATCTGCTTTAAGTTTGGGGCTTTGGAGCTGGTAAATGTGTTAAATTTCTGCGAGACGGAGTCACTTTTTAATTTGGAGAGGTTTTATGTAATACCCGGGGGACTCGAAGAAGTTGCCATTTTAAAGCGTTGGCAATAGTACAGAGTAAAGGGAGGGAGGTGTTAAAACTTGAAGCCGCTGAAACACAAAACATTGAACTAGGCTTCTCCTTTTCAAGCACCGTCATCTCTCTCATGTCCTGCGTGAGAAGTGCATGCGAATGTCTTGAGACTGGTCAGCCAAAAAGAGGAAGGATGTACGCAAGGCACAAGCTTTGAACCATAGCTCCAGCTTTTAACATCTTAAGAGGAAAACCAGCGCTGCACAACAATGCTAGATTGTCCAAAGAAGCAACCCCCCCCGGCCAGTGAGCTAGAGCTCCCAAACAGGCAACTGCTTATGAGAAGAGTGCTGAAAGCATGGGTTCTTTCAGATGAGCTGTTGCTCAGGCCAAAGCTGGGGCCTGTGCACTTATCTTGAGAGCAGCTAAATGGACCGCTGTCTTTAGACTGGCCGGAGTCTGTTCAACTTGATTAGAAGCAGCTCGCCCATATCTTCCTTGATAAAGTGGCAAGTGAGAACATTATCAAGCTCTCTGTCTCTCTAGAACTTCATGTCTTTATTTTTCTTATTAAAGGCAAGAGATTCAATACTGTGGCATCATACTTCCAGGCAGCTTTTAAAAACTACTTTTTTTTTCAATGTGTTTGTTTAAATGCCTCCACTCAAAAGAGACACTCATTCTTGTCTAATGGGAACATTAAGAAAGAGTTGTGTCTTATTTTAGGTCATTTGCTCTTAGCTTAAGTGTGTAGTTCTGTATGTACTTTTTCATAATGGCGAGAGAGAGAGCTACTGCTACAAACATCAAAATGGCTGCGCGGTTCTGTTCACCTGCTAAAGAGTGGTCTGGTACAAATCTTGCTAAAAATAGACCTGTGGACTGGCATCCTTAGTACTCTGTTCCATTAAAGATAAAAAGATATCGAAGCCTAGTTCAAAGTTTCCTTGTGAAACAATTAGACCATGACGAAATACTGAGTAACCAGCATAGATTATCTTGATTTTAATTAGACAGAAGCCCATGTTAATGAACCATTTGTATGGAGTGTAATTTGTACACCTAACTCCAGATGATATGTTGTCATTACATCCAGAAAAAGCTCTAGAAGTCCCAATGGGACTGGAGCAGCAATAGCCCCCCTCTACTCCCTCTACTCCCCTCCTCTACTTCTAAAAGCCCAGTGAAAGCGTATCTGCTGACTCATATTCCTCCACCAGGCTCTCTGGCTTTGTTCTTGGTATTGCTGAGAGCTTTTGTTAAGTATTGTTCAGAAGGTTCACAAGCCAACAATGAGCATCAGAATGGTGGGCTTTAATGGAGTCTATTTGCTCTAGAGATACCCTGTGTTGGGTGCTCTAATGAGCTATTGTTGTTATAATTTCTGTGATGGCATTTGTACACTAGAATGACAACATTGATTTTTCCCAGAGTGAGACAATTAAGAGTTTGACAGCAACCACCTCTCATGGTGGTTTTGACCAGCTGAACACATTTAATGACTTGGAAGAAATATTCGTAGGTTGTGACCTCAGGAGCTTTCAGTCTGAATGTGTGGAAATCCATGCATGTCTGACATTCTAGTACGAGTTGCAGAGCTCCATTGCCTCTGTCTCTTAGAATGAGTCAGCTCTCATGCTTTTACGATTCAATAAATCTCAAGTCTACTGGAAACAAAGGGGGGCTCCTGTCCCGAGGGAGCAGTCCTTATACACCAATATCTTCTTGAGTGCAGGAGATAATTTCCTGCTCTGCCAGCGTGTGTAGAAGAGCTAGCTGGCGATCACACCATCTTAAATTTTGAATCATTCAAATGCTAAATTGGAAGTACTTTGCGACCGTTATGTTTCATCAAAGGCCTATCTGAGTTAAATATATAGCCCAGTAAAACTGCAGCGGGATACAAGTTATTCTCTCTTATTCTGGCTTTACGATAACATTCCAGATCACCCATGCTTATTACATGCCCCATGGATTCAGAGTAGTGAAGCACTGAGATGAAAATTGTTGGATAAAACCAGAACTGAAATTCACACTGAACCAAAAACCAAAAGAATGAATAAAAGCAGTTACATAATAAATATATAATACATTGATGGAAATTACTGCAATATGTGGGCTACAGTATGTCTCAAAATCAGACATCAACAGCAGACAAGAACAAGGAATTACAGGACTTAGGTTATGCTTTGCATTTGGCTCTGTTTATATTTTCATCATTTCAAAAACTGCCTGCAGATAGTGCTGGTCTGCTTGCAGGAACTTTCATTTTTGCTTATTCCATTCTCTGTATTCTGCCAATCAAGTGGGGTGTTCTTCGATATTGTATCCTTATTTTTTATGCATTTATTTTTTGTGCTTGCCAAATTCTCTCCCCAGTTTATTCATGACCATTTCCCACCCCTAGCTAGGTCTTCCAACAATGAGTGGGTGAAGACTGCTCTCTCAGCTACAAGTGAAGTGTTCCCCACCATGTGTTTTTTTAAACTCCCATAATGCAGCGTAGACAGCTCAGTGTGCTTGAAGAATAACGGTACTGGGTAACATCGAAAGTGATGGAGGAGAAGGAGGGCCACCATGAGAGAGTGAGACTTTCTTAAACTTCCAACCATGGTTGGGTAATAGTAGGGATGGGTATCATTGGTATTTGACAGACAGTAATATCTTGCTGATCTTGCTTTTCAATATCAATACTTATCGATGATATCGATTATTGATACTGCTCTCCATAACTTGGGACAAAAATAGACATCACATGAAAAGATGTGAAAAGAATCAAAACTTCTTTCAGTACCTAAACTGTTTCCTGAGTTTCATGTGTATATAATGAGGGCGGAGCATTTGCTACTAATGGAGGTGATGTACAGTGGTCCCTTATATTCACACGTGAACACACCAAAGCGTAGCACACCGCATGAACAAGGTAAAATTCTATTCTTTGCATTTAACCCATTCACCAAGTGAAGCAGCGGGCTGCCAGCGACGCAGCGACCGAGGAGCAGTGTATATGGACAGTACCTTGGTTAAGGGTACCTCAGAACCCACAACCGTCTGATTGCAGGTCACCCTTAATTACCAGGCCACCAACTGCAGAGTGTCATGTTTGTCCCACCCACTGCTCCAGTCTAGCACCACTGTTTGTCCAGGAGCTTATCGATATTTATCAAATTTTTCGATGTTTATTAAAACGAATCGATATTGACCAATCTGGAACCAGTACTAATTTAGTACCATTCCTGATCACTATCCCTAGTGGTTACAAACTACATTTCCTCATAACGTGGCTCACATTTTCAGTGTTTGGAGGCTATGAATGGTGAATGGAGGCCCCTTAACCTGAGTGAGTCCACAAATAGCACAGATCTCTGGTAGGTAGAATGAAAAGAGAACATTGGATGAGTTCTTTCTGTGCCTCGTCTTGATTCCTTTTCTCCAGTGAAAATGAGAATTCATCTGTTGAGGTTTTGACTGAGTGGTGCCCCAGGGAGTGTGCTGAGCTGCTGTATTTCAGTCTGATGATGGAGGATCTCATTTGCCCTTTTATGGAGATAAGTGAGTCTGCTATACATACACTCACTGAGCTCGCCCTGACTGTTTATAATGTGTGTCCATAATCCAAACGCTCGGTGACACTAAAGGAGATGAACTTAGATACTTTCATGATGTTTAAAACTACTGATTAATTCATCGTACTCTGTAACATCATTTCAGGCCTTCTGGAGGCTGGGGAGCGCCGGGTGCTAATAACGAGCGTTTTGTGTTTGTGCCGTCCTCAATCCCTTGTGGACAAGGATGGAATGCCTAACTCCCTGGTCTCCAGCGCTCTCCCTCTGGTGGGTGGGGTGTTATTGTCAGATCTGAACACACCTGTGCCATTAGCCTGTTTGCAGCTGTGTTGCGTCCTCACGCAGCCTGTAGTCCATGTTTACATTGTGGAGGTCAGTTTCATTAAGTGTGACGCATTAGATTACCATAGTGAGTTATTGTAGCTGCACTGAATTTAAAGTTGGAGAGAAAACCTGAAGGAGTCGAATGTTGGACATTTGAGCCAAACAAAACAACAGTCCTGCCCCCGCTGTCTTCAATAAACACTAATCTATATTTAGCTAGCCTGTTTGCTTGTTCGTGCTTAACATTTCAGAAAACACAGGCCGAGATGTTTCACATGGGGCAGTGCTCACAATTTTTTTTGATGAATAACAGTGACAAATATCTTTTTCACTGGCACAGTATTATCAGAACTGACAGCAAAGAACAAAACAAACAATATATGGCTGTCCCCTGAAGACTGTTGCAGCATAAAATGCCTCCCTTAATTTTGTAAAAAAACAAAGAAACAAACAAAAAACAGGCCAACTGACAATTAATCTAAGCAGAGAGCTCTTAAAGAGACATCGCTGTTTTTTCCTCCTTTTTTAGAGACGAATGTACGTTTTCTTCTTCTTTTGTATTTTTAACCCTTTTCTTTTGATGTATTTCCAGGTTTCTCCTGCTTTTAAATGCTAATAAATTGTATTTGCAAAACATGATTTTGATGAGACAAAGCTTCATGCAAATCGTACACACATCCTGCCATTTGCATCAGGCATTTTACAGTCAAATTGTACAAGAGAGAATGTTTCCGCACATTCCTGCATGGAGTCTTAAACAGAACACTTTGTGGTTTTTTGGAAGCTTGTCTTTAAAATGGGTCAGGGAGTCCTGCACTGCGCTTGACATTTCCCGAGGTTCAGTTCTCCTCCAAGGAGCCTGGCTTTGTGCTGGCCGCAGTATTCCCCACTGGCTAGTTCTGTGCTTTCTGACTGACCCGCTCTGAACCAGGGTGTTTGTGCAAATCGACATGGAAAACAGCATGAAATGCCACCATTACTTCAGTGTTTCTTCAGAAACGTGACCGTGGCTGTTGGGAGTCACTGATCACTGTTCAGGAGCTCCTCTGTAGAAATTAAAGTGGAAGTGTCATGTTGAGTCTCTTGCTTGTGCTGTAAGGTGAAACTGAGATCAGGCATATCAGATAACCAGCATGCTGATAGTGGCGTTAGAGTTTGTAAAGGTAATATCTGATAAAACAGGTGTCCAATAGAGCAGCAAGTGGATAGTGCTGTGAGACTCCAAAAGCTGTTATATGATAGTGTAGAGACGTGGGGGGTGGTGGGGGGTTTGTCTTTATGTTGTTTAAAATGCATTTAACACAAAACCTACATTTAACACATAACTTGGGCAGTAGTTATGAAATTTCAGTATCATTATGTTTTCCAAACATCAGCGTTTTAGATTATATTTAATTTTGCAACAATAAAGTGAATGAACCCACTTCTTACACTCTTAAAAAAAGCCTTGCAAAGTTCATTTTGACTGGAGTGTTCCTTTTTTTTCCTCTTTAAAATGACTCTAGAGGGGATTTTGCACTTTAAAATACAGATGTGAGGCCTATGTGATTATCACTATGATTGTGGTAATTGGAATACATTTAATGCTCAATGCTTTAGATAAGGACTCTGTGTAGTTTGACTAAATCAAACTTTAGACAGCATTTCTACACTGATAACGGTCAGAAACCACTTTGAAATGGTTTAAGGCTAAATAATAAAATTATCCATGTTTCTGTTGTAGCAAAAATATTAAAAAAAGAACAGTAGCAGTGGATACAGCAGGAAATTTTGTAAAGTCCAGTTTACGCCCTGAAGCGACACCTTTCACGTGTAAGTCACATGTAAGCTTGCATGTGTTTTCAGAAGCCCATACCTCTTGAATGTGGCTAAGCTGGGGGTAAAAAGTGTGATGACTGTCCACAGATGCTTTTTCTCTCACTCACATGCACAATGCCAGAAGTCGCAGGAAATTATTGAATCAGATAGCAGTTAATTTAACCAAATTGGATAGAATGAAGCCAAACAAAACAAAATTGCTTTTTGAATCAGTATGCCATCCATTGAATTCATAATTAGAATTCAATTGCTGTTGCATAGACGTTTCACACTCCTAATAATTATGGCTGTTTCAGACGGATATTTTGAATGCAGTCATTAACTGTGATGGACAGAGGCTATACGTTTCAGTCTGTGACTTCACAGTGCCAGGGGATTAGTCATACTGCTAACATAAAATATTTTGTGAGATGGTTAACTTATTCAGCAGAACATCTGCGAGTTGCTCAAACCTTTTCAGCTGCACTGCTTGATTTCCCTTAATTCAACATACGTCACATAGAAATGTATCATTTCTAAGCTTACACTCCTGTTGTGCAGGTATGGTAAGTTAATTCTCATTTAACTTATTGGGCCATGTTGCTGGCCATTAGATACAAGTAGTTTAGTCCTAATAGAGTAGAGTGGTGGGGTAGTTTCTAGAAATTTGGTAACTTTTCCTGTAGAATCATAGACACAGCATTTACATTCAATGGCTTGTGAGTATTTTGTGTGCCCTTCTTCCTCTATGATTAAATTGAACATCCCTTTATTCTTTCTTATCCACTTCCCGCGGTTCCCTTCTCCTCAGCGTGGCCCGCTCTGCAGCGCTTTAATGGTTGGCAGGATCCATGACCCATTTAAATATGGACTGAGAAGAAGAGGCACAAAGGGGGTTGAATAGCTAATGTGTGTGCGCTGTGCATTCTTCACCGGGAATGCGCTTTGACCCCCTCCACCCCCATTCCCCGCTCCCACATTGTCTTGAAAGCAGTTTGATGCACTGTGCCAATACGAAGAGCACCGCAGAAAGTGTGTTTCTGTTGATCTTGTAAGTTTTTATCTCTTGTTTGCTTGCCAGGAAGGCTGTGGATGCAAGCTGGCATGCGTAGTTGTAAGAAGGCCTCACCCCAAGCCTGGCAGAATGGAGGAGAGAATGTTTGGTGGATGTTTCGTGACAGTGGATGGTCTCAGATGAATGCTTCCGCCTCTGTTATAATTAGGCCATGAAATGAGTTCAGGAACTGACTCTATTAACTTAAGTATAGAAATAGAACCTCTGGAGCAATAATTACTCTAATTCATCAGCCAACATGTTCTGTTTCAGATATTAAAGAGCTTGAAGACTTGGAGGCAAATATTCAATTATACCACAAACGTCTTACTTTGTCACTGCATTGAACTTTGTATGTGTTGGGACCTTTTCAAGTAAAAGAAGAATTAAAAGTAGTAATGAGGAAATCAATCAGTTCAGTCAGTTTGTTATGAGTTAAATATTGGCCTTGACAGAAGGCTGAGCCTCCAATTAAATATTGGTTGAGCTCTGAAGGACCTGATCAGTCATGAATGACCTGGTTAAATACTCACATGGATAAATCAGAGCTGTCACTCGATCCAACAAACATGAATAAATTTGGTCAAAATAATGATGGGGGGCTCCCAAGTGGCACAACTGTCCAAGTCCAATTATTGGGAGATTGCAGATTCAATACAGCCATCCATGGCTGGGAGTCCTGGCTTTGCTCTCTCTGGGTGGGTAGAATTACTGGTGGTTGATGTTTAATAGCCTTTTCTCATAACCCTGAAGCTCATACTGTGTGGGCTGAACACATGAAACAAATTCTCACATTTCAGTTACTTTCCATTGGATAAAGTTGCAACACAGGTCTGCCACAAGCAAAATAATAAATAGACCAAGTGTCGATTGTGTGTTTGGAGCAAAAATTGGCCAAATACAAACATTATAGATTATATGACCAAAACATTAATAAATTGGGTTATACTTTATTTTAGATGAATACTACAGTAGCACTACACAGATTGTGAATAGTTGTGGAGTTAACCACAGGCAAAACACCAGGATGTTCAAAATTTGTAAATAATATTAGACTGTTATATAATATTATACTAATTATGTACTATATCAAATAATAGTATTGTACTTGTTATTTTAAGCACAGTGTCTGGCATTTCATACTGTAGAACCAGATACTATCAGTTAAAATGATGTCTAAAGGCCAAATGACTTCACAATTCATGAATTTGCAATATAAAGTAGACTCTGATTATAATCAGAGTATATAATCAGTTTTAAGATAACCAAATAAATGTAATTTCCTCCTTGTAGACTTGCTGTTACTACTACTATTACTACTAAGATTTTGAGTAAGTAGGAGAATTGTATTAACCGATGCTTTCATTTCAGGACTTCGCCATGTTGTCCTGACTCTTTCTCATGCTCTCTTTATCTGTCTCTCTCTTGCAGGTGGAATGAGAAGGCAGGTCATGGGCAGATGATGGACGTTGAGTCGTCATACTCGGATTTCATTAACTGTGATCGCACGGGCCGCAGGAATGCAGTGCCAGACATTAAGGGCGAGGGACCAGCGGAGGGCACCAGCGAACTGACCAAAGACATGGCTCAGATGGATCTCAAGGCAGGAGGTAGATCTGCTTCTGACAAATGTACTCTGTTTGGTCTCGAAATGTAGTAATGGTGGATGGGAATCTGACATTTCTCCATCTGACAACAGCAGTTCCCCACATGGGGTTCATAGTAAATTGAGGCCTGTACAATAGCTTTGTTCTGTTGATGAGATATGACTTCAGCTATAAGTACACTCACAGCTACTTCCAAGTTACAGCTGAAGATGCATCTAAAATTTGTGGCCTACTTTGTGGCACAGCTTTCTGAATATTACATGATTAAATTATGGGTCATTAGCTGAGCTCAGTGGAAGAGCCTTTCACTATTCCACAGAATTTTCAAAATTAAATAAATTCATTGAAGCCCAGAAAAATTTTGTTCAGAGTGATTTTATGGGAAATCTTACTGGGTTAGAATTGTTTGCAGGATAAGATCACAGGGTAAGAATTGTTTGCTGATAAGAATTTGAGAGATTGTTTTACAATATGGTTTTGACCTAAAATGTATTTTGTTTTAATTCCATTCATGGTGGACAGACAAATAGCAAGAAAGTAAATACATTTTTACTTCTAGTTTAGTGTTTATATTCAATTTATACTTGTGTATTCTGTGTGTCTTTATGTACTTTGTAAAACCTGGAGCCGCGCTGTTTCATCTCGCTTTATGTATATAGCTGAGAGGACAAAGTTTACATTGTCTTTGACATTAAAAACTCAGACTGGTAGGTTCACTGGTTGTTTTAGATATCAGATAGAATGGCTGTACTTGTGTTGTAGACGTTTGACTCTCGATTTCTATCAGTCCCATTGTAAAGAATTCAGCAAGACATTTCACCAGATTGCCCATCCCAGATGCCACATTAACAGTCATAAACCGTCTACAGTGAGATGGACTTGTTCACTGCTAAGAATTACAGGCCTGCTCCTGAGAGTCCATTACCCTCTCAGATCACGGATTTCTTAAGGTCAAATGTGTTTGTCAGTGTGTCTTAAACACAAAAGGGGTTGAAGGAGAGGTTGAATAGATGCTGTCACCACAAGCACACATAGCTCTGTCATCAGAGCTCAGAACAATTCCCACTTCCTTAACTATTTCCTACCCATGTGGGAACATTTCCACTCGTGAGAATGATGAATTGCCAAGTAAAAAGCCACAGTTGCCCCTTCTGGACTCTTTTGTTTAAACTTGTTATTTAAAAAAAAAACTTCACTGAACTGGAAAGTCCCCACAGCCAAAATCATTTCAAAAAGGGGAACATGTATGACTTTGCTAACATCCACATTCATGTTTCCAGGAACTGGTTGTGTGAAATGCTGATGTGAGCTGAAGGTATAAAACACTGGTGCTTATTGCTGTGTGGCCAGATATTTGATAACCGCTTAGCCACTAATAGGCACCGTTTATGCCAAGGTACTACTTAGCTTTTAACTGTAGCCTACCTGTCAAACAGGTGGTGCTGTTTTTTTTTTGTGCATTGCACCAATGATCAGGAGTTGGTCAGGAGTCACTTTGTTCTTCAGTATTACTTTGTCATGCTATAGAAGAAACATTACCATAATGTCCTACGAGAGCAATATGGCTGTATGAGGAAACAAGGCCTGAGATGTTTCATGAATTAAGCGTTAAGCAAATAAATACAAACTATATTTTGAGCTTGTTTTTAAATGTTTGTTTATTGGAGTTATTCACATCCAGTGTAGTGTAGTGTGGTGCCAGGAAACTCTTGAAGTAAAGAGCCAAAGAGTTCGTCAGGAGTTTTAATATAATTCACTTGAAGAAATAACACGGTTCTGTTTTAGAGGCGGATGCTGCCGGAGCTCCAGCCCCTGAGGCGCAGGCATCGGGGAGCCAGGAGCCGGAGCAGAGCAAAGTGGAAGCCTCTTAAGATGAAATGGAGAAAAGAGGAGCGCCTCGCCTGCTGACTCCAGCTCCACCTGCTCTTTCGTCACTAGCTCTTCTCAGACGGCCTCCCGGGCAGCAGCCAGCAGAGGCTCTCTCTCACTTGGACTCTCTACCCCGGAGACGCCTCTAGACAGAATGGATTTGTCAAGCACCACCACAGGCTCCCCTTCTCTGTCATTCCTGAGGGGAAGCACAGACGTTTTGATACCTTTTCATCCTAAACTCTACAGCTGTTCATCCTGAACAGGATTTATGGGGAAATATGTGAGACCATGGGCTCAAAACTACAATGAAGTACCAAATACACTTGTTTGTGGCACCTGCCGAGGACTTTTTGTTCCTTTTGTTTCTTTTTTACACTGTAACAGGTATAGCTGAATGAATCGTAGGAAAGAGTATTTATTTCCTAATATTCCGAGGTCAATAGAATTGTTTCTGTACTTCATTATATACTTTAAAGTGTAGGTTACATAATTAACAATATTTATATAGAGATCAAGCTTTCTGCTCACAAATACTCTGCGTTTGTTTTCTCTTTATATTGTAAGTACCTCAGAATAAATGGGAATGACATTATCAGTGTGTTGCTTGTGATGAAATTGCACTACAGTAATATACTGATGCTGTCCTAAAGTCTTGTTTCTCATCACAGTAACATGGAGAGAAGGAAAAAAAAACTACTGACTTCAACAGAAATTCATAAAATGATTTTGTTTGGACCATGCCTACAGGGTAGAAGGCTTGAATTAGAAGGCTGTTGATGACTGTTGTGGGGGAGAAAACCCTGAGACCCCTTTAATGACCAGAGAGGAGATTAAGAGAGGAGGTGGATACTATTCATGTAGTTGATGGAAGTAGAGAAAAGTATAGGATATTAGATTTGAAAGTGGGGGGACTTGTTATTCCATTCCTCCATTTTTGTTAAATAATTTGGGATTTGTTGGTCCAAAGTTTAAAAATCCAGAAAAGGTCGAGGTTTTGATTTAGCTGCAACACTGCTCCTACATGCTAGATCGCACTTGGGTTAAAGAATGGAAATAATTGTTCAATAATTTAATATTATGTTTATAAATACATGCATTTTAACTTGGGGTGCCTTGGTAAATACAAATTGGCCATCTGTGGTGCTTTCAGTGAATACAAGCTTAAAAGAAGCCTTGTTTAATTAGACGTGTAATTAGGCACATAAAGGCCCTTTTGCTGTCAGTGCCTGGCATTGTCTTTGATTATAAGGCAGTGAGTTTACAACACCCTTTTCTGTCTGATCTGCGCTTTGGTGGCATTTAGAATCCAAAAACCCCTCCTGTTCTCCTTCCCTCTCAACCTGCCAGAGAACTTGCAGGGGCTTGAGCATTTTGTGGGAATTAAAGTATCAAATTGCCATCCAAATTACGACCCTGGTCTTGACCCCAGTCTATGGTGATGGGGTATGTTTGTAGGAGGGCTCTCTGTGGGGACAAGAACAGGGAGGCAACTTTCAGAGGCATTTGTGTGTAGTTTCTGTCTCCTTGACTTTATAGATAGAGCACTAAGCAACCATGCAATTATGCTGAAAACCACCATGTCAAACCACAGAATGCATTTTGAGAGTGCTGGGTATTTATCATCCAGCCCATTTCTAAAATAGTCATTAAAATTACATGTTTTTCTTTTTTTTCCTCTAGCACGCAATAAAACAAGTACACAATGAAATATGTAAGATGCAAAAAAAATATATGTATTGATACTTTTGATACATTTGCTGTATTGGTACATTGCCATAAGGACATGGCTTTAAATGGTGGAAAATGGTGGAAAAAAAAGGTGGAAAATGAATGAAAACATGAATTTTCAGATAAAAGATTCATTAAAACCATAAAAATTGAACTTACAATCACTTAACAATTTAAGAGCTTCACATATCTTCCAGGTTTGCTATAAAGGTGCATCAGTATCCACAGTTGTTAACCCCGTATCCTAGGCATTATTGGTCTGTTTCTGACTTTAGGACTGTTCTGACCAGAGATTTGTGTACAGATGGTACAATGTTCACCTCACAGCTGGGATGGTAGTGTGTCGGGCACAAGCCCTGTTGCCATTTCAAGGTCATTGCTAGCTTGAGAGTGTTCTACCACTCAAAATTGTCCAGCCAAGAGCAGCGCTGTGGTCAGAAACCATTATCAGGGCTAGAGCAGGCCTGACAAACTCCCACAGCTGCAAGTATAAACGTTTTCTTTCACGTATCTCTCTGAATTACATTTATAGACATCTATAGACTCTATACTCCAGCACAGCAAACCTGCTAGGTGTTTCTAAAAAAGTGGCCAGCGAATGTAAATCTCTTAACTGCATGTGGCTGTGATGTGCTTGTGTCGATGTCCTTTCATTTTACATTAAAGCCCCCTGCTGGTGAAAAAGAAGTACAACAACACTTAACAGGGACTAAAATGAAATTTTCCTGTGTGTGTATGTGTATATATGTGTATGTATGTGTGTGTGTGT
>JBBPCX010000141.1:7130220-7170428 GCA_037974365.1 Hydrocynus forskahlii
ATATACATATACACACGCACACACACACACACACACACACACACACACACACACACATACATACACGAGCACAAAAACAATAAAAATGTTATGATCTTGTCAGATCTTTTTTTTTTTTTTTTTTTTAATCGATGCATTTTGTTGATTGGCCAACCAACGATATAAGCTAGCCAATTATGCTGACAATAACTTTTAACACGTTCAAAACAATCTACATTTCTTGTGGGAATAACTGCCTATTGCTAATAACTGCTCGTCAACAACAAATAAATTGTTTATTGAAAAATGTGCATTTTATGTTTTACTTTATCTGCTATTTTCTAAAAGCAATAAGCCACTTGAGGCTATACTTTTCAGTGGCTTTATTACACACTTATCTGTGATAAAAGTGCTGTAATGCGCTGGCCCACATGGCTTATTTCTTAAATTTAGGAAGTTAAGCTTTACCGCTTTGCGTCAGTCTTATTCTTGGATTCAGGAGTGAGATTGGACAGACTGCAGTGACTGTGCCACCTTCAGTTCCCTCTGCACCTCCCCTTTACACATACCACACCTCAGATAGCAGCAGAAATAAATCAAGGGGTCTTTTGACACAGAATGTGTGCTGAAGTCCAACGGGCAGACACAGCCGGGTAATTAAGAGTGAGCAGAGAGATTCCTCCCATGGACTAGGGATGGATTAATGTTGCTCATGCCTGACAGCAAGGAATGGCTTCCCTACTGACTAACACAGATCAGTACATGGTGTACACAGACTGGGGTGGGTTTGGGTGTGAGACAGAGACAGAGAGAGAGGGGGTTACATTACTTGGCATGTGGCGCATGCAGCACAGAATGGACCTGGCTTTGGTCTTGAAGGCCTGCTCGCCCTCCTTTAGCCCCTGGTTCACGAGATTCACCACATCATCTGGTGTCACGTCACCTCTGGCATCACAGAGACAGGAGAGAGCCAAGGGACAAGGTCAAAACACAGCTTGATGGTCACCACTGAGACCATTCAAATGAAATGATTTATGGAAAAAAAAACCCTGATGATAATTATACTGTTTGAAATTTGAATAATTCACATAAAAAGAAAGAAAAAACACTGTGGAAGAAAATCAGCTGCAGTTTAACGATAATAATATCACAAGTAGTTATCATTTTCACTGATCAGATTATAAGATGTAAACCTATCTTGGCCCATGCTTTAGCTTAGTAAGAAATACTACACAATCAATAAATAAAAATAACTATATGTTTCATGCTTTGTAAACATTTCTAGATTATATTTACAATATCATGGCCATGGGTGATGATATATGATTTATTACTTTAACACATTAAAATCACATAAATTGCATTTTAATAACGAGGCGACACACATTATTAACAGCTTTTCTTTTCTACAGCCGTTAACATATTTTCTTAAGTGACTGTATGACCCTCCCAGCCATTACTAGCAGCTCCAGGCTAAAGCCTGGCTGTTGACGTGCTGCATGTTGGGATGATAAACTGTTTAAGGGTTAATGGGCTACAGTCATGGAGGAAAAGGAAACACTGGCTATATTTGACGGATATATAATACATATACTGTTGCTCTCACTGTATGTCTAACTATATATGCTCCACAAAATCATGTTCAGGTCCATGTGCACCCTAAGTTATATGGATACTGAATTAATGAAAGGAATAAATGCATTAATACATATCATACATATAATCATAAATAAATTTATTTGTGTTCAATTTGATAGCTCTAAATGGGTCATATTGGACATTTAAGATTATATGATCAGTTTCCTCTATTTTACATATGCGCATATGTATACATGTAATAATGACAAAAGCATGGATGCCTCACTCTTTCTGGTCCCATGGTATCGGCTCCACGTTGCTGTTGGCCAGAAAGTGGGGGCTGTACCTCACCTCCACATATACCACTCCCTCTTTGGCTTTGGTCTCCACAAATTCATAGGCTATTCTCTTAATGGCCTCTCTGTCTCCTCTGCAGACACAACAAAAGTGAAAGAAAAAGAAACGGTGTTAGAGGAACTGGAGCGACATATTAATATCAACATGAGCATGAGTCACCACAAGAGAAGAACTAAAACAATGCCATATGAAAGCAGGATAATTCCAGCTCTTAACATCAATATACTGTTTCTTCATTAGTGTGGCGTTTGCCTGCAGTACTGCACAAAGCTGCAATATGCTAATGAGATCCTAATTAATCAGTAAATATACAGCTCAGAGTAATGCAATGTATTTTTAAATCAGCATCTCTATGTGTATGACGGCCATTCCATGCCAGTGTCTGTTAAATTCCTACACAAGCACCTCATTCTGCTTTATGAGGAACTGATTAGTGATCACCTGAATCACATCTTATTTAATGAGGAAACGTCTGAAAACACTGCTGTAATCAGCACTGTCCTCTCGCAATGAGACCAGCTGAATGGCAAAATACTACTAGAAGTACGTCAAGGGTAATTATTGCCATTTTGTTTAAGAGAGAACAAGATATTTGTTTTTATTTGAATTATTCAAGTTCTGGAAACACTGCATCATTTCTCTTATTTTGAAGTTTTTGTCATTTCCTTTAAAATCATGCTTTAAAGAACAGTATTTTTATTTGGAAATTAGGAGAAATATTGTCAGCAGTTCTTAAAAACTACGGCAAAGCTGTTCAGTTCAATACTTGCACCTGTAAAGGATAAAACCTGAGAAACTGAACATGTTTGCAGTGGTCTCTTTATTTTTTTCTGGAACTGTATGATGGTGTGCTGTAAAAATTCATAGATTGTCCAGACGAGCTTCTTAGGGCATTTTGATGAATCAAGTCACACACATGGTCAGAATAATACAGGACAATCTTTAACCACATCAAGGTTATATAGAAAAAATGTATATTTATTGTTTATATATGGGCAAATTGTAATTTAACATGCAGGCCTATTTCAAAACCCAAGATAGTGTCATGCTCTGAAACATGTTCCATATCTGGGTCAGCATGACTGGAAGGAGGACACTGGCTCCTTTGCTGGCTCTTGTTCTGAGCTGCTGGCCCAGGCCTGGCATTTCAGTGAATGGGGCTAATCTGATTGAAGGGTTGCGCTGGCCAGAGCTATTACCGGCGCTGAGTAATGGCAGGATGCTCCTGCTGACCTGCACTGAGCTGGCTGTTAGCCTAAGCTAGCCTAAGCAATCTCCACCGTCTCACAACGTCTGAGAAAGCGAATGATACTTGAGCCTTAGTAGCTGAGAGCAACTGTCAACTGCTAGTGGCACTTCAGACACATCCAGCAGTGCCGCTCCTTGGACTATTTTTGAGTCAAAATGTAAACAACGGTTTACTTAACTACTCTAATCAGCATTACTCCAGACATTAAACTGAAATTCAAGCTGGGAATTAGGATGTCTGTTTTTTTAAATATATGCTAAGCTGTACCTTGAACTAAACTTATGTGTGTCCAGGAAACAGGCATGTACCTGACCTTAATGCCAAAGGATGATTAATTTTCTTGGAAATTGGGATTGTTTTTTTGGACACTATGGACCATTATAGATCATTAAGCATATAGATCATTAATATACTATAGATCATTAAGCATTGAAGACAAAGTGAGAAGTAAACTGTTTACTTATTAATACTATGATAAAACAGTATGGGAAGCAAAAATTAAAGTTGGAGAAACACCAAATTTGGAGTAAAGATGCTGTATGACCACCACTATTCAGGCACATAAAGGGACCCACATAAGCCTACTGTGACACTACAGTGAAGTTGTTTGCATTTGTGTTCATTACTCCTGTAAAGATAAACAATATGCACCTCTAATGCTGATTAGTGTTTCTGTGGCGGGGCTTAATTTAGAAACGTGTCTATCTCATGATTAATTTGATTCATTGTCATGAAGCTTCACATGCTTATATGTCACATTATTTTTAGGTGGGACCAGTTAGTTCATAGGGGTTACTTTAAAATGCAAATTACGGTTTCTCAGACACTGCTTGACCAATTTGCATGCTATTAGAGCAACACCATATGGACAAAAGTATTGGGACGCCTGAACATTCCACCAACAGGGACTTTATGACATTGCATTTATACACAGACTTCAGTATGGAGTTTGTGCCCCCGTTGCTGCCACAACAGCTTCCACTCTTCTTGGAAGGCATAGTGTTGTCCAGAATGTCTTGGTATGCTGAAGCATTGAGGTTGTCCTTCACTGGAAGGAAGGGGCCCAGACCAAACTTTGAAAAACAGTCATGTCCCAATACTTTTTATCCATATAGTGTTTTCTATGAGAGAAGCATTAATGATGACTCAGTCATTCAAATAATTAGGCTAATAAAAGTTAATCTGGGCTTTTGGCATACTTAAGACTTGTCAATTGTTATGTCATGTTAACAGTGTATAGTAGGTTTTCTTTAACAGTTGAAATCAACTGGCCACTAGGTAGAATTATTCATATTAAACAGAAGTAGGTCATGCTGTGTTGTTTAGATGGGATTCTGGTTGTGGTTAAGCGGCAGAATGCGCATCTGCCAAATACAAGGTTTTGAATTTAAACTTCAGTGTACTTTTGTTAATGGCTTTGTGGGCTGTGTTTAGCCATATTTCGGAATTTGTCTCTCATAGGCAGGGACAGAATAAAAGAAGGATCTTTTTTGCTTCAGTGTCTTGGAAGCAATGTTTTGACAAATGCATATTGCAAAGAGCTTCATTCACCAGCCATCCATCAGCCAAGATCTCCATTATAAAAGGTCTACTGCCATTTTTCAAAACAGGCAGAAGACCTCTGACCCCATTACATTTCGTGACAGCCCCCCCTTTTGACTTCCTCTCTCCAAGTGCATCACAGTTAAAAAAGCACCAGCTGAAAGCTCAGGGCTGAAAGAGGAAACAATGCCAGTGGCCAGTTCACATCACATGACCAACAGGCAGACTGGCGCTCAGGGCCAAAACAAAAGAAAGTCCAGCTCAGGCTAAAAGCGGCCAGTGAGTTTTCCCCCCGCGCCGCTGTGGCTTTTGAAGGTTCCGCGGGCAAAACACTTTATTCAGAACTGCTGTATGTTAGCTGTCCCTGGGCACTTTCTGACCACATAAAAGCCCATTTCAGGCCCTTGTTGCTGAAGTGGTGGGGCCTTGGCTAGAAAACACTTCATTATTTGAAACACCCTTGTAGAGTGTGCGGCATTATGAGGGACCTGTAAACTGTCCCCACTTGTGCTGTGGCTGTGCGCCCTTCATGGCTTTTGCTATGGAGACTCATGATGAAGGCGTGCCGTCCCTGCACATGTGAGCTGCATTCTGAGACAGTCTCTTTCACAGAAGTTTGGGGACTTTCCACCTTCTTCTATTCTAAGAAGTGTTACAAGGTTTTTACATGCACGTTAGTTTCTCTCCAGCATGTTCTTTTTATGTTCCCAAATCGAAGAACTATGAGATGTCTGAACTATGCTCCACTAGAGGACAGTGCAGAACCTGGGTCTTGAATTGAGTTCCTTAGCTGTTTAGCCCAAAGAAGTAAGCTTATTACCCATGAGGCTGCACAAGCAGCTCACCTGGTCTCTAACACCTGGTTCTAGAAACAGCGGAGTGCATCACATAGGAAGCCTCGCAAAAAAAATGTAGACAAACAAGTGTCTCAAGTTTATTTTATCCTTTTAATGCCAATTAGTGAATTCACAGAGGTAATGAAATCAGACTGGGCTTCTAAGGCAAAGCTAAAAAGTTAATGACAAAACAAACAAAAAAAGAATGTTCAGTTACAAGATATAGCTGTTCAAGATATAGCTGTGTTAATGAATATTAGTTATTTTCCACTAAAACATTCCACAGGGATGTAATTCCACTCCAGAAAAAAAAAACATTTGCGGAACAACAACTCAGATTAGGCTCAAACTGCAGAAGCACCGCTGCATCGTCTTACATACATCTGCTCCTGAGAGGTTAAACAGTGTTATTCTGCTTGTAAAATTCACATCTTTAAAGGCCGTGTCTTCATCTAGCCAGTGTGTTTCCATTCCGGAAAACTGTAAAACTTCAGTGAATTTAACAGAATATAGAAAATCAACTACACTTCCAGTATATCCACCCATTTTCTGCTTTGTGTGATCCACACTTCGCAGGGAGAAAAAAAACCAGTCTGCATTCTTCCATGCTCACAAATGCCCAAAAATGCACATTTAGGCTTCAAAAAACGCGTAAATACCAATTTATGGGCAGAACGTGTCCACTTCACAACAGTGTTACGGAGAAATATTTCTCTTTTATTAGCGACAACCTTTTATTTGAGTTCCAAGACTGCACCTTGTAAATATCTGCCTTTTACACCCCATCTTACCAAAGACTTTCCTCCCTTTTATTAGTCAATTAAAGTGATCTAAAGGCTTCTTTCTCTTTAGAAGAATCTGGAAAGTAATGGCCTAATCCCTAATTACTAAATAACGTCCCACTTATTCTTACATCTGTTCTTTCTTGGGGGTCTTGTTCTTCCCATTTTATTAATGAGTACAATAAAAGGAAAATAAGATTCTACATTTCTTCACATTCTCCACCCACAAACTGAGCTTCACTACAGTTGCTCTGTTGATGTTGAGCTAAGAGCGCACCCATCCACTGCGCCGGGCACCTAAGGTTAGGTTTATTAGGATCAACCAGTTTTGAACTTGAAGTTTCGTTTCTTTCCACTGTGAGATGATACTTACGCAATGACGTGCATGAATTCATTGAACTTGCCCAGGAACTCGGTAAGCGTTGACGGTTCGGTGACCGTGCACCGACAGGTCATCTCGGCCACCGTGGTCGCAGGAAGGGAAATACCTCGCCTCCTGAAACCCAGCCAGGAGAAGATTAAAGTAATCCTACCCACTCTGTTACACATCAAGTTAATAGGATCCCAATTACCTGAGAGGAGATGCCCTAAAACATAATACAGCCAAGGAAACCACTTTCCAGCCACTTTTCCCTTTTTCTGTTCGCTGTTTGTACAATTTGCAGCAGTGTGTGTGTGTGTGTGTGTGTGTGTAAAGGGCACAGGTTGCTATTCTTTTTCTGAACTATTGCAGCGTGAGCTGTGTAAAAAATAAGAAACGCCTCCATATGTGTTGTGAGTGCAGTAGTGTTTGTAGAGCAGCTTTTCTATGTGCGGTATTCCAGCAGCTTCAATCCTGATTCGGTTTTTCATGGGATGAAACAGAGTCACACATGCACACACTCTGCTCTTAACATCACTATCTTCATTGTTACAGTTGTAAAATAATGTAAGAGACTGTAGTTTAACATTTCCAAGGTATAATAAATTATTTATATGTATTATTTAAAAATTTTCTCCAAACATTTTTTTGTTTGGAATTTTGAATCAAGTGTGGTCAATAGTGTACATGTACATTTTACACAGACTCACTCCCACAAATTGCAAAAGCAGTAACCAGATAATAAATGATGCAATCACTTATTTTTTCCCATGGCTGTATATATATATATATATATATATAAACAGACACCAGACAGTGTTTTTATATTTCATATGATTACTTTAAGCTTTTGGTAACAATGAAGTCTTTAAGTGATAAGTATTGTCATTTTCTATTTATAGGAATTTATTGTCTACTTCTTGACCCTCATCACTTTCTTAAGCATTCATTTTATTGCCACTTAATCCTCAATGTATACAGATACCTCAACTACTGATGTGTTCGCCATTCTCGTAATTCTTTCACAGGTTATTAAAAAGTATTTTTAATCTATAAAAAAGAGTATTAGTTCTTTATAACGGAAGACAACCATTCTAAGCTTTTGAATGATGATTCTTTTGAGAAATAACCATGGCATCATCATATGCATTCTTAATTGTTTCATTTTTTCAAGAGATACTTTTATTAGGCTAAAATAGGTTCAACTGTTTAAAGCACTGGTCCAAATGTCAAATGATCATTCGTTCCACATCTGGGAGCATAAGGCAGCAAAATGCTGACACAGCAGTTAGTGTTTTCCTCCAAGTGCGTCGAGCTATCCAATATGCTCCATTAGCAGAAGATCAGATAAATCATAGTTTAGCTTTCTATTTAGACCAGGGGTGTCAAATTGGGCTCTTTCCAGGCCACAGCTCTGCAGAGATTACCATTGTTCCTCAACTCAGGCCTTGTTAATTTGCTGACAAGCTGAATTAAGTGTGTTTATTGAGGCACAGTGCTGATGGCTGCAGAGCCGTCACCTAGAAGAAACTCATTTTGGTCTCCCATGATCTAGACTGTTGCCGTATGATCCTATTGTCACGGCCGTGTCTTGCGTTCCACGCTCCTGGTCGGCATTTGTCAGAGAATTGAGCCTTGCGCTTCCCTCCACCCCTGCTTTCCCTCTCATTTTGGTTTCTCCTGCTCACCTGACTGTCAACGCCTGTTTTACATTTATTTCTCTACATAAATACCCAGGCTGGACTGGAGTCTGACATCCCTTCTCCATCATGCCTACTGGCTTGTTGTTTGTTTGTTTTTGTGTATCCTCTTAAACAGAGTAGACACATGTAGTATGCCTGGTAGTCCCTCCTCAGTGTCAAAGACCATGTCCAGGTAGACATAAGTGGCTGAACCTGGCATTTCCTGTTCTTCCCTCCTCTGCATCATGGTGGGCTTCAAGGAGTCTTCTGGAACTGTTTCTGTTTTGCTGTTTAGCTGAGGTGGCGCTGTATTCAGCTCATTGCTCTGAGACTGTTTCTGTTTTGCTGTTTATTAGAAGCTACGCTGTGCTCAGCACCTCCTTTGTTTGTAGTTCCTATCGAAACCCCTGAAATAAAATCTTGCGAGTACCTCCCACAAGTGCATTGTTTACCTGAGCTAGCCTGAATATGACACCTATGGCAATTATAAGTTTAAAGTAGTTCATCCTGTTCCTGTTATTTCTGACCTAAAGTGAAAATGAAATATTAACAGTAGTAAATGGGAACATCCTCCACTTACTTGGCTACATCCAGGATAGTCTCTATCCGAATTGCACCATCAAGATGCACGTGTAGCTCGACCTGCAGATTCAAACATATACAAATATTAAACTTCTGACTTTTCTTTGACAGGTGTTGTTCAGGTGTACTTAGCCTGCAGTAACTCGGTTGAATAGCGGACGTTGATTTAGGTATAGCTCTACAGGTTTGAGGAGCAGATGTTGACTACTTAAGCATTGATGTACGTCACTCTGGATAAGAGCGTCTGCTAAATGTAAATGTAAATGTAAATGTAAATAACACAGCAAGGCCTCAAGTGCATGTATCAGCAGGTCAGAGATTGGCAGCACAATAGAGACCTACCAAATATTACACAGGTACGTTTTCGCCCAAGATATGGCTTTTAAATCACGTTATCATTACATCTTAGTGAAGACAGGCCTTCAGCATAACAGGGAGACTTTAATATCCAACCTTTAAGGTACGAACTTGACCCCTAGATGTGCACAGATGCACGTACAAGTCATGGCAGCAAGCACTGCATTTTCTTGCACAGCTTCCATGTGCATGTAGAATGAGGAATGTGTAACTGGGTGCAGCCCAGGGTGCTGAAAAGGCCATGGATGCCACAGGGGTAAAGGAGAACTGAGATGAGCTGTTGTGCCGACTCAGATAGTCTAGCAACTTATGCAGACATATGAACATGCTCCTTCTTGACCACAGCTTCCCTTCCATAAGTAATTCAGCTCATGTGACAAGTGTCTTATGAATCCACTGTCTCTGTGGCGCGCACAACCCACAACTTGGTCTCACATGAAAAAGGACCTTATGATTAGAAATGTTCCTGGAGAAAGAGTTGCTGTTTAAAAGGACCAAATTATGATCATCATGCTGAAATAAAATAGTCATGCAGTCCTATGTTTACTATAGTGTAAAATTAAAATGGAATTTTGCAACAGATCGATCTCAAAGTACATCATACTATTTCCTAAACCACACTGACAAGCTGGATGCTGTTTGAGCAGTTTGAGAGACGTTTTGGGGATAGATTTTACAGAAATGATTTGGGTGACTATTGACTTCTAGGGCCCTATTCCGCATCAGCTGAAAGCACGGCGCAAAGTGGTCTTAAGAGTCTGCAACACCATGTTGTGGATGTTCTGAATCTATAGTGGCCAGTGCCATTTTCTATGCTGTGGAGTGCAGGGGTGACAGCATGAACGTGAGACATCACAAGACTTAACAAACTGATCAGGAAAGCAGACTCAGTGTTGGGTGAAGTACTTGGCAGTGTGGAAACTGTGGCTGAAAGGAGAACGTTGTCTAGACTTCAGTCCATCATGAACAGTGTAGATCACTCACTCCACAGAGTGGTGGCTGAACTGAGAAGTACCTTTAGCCACAGACTCACCAGCATCAAGTGCTCCACTGAACGCCACAGAAAATCCTTCCTTCCCACCAATAACAGACTCTATAACTCCTCCCTCTGTCATACACACATACAATAATCTGTAGGGCAGCCTGCTGCTACTTTGTTGTGCAATTTCTTATTGTGTTTAAGTCATTAGCATTATGTGCATTATTATCTCATGATGTGCAACATGATCTGCAGTTGTCTTATTGGGTGCTAAACCATTTCATTAAATGCAATATCTTCTTATTATGTGCAGCAGTCTTACCAAGTGAGATATCATTTCTGGTTGAAATGACTGATCTACTATTCTCTTAACTGCAAGTTACTTATCCTTAGTATTTAAACCCCAGCATTTGTGTATCTAGCACAGCATATTTCACATTGATTTTGTTCCACTGAGATTTTTTTTATTTCAATTTACTTTATATTTTATGTTGTATTTTCCTCCGGGATGAATCCATGGCATGTTATTTAACTATATTTAAGTGGCACATTTTAGAAACGTGTGGTTGAACAACGCTAATGTTTTTTTGCTATTTAGTTTTATTTATGTACATTTGAGTTATACTGGTCCTTTCACATAATATTGTTTAATGAAAAAACAATTAAAAAAATAATTAATAATAAAGTGTCAATTTCATAATTATGTATTGATGATAGGGTATTTGGCCAATTGACACACATGGCTTTTTAAACACACCAGGCTGCGCACGCTGCACTCGGTGTCTCCCTCATACAATTTGCTGGGTGGATAAGTTGGGGGGTCTAAATGAACGAAGAGCCCCTAGCGTTCGTTAACAGCATTTTCCTCCCAGATCTGGTTTGAAACTAAAGAAGCAAATTTTAGACTCCAAACATGTCTTGTCTGATCTGTTACATCTGGGGTGAGATGAAAATTGTGCAAATGCGATTTTTCACCAGACTGTTCCTAGGGAATAAGGAAATGTAGAATGCGGCCTCCTTTTTAACCTTTACATGAGGTGAGGGATGAGCGAGACTGTGAAGAAGCCACTGACAGGATGCATTAGGTACACCGCAGGGCCTCTGCACAGTCTGAGTCAGAGCTGTTTACACACAATCTGCAACAGGACACGGTTAACACCATGCACGCAGCTCTTCTACACGTGCATCAAACATTGATGAGCTAGCCTGATGTTCACCAACAAAAGAGGCACATGTGCAAACTTCATACTGGTTTAGCTCTGATCTCAAACAATCATAAGAAGGAATTTCCATCATTTAACCTTGGTGTGCGTCATATTAATGACTGTGGGGCTCTGAGAGGTCAATGACCTGACTGACATCTCCAAACACTGCCTGCATGAGGTAATATCTTTTAGAGGACAAAAAAAGAGAACAATAGGATCAACTTAATTTAATTAGTACGCTTCAACAAGGACATCAAGATTAATGTCTGTTCACATTAATTATATGAAATGCAACTTAAGCTGGCAATAAAATGTAATGAACTCATGCTTCCTGAGTAAAGAAAACCTCCCAAGATCTATTTGTTCAGTTTTCCTTTCATAAAACAATGCTACACAGTACTGTCAACATTAGCCAGATGTGCAGGAAGGAATCTGCTGTGGTTTCAAACTGTTGTTTCAAAACAGCCAATAGATGCGCTGTTGTCAACAGTAGTGTCTTTGGCACTAGGGCTCAACAATATATTGTCTGTTATCGCAAGATGTTTTTAAAGGGCCTGTGCTCAACATTATCTATTTTTCTACTGATTTTTTTCCGTGATGTTTGAGTGGATTTGTGTACCAAAAATACAATTAATAATTCATTCTTTCATTCCTATCTTCCATCCTCAGTTTATCCCTCAGAATTAAACAGGCTGTTTGCTACGCTGCCTTTAAGACTATTGTTTGCCAATGATCTATTTTTCTGATTGGCTGCGCTGTATCCCTGTATTTCAGCTCAGTCTGAAGTAGCAATGTCACGATTAACCAGTTTCATGATTAACTGCGAATTAAAACGACATGATTAATTAATCGTAAAGGCTCCTAAACACTGTGTTTCTGTTGGTACTCTTAAAAACGTAGATTATGCCACTGCTATCGACAGATTAGCAGGACTCGCCCGGAACAAAAACATTTCACCAGCGGTGCACTTATGATAAAAACACACAGATAGTGCAATCAGTGAATGACAGCTCACTTGACCGCACTAAACAATGCCCGAGGAAAAGACTGAATACGCTTTATTTCCACCAATGAAGCCTTTGAAGTCTGCCGTATGGGAGTTTTTTGGATACCCCAAAAATACAGAGGGACATATTCAGAATGATGGGTCTTTTTGTGTTTTTTTTTAAGACAGCAGTAAATAAAATGTAAAAACTTCTAAAGAATGTGACTGTTTACATTGTGAAATTAATACATGCGTACTAATCATGATAATCATGAAACGGTGACCATTTCCCAAATGATAATCGTACCATCAAAATCTATAATTGTGACATCCCGAGTCTGAAGGCAGGCTGCATGGGGCCTAAGAAATTCAGCATGAATGGGTGTCGATAAACTGCTGTGGGCTGATAAGGAGATATACACACACACACATATATATACACATGTCGACGCACCCTGAGAGAAGTCTGTGTGCACTTGTGTACACAATGCAATCGCTGCCTCTGATTGGCTTACGCTGATACGTGTTATGTGACTTAACCAATTATTATAGCCCCTTCATAAAAAGGGCAATACCGCTGGCGCGAGGGGAATCTAAACACAAAACCACGGCAGCAGAGGAGACAGACACACATCACATGTGTGGAGATACTTCACTCTAGACACACAAACAGCACAGAGACTTGCACAATCTGCAATTCGGTGTTAAAGTACAGTAACAGTACCAGTGTTCTGCACGGCATCTGACATACGCTAGCTAACATGGCTGACGCTAGCACAGCAGGGAGTCGTCCAGTCCAGAGGATGCTGAGTGGCTGCAGCGGCTTAAATCGTTCCCACTTTCTGTTGTACACTTGAATTTACCAGAAAATTCAAGGCATCAGTCTTTGTTTCATGTTGTTTAATTGTCGTGTTTACTGTCATGTTACAGAGAACTTTAATAAAAGTTGCTCAATGTGTTCCTCTGCTGCGTCTGTGTGACGTCATCAAATGACTAGTCGTTAATGCCCTAATATGTATAGATATACATATATATACACACACACACACACACACACACACACACACACACACACACACACACACTACTCAAAAAATTAAAGAGAATACTTAAACAACAGCATGACTGTTTAAGTGTTCCCTTTAATTTTTTGAGCAGTATATATCTATCAGTGTTGTGCCAGTTCACACTGAAAAAGAACTAGTTCAAAATACAGTTCATTCAAATAAAAATTAACTAGTTCATGTTCATAGTTCATTTTTTCAAATTTTGAACGAAGTTCACAGCTCAAAAATGAACTAGTTCATGTTCGGTTTTTTTTTTGTTTGTTTTTACATTTTCAATCCAACGTCCTTCTATCTGTACCTCCTTCAATATTCTCCTTCAATCTGTCACAATCACAGACATAAGTTACGTTAAAAAACAATTCTGAGGTTGAGAATAGATCTTACCACTTAAGCAATGCATCATGTTATGGTGAAAGTGGAAAAAATGAGGCGCAGTTATACTGTATCTGGAATTTTTATTCAGAAAACATTAACACAAAGACATCTTTTAACAGCCATTGTCTTTTTTATCAAACTAGTGAAAATGTACAGCTCTAAAACTCAAACATACAGTATTTAGCTGAACTAAACATAAATACCTTCCATTTATAAGCTTATTTCCGTTGTGTATTTCTGCCGACGCGTGCTCTTGTGCTAGCCTGCTACTAAGAGCCGATGCTTTGTAGTGAATCAGAAGAGCCAACTCCCACCGAGTGAGAGCCGCTACCCACTTTTTTATCAACACCTAAAGCATTCATATTGGCCAAGTTAGGCTAAAATATGAGGCTACAGTTGATGATAAACTAAGAGCCATTTGGGAGCCGAAAGAACCGTCACATATCCCCATGTGCTCCTGGGTCTGTAAGCTTTATAGGGCATGACTGGCTCTGTTTTCTTTGAGAATTACTCAATTTTATATGATTTACACACAATATTGTATCAGGACCCTATATGTATCATGATGGTACCATACAACCTCCTTTATGGCAATACCCATCTGAAGTACGCAGTCATGGAACCAGTATAAAACGTAAGAATGAACAGTATCTAAGATTCATAAAGTCTTTTCTCAAGCCCCGCCAAGGCGGTTTAGCTATTCAAGCCAAGTATCACACCAGGCCAAAAGCATCAGTACGGCTCAGTGAAATGTGGTTTTGTAAACATATCATGTAAACACAGCTGTCTGGGCTCTGAATCCATGTAAATATGTCTGTCTTTATGTGTGATGGTGACAACAAAAGCATGCCGTGCAAAATGAATGCTGTTAAGGTGAATGATTAGATCAATTGTTGCTTTGGCCTCATTCTTCAACCAAACGTTAGCGGTGTTTAGACTCTCACTTCAAAGAGCTCTGGTCCGATTCTTAGAGTTAATACAGTCTAAGCAATTGAAGTTAGTCACATAACAGATCAGATAATAACTAAAAAAACTGAACTATGCTGTCATTGAGGGCTGTAAGTGCCCTGTCTGCCTCCTCTATAGATACACAATCCTGCTGAAAGCAGCAGAATGAACACAGTCCAGCTATTCTCTCAGAACATATTTCATCAGACATAATGGTGTTTTAAGCATGTTAGCGTGTGTTTTGTGTTGACACACACTTTTTAATTCTATTTTGCCTATCCAAATACATTTGAAGCCAAAAATACATTTGAAGCCAAAAAGCTAGTTGTTGAATTCAGAGAGATTCCCATCAGGACTGGTAAATGCCACAAAGCACTACAAGAAAAAGTAGCATTATAATACATGTACATAAAAAGGTTATAATAGTTTTGTTTTGAATCTTGTATTATGTTATTTACCCTGTCACCTGTCATACAGTTAAACTTTAGTTGGGTTTAGTTTTTCAAATACATTTTATAGATATGTATATTTAGTTTTGTTTTGCTTCAAAACAGTGCAAACCTATAACCAGCCCTATACAATATTAAAAATGTTAAATAAAATGGTTATATTTGCACTGGTGACATTACAACCCCTGGTTCCTAAACAACCACATAATGCAGATTTAACATTTGGTGAAATTCTCTTTACTTCAGTTGATGATGATGCACTCACTTTCGTTTATCGCCATCATGATGTTATTCCTAAGTTCCCTGCAACATTAGATTTCTGTGTCATCTCAACACTCTCAATAGGTGTAAAACTGTTGTCACATTACACATTGTCATCATTACACATCTTCTATCAAAGCCACAGCTGTTCAACGTATCCACCTTAAAAGATCTCCTTTCAAACAGGCCTACAGCCAAAATTACAACTCACAAAATTACCAACACATTCTTCCAGTTCGAGTCTATGGGGCCACATAAATGGTGAAAAGTGACTTTTGTCCTATTACGCAAGAATTAAAAAAATAAACTTGTTGGTGTTACACAAGAGTGTGACATGATGGATACAGTCATAATGAGGAACAGAACCACAGGCACGTTTCTTGTTCAAAACAAAATTGCTCAGTTGATCAAGATGCTGGTTTTACTTCCTGGTCTATGTACAGAGTGTACTGAGTGGATAAATTGTCTTCTTCGTGTTAGGTCAAGTCAAGTCAATTAGGTGTTTGTCATTTCAGTCATCTGCACAGCACACAATGTGGCAGTGTTACTCCAGGTTCCTTTAGGGTGCAAAAATAAACAGTGCTTAAAAACACAAGAGTGCTCTATCCAGCACAGGACAGCATTCATAAACCCTTTTGTTGTTCAGGAATGTGACTCTAGGAAGAAGCCAGGTTGCGGTTTATGAGATCACTTAAATTACACAATCAGTACTCAGTGGAGATCAGCTTTCCTGGTGCCTGATGAAAGACGTGCCCCAAGAGCAGCGTAACACAATCAAGGGAGCACAAAGGGTACTGACACCCTCACGGTTCATGGAAGATAGCTCCTTATCAGCTGAGCCACTGTATCAGCATGCTGAGTCAGGTCAGCAACTCCAAAGGGCATGACTGGGTCCTGTCCATGAGTGCTCTCTCTGTATAATGTTTCTTGGAGTGCCCTCTCTGTGACCGTTCTCCATGCATCCTGCTGCACTGAGCTCATCTTTGCTCATCTCTGGATCACTGGATCGTTAGATTACATTACAATCATTATGCTTTTATCCAAAGCAACTAACAATAGGAGGACACATTCCAGTTCCAGGACAGTGTGAGAAACAGAGGACAGTATTAAGTGCTAAATCTTTATGTAAGAGTAATGCAAGAAGAAAATGCATTAGAAGATGCTCTCTGAACAGATGAGTCTACAGGAGGTTTTGGAAGCTAAATAGGGATTCTGCTCGTCTTGTTGGCTTAGGCAGTTCATACTGTACTACACATTCTGTACCAAAATATATTGCAGGACGCACCAGCTGGCATCAGAATACTCTGCTGTCTATTGTTTGTGTGTCCGCCGAATCATAAGCCTTTATTTATCACACATTTTTCTGGGTGTAAAGCCTTCCTTAACTACAGAGCTGCAGACAAGGTTACTGCACCTCTGACACGTGGTTCTCTGCGCAGAAGTGTCTCAATGAATGGGAAACAGATTGGTTCCTGTAACCCACCAATGAAGAATGGGAGCACAACTTACCTTAGGCTTCTCAAACGTGGGTTTCTTGTCGTTCACGCACTGTTCAGCCATCGTAGAGCAAGTCTAGCAAGTCAAGAGAGCCTAAGAAAGCAAGAAAAGTCCCAACTTGAGAGCACAGACCCAAAGTTGAGACTGGATACGAGCTCTACCATTATATGGGCACTTGTCAGTGAGGGAAAACACGCCTTTAGCTCAGTGGACAGGCTGTGAATGGCGCTGGGGCTCTCTGAGCCACGCCTCTCCTCATTGAACCGAGCAGAAACCAACAATTATACCGTTTTTTTGGTGTCTGGAAGGAAGACTGTCCTCACGACTGGGTTCTCCTCGACAGCTAATCGTCCAGGAGATTAAACTTTAATCTCCTTAAAGGCCCCAAGAGAGACAAAACAGAGCGGTGAGGAAACACCTCGGTGCTGTTACTGATACTGACCTGAGGCGGTTCTTGTTTTGAACGCTTTTAGGCTCTTCATGGCGATGTCTCTTTTCATAATTTACTTACTGTAAGTTTTTTTGAAACCCTGAATATCCTCCTAAGTTGATTTTTAAAGCACTTCGCCGTTTTACAAGAAGGACAGACATGTCGAACTGACTAGCTGCTGCTTTTAAGGGGCAGTCTGTCAGGTGGAGTTAGCAAACTAACATAAAACTGTCCAAAAGTGGAAGAACTGATTGAAATAATGGCATAAAACGTAGGAGTAAAAAAGTAGGAGTGTAAATAACAGTCCAGAAGAAACTAGGAGGGAAGAGCTGACTTTCCTCACAAATATACACCAAATGGACAAAAGTGTAGGGACAACTCTTAATTATTCACTGCAGGTGTTTCAGTCACACAAAATAACCCACAAAAACACACCTAGATCTTGTGTGAAACATTCCAAGAAGAAGCTGCTGGGGCTGCAAAGGGGGGGACCAACTTCATATTAAAGCTATGTATGTTTTTAAGGCATGCTTTTGGTTCCACGTTGTAATGAGTAATGCAGCACTACGATTTTATTATTTTGCTTTATTAAAGCAGTTTCACTGCTCATCAGGTTTGGACACACTCTTAAAAGGATCGTTTAAGTGGTGCCATAGAAGAATTACTTTTGTGGGTACCAATATTTGGAAATGTGATTTGTTCAGAAAGCATATAGAACCTCAATGTAATGCACATGTGTTTTGGTTTAACTATCCTAACCAAGAACAATTTAGGAGCTTTCCATCTTTACATCTGGATCAGAATCCACTAAATCATCACTGCTGGCTGTTTTGACTTGTAAGGAAGAATAAAAAGAGAGGACAAGACATAGCTCAGCAGGAGAAAAGCAGTTTCATAAGAATTTGCAGCAACTTGTTTTGTTATGCAATATGGGAGTTAAACCAGATGGCCTCTAGTTCCTGGTGTGGAGCCTTATCATCTTCAACGTCAATGTAATTCAACACTTAAATATTTGCCTCCTAACAAGATAAGTTTTTTGTCAAACAAAGGGGTGCAGTAAGGGAAAGTTTACTCACCTTTGCTACACCTTTCCAAACATAGTCTGAGTTTGGACACATGTATTAATAGAGTGGTTTTCTTTTTTTTTTTAAGATAACCATGAAATTACACACAGAATGATTTTGTGGAAAGCAGTGTTTTATTTCTTCAAACTAACCATGCATTTTCTCAATGAGGGCATTGGTCATTTGTGTATCACTTTTTTCCTAATTAAAACTTTTTGAATTGAGGGAAAAATGTCATAAGTAGATATATTTGCACCGGACACAACAACAACAAAAAATATCGTGCCACCAGTGACTGCTGTTAAGGTGTTGTAGATACTATATACGTCTGAGACCACTTTGACAATGTGGGATGTTTTAAAACTGGGAAATAAGCAATAAACCCTTAAAAAAAATAAATGTATGACAATAAAATAAACATTCTGTGCTATTTCCAGGTTATTACAGTTTTTGTGACCATCTTAATTCTTTTGTGCAAAAGGTCAGATCATTTTTTGTCTTTTCCTTTCAGTTGACACACAACTCTGATATAGATTTGATCTACACATACAAGACTTTTATGCAAACTTAGGAATCCATGCCAGCTCAAGTGCATTAAAGCAAAGGGGAGACTTACTGAATACAAAGAAAATCTGAAAAATGTTTCAAAGATTCCACTTTGATATAATATGTAAAAGAGGCGTAGAACATTACTCTACAAACCTCTGCAGGCCTCAAAGTGTCCCTGTTGTTACGTAATCATGAATGGGAAAACCAGTGAAGCGTATGTCCAGCACTTTAATTCCCAGCCACTAGGTGCCATCATTGCTGCATCGCTGAGTGAACAGTGAACCAAGTGAAATTTGTTGTGCAGCAATACTGTTAAAGCTAAGGTGTAGCTAAAAAACACATCAGCTCAGGGAAATCAGGGCTTTGAGCACTACAGGAGATGGGAGATGTTGTGATGGACTATAACTATTTGTAGGGAGGGATAAAGACACTAGAGGCTACTACAACTGTAAATAGCAAGAATTTCCTTCGGAAAACTGTACGCATAGCGGCCACAGTAGTCTGCCTCGTTAACATGGAGGCTTATTTGCATGCACCATTCATCAGGACTATGATCTCAGAGCCGTTTTGCTTTCAGCAGTAATTTCTGATGTCCTGCACAGAGTAGTCTCTAAACAAAGCCTTTGGTTTGTCTTGGCATCGACTGGTGAACATAAAACTGTTTTCTCTACTACTCAAACAACAAAAACATCCCTGTAAATGTGGCCTACATCAGCCTGTGGTAACAGGCAACACTGCCCTCTCTGCGCTATTAAGGCATAGATTTGAAGCATACGTAAAGCTTTCGAGCAGATGTGAAAACATTCATTTTTTCCAGCACACATTTATTTGTCTTTTTCCCCTTAGTGTGTGGTTTCCTTCGCTGCCACTAGCATCTTGACAGCACTGGCCCTTTGCTTGTTGTTCTTGCCTCCTCCGAATCTTTGATTTTCAAGCGCGAGCCGTCATTTGGTCTGTCATCAGAACCAACTCATACGGCGACCAAACCTGCCAGCCTTTGTTGACATCAGTTAAAAATACTCGTTCGTAGGATGTGGGAATTTGCAGGGAGTCCAGGGCTGTAGGTCCAAGCAAAGGTCAGACTTTGTTGACTTTCTAGCCAGGTGTCGTCTTGTCGTTCATATGTATCACCATTCTTTTCTCCTTTTCGCTCAGACCTTCAGCCCAGCCTTTGGTATGCTCTGGGCTGAAAGCTAAGCTCCATTCAGTGTCTCAGAAGTGTTTCTCCCCTTGCATAAGTGCACTTTCTCTGTTAAAAATATTTACACTGCCAGCCACAAGTTAGGAAGTGGCGGACACGGTGAATCCAGCCTTTGTCCCGTGTTTATTTGTTCTCCCTTATTTTAAGGCACAAAACTTTTAAACGGGACAAGCACTGCTGTTGGGGTTGTGTCTTATTTGGACACGGCACTATTTTGAAAAGCTGAAGTCAGCTCCACTTAAACTGTTCTTTATTTGATTCCCGAAATTCCACGCTGAACTGAGTGACACAAAGCTAATTTATAAGCAGGCTAGGATGGCACTTGGGCTGGATGGTATGGTCAATATGTTAGTAATACATTGATACTGCTAAATGTTATAATTTCAAAACACCTTGCAACAGGTTAAAATGCATACGCCTACAGAAACTCACACCTGGAATTTCACCGGTATAAACAAACAAATTATGCTTTAGTATTGAACATAGTTAATCGTTTTGCCATAAAGTTGGACAAATAAAATTTATATGTAAATATATATGTTTAATATGTTAATATTTTCACAGTCTGCAGTTTTTTTTGTCTTATGTCACCCCTATAGTGTCTGGTTTCAAAACTTTCTATAGCTGCCCAAGACACCTTTTTTAAATCAATGTCATGCTTGACAAACATAAGCTAAACTGTTGCCTTTCACATATAAAACACCTCCCTCACAAAACAAGAATATGGACATGGATTTTGTCACTTATAAATACAAAAAGATTATTTAATCCTTTGAGGAGGAGAAGTACATATATGGCATGAGCTCTGGCTTGTCCCTGGGGAATATGATCACAAATGACAGAGAGTACTGAGAGTATATCAGTACTATGATCAAAATTGCCTTCGTGGACTTTTCAGCTAACACTAAATATTCTAGCACAATAATTAGTGTGGAATTCTAGAATGATAGGGAAATCTTACTTTCCCGGGCATGTCATTGTTTTAAAGATTTCATGCCAATAGGATATAAAAACAGTAACTAACACAATGAATTTAGATTTATAGGTTGTTAAAGAACAATTTAAGCTTACAAAACTGCCAAACCATAACAAGACCAGAACACATTCATTAATCAGTCAAAGTCAATACAGTGACAGAAAACACAGTAGTGTATACTCAGGTAGAGTTAAGAAAATAGTTTTTGTCCTAAACACAAAACAAAAAAGTACTTTATTTATAAAAATTACTACACAATGTTAAACTGATTTCTATGCAAGCTGCAATTTCTGTGCAAGAATGCTAAAGTAATCTGTAAAAAGCAGACCATGTTGGTTTGGAACTGCCTGCTTTTACAGGAAGGTCCTATCTGACTCACTGCAAACTGATTAATCACAGTATGTTTAGCATGGTAAGTGTGAAACTAGAATGGTGGACTGGACAGCAAAAAAATCAAGAGTCTTGTTCACTTATAGTTTACGTTGGCATCCAGCTCAATTCTTATATAACTTTCTCAGTCTGAAAGGCTCAGTGCTTCAAGCATTTAGGCTGAGTCACATGATTTGTTTACCATTGGACTCATAGAAGCACCACACAGAATCAATGAAAGAGAATATTCTAAAATGTGTGCTGAGTTTAGTGTTCAGTTAACATCGGGCAAAGTGTAACTTTGTGAATGGAGTGTCTGGGCTGAGACTAACCAAAATGGAACAAGTCACCCTACTCTGCAAAAGGCAACAAAAATGTGTTTTGCACTAATCCACATACCCATGGAGTTACAATGACAATGTGCAAGTGTTTACTGGAAGAAATGTCATGAGGGCACACCCACCGTGATCATGGCCCACTCAGGGCTTAGGAATTAAAATGACTGAGGTATTTGTCTGGCTGAACTTCTAGTATCTTGGACAACTGTTTGGTTTACGGTGGTCTATTCCTGTTCTTTTTGCCAAGTTGCACCATCCATGTTCTCTGGAAGTGAAAACATTGTATCCGGCCACAAATGTTAATGCCTTAGGCCTCTCTTTTGTAAGACACACATGGACTCCAGATAGTTTCTGTTCTGATTTTATATTGTATATAAGTGATAAGATATACATGGAGGTAACATGCTGACAATGTCAGAACAATCTAAATCATTCGGATAAAGACATTTTTAGCATGATGTTCCATATCATTTTCAAGGTCAGAAAAAAACATATACACTGTCTGTAGGCTACTTTAAGGTGCACCTCAGTTTCACTTCGGACACTTCACACCTCCTCGGCATTCCCTACTAAAGCCACCCTGCAGCGGAGCAGTGGAAGTACATTGTGTGGTGTGTTGGAGCTCCATCTAAAATCTTTAGGATGAGGTGGAGTGGTGTTTGTGAGCTAGTACTAATCATCCAACATCCGTACCTGACCATGCTAATCCTCTCATGGCTGATTGCAGTCATCATCATGGCAATGTCCCAACATCTGTAAACTGTCTAAAGCCTTCCCAGAAGAGTAGAAGTTGGAGCTGCAGCAAAGTGAGGACAAACTAGTAGTACCCCAGATTTTGTAAGAAAGTTGAGTGAGCAAGTGTCTATAATTCTTCCAATCAACAGTATCACCCCTGCTCTGATGAGAACAGATGAACAAACTAATAAAAAGGAAAGGAGGGAGGACTGAGCTGTTCTCAAAACTAAGAAGTCTTAACGTTTCACAAAAGCAAATTAAGTTAAAGCATTAACTTACACCTTTGCAAAATAAGTTAAAGCATTAACCACAAAGTAGCCCTGCTAGTAGAAAAAGCAATATTACTTTTTGTGTCTTCCACAAAAGAACTATTTTCTCTTTTTTTTAAACAGCTTCTTTTTGTCTGCTCATGTAAGTTCTAATGCAAAAGCTAGACCTCACCGACACTGTTGTATTGGATCATTGATGTTGCAGGGTTTCACACCTATAGAAGAAATTGTTGCAGTATTTGACCGTATGTTTTCAGACAGGTTTCACACCTCATCCATAAAGCTGTCACCGCAGGTGGGTGTTTGGGTGGATGCCATCCTGTGTAGAGCAGGTACGCTTCCTCTTCTGCGTCACTGGCTGACCCTTGCTTGTGGCGTGGTTCTTATCTCACATGCAGGGCTTTCCTGTGACGCTTCTGCGGAGTCTTCACACATCTAGATAGAATGTGAGGAATCTAGGTACTATTTCCTCGCTGCAAAAGCTGTCCGTCGACTACAGTTCTCCGTTGTGAAAAAAAGAGATCCCACATACCTGTACTCATCTGGGATGCAGCTGGGATTAAACATAAGACACTGGTGTGCATGAAAAAGCTAGAAATCATACCAAAAAATGTTTACTTGTGTTTCACCATGTAAAATATTATGGGTCAACAGAACATTAAAAAGATTAAGAATTACTTGCATGGACTCTTGAGATGCCAGCTGTCTAAAGTGTTCTCAAATGTTTAGAAATCATGGGCTCAAATACTAGTGAAGCCACAAGCCATCCATGAGTCCAAGAAGAGTATAAGACCTGCTTCCAATTGGGTGCCTTCATAGCAACTTTTGCTAGGTCAGACAAACATGACACAATGTTGGCAAAAATCCTATTCATCCCCATGAGAAATAGTATTTTCCAAAATGGCATTCTTTGTCATTTCCATCGTTCATAGTTTCCTAACAGGTTACTCAAACATTTGTCTGGTTTGCCTGTCCTGATGGGGCACCCCTGGCTCTGTGTGAAGAAACCTAAGTGAACAAAGTGAGATGCTAAGCAGAGCTAAGCAAAAAGCACCGAATGAAATAGAGTAGGTTTAGGACCGCTCGATCAAAGAGTTTTGTTACAAGCATGACATTTTTATAACCCTTCTTCGGAACAGAGGTCACAGTACATTCTTGTTGGGAGATTATCACACCCAGTATTTTGTTTTTGTTATTAATATATAGTATTATTAATATTTATTGCATCTATTGCTCTCTACTATGATGCAAAGCAAAGCAAAGTTGTTCTGTCAAATATACTGCCCCCTAGGGCACACATTAACATTTCCTTGCAATACTTGCGAATATTACCTCGCAGTCTTGCAGGTTGGTAGCGATCATGCAATAGGGGCAGGCTTAACTAGCCTCTTTTGCCCTTTGAGCAGTCACAGGGCAAAGGAGGAGAAACACTCTTGACAGGTAGCCAGTCTATTGCTGGGCCGGTACATAGACAAACAAACCTCCACACACTCACACCTAGGTTCAATTTAGCTTCTCCAATTCACCTGACGTACATGTCTTTGGCGGAGTGCCCAGCAAAAACCCAGACATACAGAGAACATGCACACTCCATGCAGATTGGACCCCTCAAAAATCCTCTGCACAACATTTCCAAAACAGTCTCTCCATGCCTAGAATGCAGGGCCAAAACAGTTAGAAATTGGCAATTTTTAACCAAAGCCACTTGCATTTTCATCTTTTTCCTTCTCCTTTATCTCTCGTGCTAGCGAATGGCAGGTTTTCATTGTGCCTGTCAAATTAGATTCCACTTTAATCTGAAGATAATGGCACCAGTGTAAGCAATAAGCCTAAGACAGCAGTGCAGAATGAAAGAGACCGACTGAATAGGCATCTGTTTTCAATCCCCCTTTCTTATTGACTTTGGGACAGAAGTGTTGCAAATACGAGGATAATCACATTCTTCAGTGCTCACAGGCGAAGTAAGAACCTTGTTTATGTTACTTTACAAGTGAATGAGCTAGTGTCTAGAGAGAACCATGTATAATTTTGTCTGGTCAAACGTGCTGATTAATCATATTCATTCTTGTAATTGGAAAATGTGGGAACTGATCATCTGGAAGGGTAGGAAATTAGTGAAAGGCCATAAAATGAGACTGTAAGAAACACCAGTGGCCTATACTAAGATCTAGATACTTATAAAAAGAACAATAACAGGTATAGTTGCTTTTTGTTATGATGTGTAGAGGGGACATATTATGCAAAACTCACTTTTTTAAAAACAAGGTATATTAGGTCTATAGGCTGTACAAAACATATTCATGAAGTTCATTGCACAAAATCAGTCTCACATAAAGAAATCTTACCAGCTTTATTCTTCACAGTTTCAGTCCCTTTCAAAATGACCCATTGGATGGAGGGCCCATTGTGATGTAATACTGGGCCTATTTGCATAGAACCGCCCCCTCATCTGTCGAGACCCCACCCACTAGATTAGTTGAAGATTTGCCATTTTTGTCTGCTGGTTTTATGAGCACGCATAAGACGCCAAGCGCTACGGCTACAGGCAAAGGCAAGGCACACATGAAGTGTTGTGTTGTTGCTGCAAAGAACAACACAAATCCCTACACTTTCTCCCAGACAAAGAAAACCAAAGAACTGCGTGGCTCCGTTTCATTTTCAATGGCTATGTCCCAGCAACAATTGGTTTCGTTCCACCTTAAATACTGCTATTTAAGGTGGAACGAAAAATTCGAATAAGGAGCTAACTTAAGCGTCGTGGAGGGATCTGTACCTACTGTCCATGACAAGTTAGCAAACGAGGGAAATGTAAGTACTTTCAAATAATGACTTTTGTGTTTCTGTCGCAGTTAAGTATGAACTAGCTTGTTCGTTTCGTTTCGTAAGCATGGGATGGGTGGGGCGTGGCCAGCTTATTTGCATAACAGCTTATTTGCATAAAAGTCACAGAGGCCTTAAATGGCTCATTTTGAAAGGGACTGAAACTGTCAAGAATAGAGCTGGTGAGATCTCTTTATGTGAGAGTGATTTTGTGCGAAGAACGTCATGAACATGTTTTGTATAGCCCATAGACCTATTATAACTAAAGTGAGATCTGCATAATATGTCCCCTTTAATAGCTAGAACAAATTCTAAAAACATAGGGAGGGAATATTCTTCTCAGGCTAGTACGTCAACATGTGATAGCATCCCATTACAGTCTTTAGTATCCCATTGCGTAAAAAAATGAATTAGCCACGCATCGTACGGATGCACAAAGACCTGCAGACGATGGTCTGGAGCCATGCCTATTTAATGCGAGGTAAAACATTGGAATAGCAGCGAGATGCTAAAGGAGAAGCTGCGTGTATTCCTTGTAAGCATTCCTGCCCGCTGTCAGTTTACTTACTGTAATATTCTTATGAATCACAGTCTGCCATTCCAGTGGTACCCTCCAAGCTGACCTGTGTCAGCTGGCACATAGCACACTTCAGCAAGGTTAAACATATTTTCTCACCTGAAAATGACTCCTCCTCAGTTTTTGGGGTTTGAGGAAAAATTGTGAGAAGATCCAGCATTAGGACATACCATAGGACAAGCACTCACCATCCACTCTAAAGTGTAAAGGGGCCATTTTTGTCACATGTGAACACACCACACCACACAGTGTAAACAGTTTGAAATTCCTTTTCTGCATTTAACCCATTCACCAAGTGAAGCAGCGGGTACCTCAAGGGTACCTCCGTGGTGCCACTGGCAGTCCTGGGATTTGAACCCACAGCCTTCTGAATGCAAGAGGAACCCCTAACCCGAAGATCACCAGTTGCTTTATTAGAAACACATATGTTCTTTACTTTTTAAGGTCCAACTACCCTATAGATTCACTGTATAGGTGTACAGTTACAGACAGCAGCCTGTGTGTTGTTCTACACACTGCATACCTCATTTATTATTGGTCAGTTTTCAACCACAGCACTGCTGTTAGCCTAATATTATTTGAGTTGTGGTCTACTGTTTGGACCATTTTGGAGGTGTGTGGAGCTTGTACAAGTGTATTAGCCACAGCAGCTCTGCTGTGGTTTCGACATGTCAGTGTCACTGCTAGGTTGAGAGTGTTCCACCATCCCACTGTATCTAACCTACAGGTGACTGCAGATGAAGGCCTACAAAATGCACATGACAGCAGATGGGTTACAGCCCCTAATTGTACAACTGAGCAAGGACAACCCCTCAATATATTTCTAATAAATTGGCCTGTGATTTTAGATCGGCCTCCAATCTAATAGCATTTTAAGAATGTTTTTGTTGAAACAGCCACACGTCTTTTCCCAGAATATTTTAAATATCCGAAACTCATAATTACTCAGTGTTGGTCCACATTGTGTTTTTTATTCATTTTGACTTTGATCAATGTTTCTTTTAGAACAGTTATAGAACAAACAATATTTGGATTCCCGTGCCCAGTGTTTTATGTGTTTTAGAGCAAATACTCAGTAAAAAAACTCCCTGGTGAATAACATGACATGACTCAATATGTTTCCCACTGAATGGGCCACATTTGAAATAAGTCCACATGCTAACACTGCCCTTCACAGGCTAACACTGCATTATACTGGAACATTCCAAGCTTGTGATTTTTGGAAGGCACGTCAAAATAAACCCGAGTGTGGCAGGCCAAGGTTTCAAGACCGAGCTAATATCTTCTTGACGTTTGCTGTATCTGGCAGGCCACATGTGTCCCATCTGGATTAGCATGACCCACCGTATCTGTAAAAGTCAATTTCCCCTGTCTGCATCTATTTTTAAACCAGCGCCCCGCGTTTTAATAGGGTTGTTTGGTCCGTGCACCTGATGTGAATAAAATGTGGAATAAGGTTTCTGGAAAGGTCAGATTACAAATGCCATTCCAGCTTCTGTGCTCCATCACTACAGAGAACACAGTTCCTCTGCTTCTCATTCCAGTGCTGGGAAGCCTTACACCCCTCTAGCCAGTGCTTGGAACATTAACCTTAAGGCTCATGTTTGGCCATTCCAGAGCATCACATTCTATTGGCAGTGCTTTTCCATAGGAACTGTAGCACTGGGTGCAAACAAATTGCTGAATTTTCTAATAATAAGGGGGGATCTGGACATACATATTAACACTCATCAGACTTTCTGGTAGCTGCCTTTTAAAGTTCTGCTACCTGGCCAGCTAGTTAGCTAGTGAACTGTGGGGCAGCTGGTGGTTAGGGAGCTGCCCCTGCAATCAGAAGGTTGTGGGTTCTGAGGTACACTTGAGCAAGGTACTGTCCCCACATGCTGCTCCCCAGGTGCCCCTTTTTTGTTGGCAGCCCCCTGCTTCACTTGGTGAATGGATAAAATGTAGAGAAAGAATTTCACATTGTTCAGGCATAACTATTAGGGGCCATTTCATCATGCATGTTACATCTTTATTGAATTTCATATAATCCATATTCCCTGTTTAAAATAAGAAATGAATGGGTACAGGCATGCCCCTTTCTCTTGGGAAAGTAAATGTAATGTACCTTTCAAGCTCTGTTCTGACTGGCTGGTCTGTATTGCGGCTAATTAAAAAAAACTCCCTTTAAACTCCCTTGAAATTCGCAGTGTGGTCGGTTGTTGTTTTAATGGTGTATCTCCTGTGTGCGTGCTTCCGTAGACCTCCATTATATGTTCCGTGCTGTGTTGTCCTGGAAAATGTCTTCTCCAAAAAATTCCTCCCCAAGCTCTTTTAGCATGAGCTCATGTGTAGTTCGTTGTTTTCACTTTCAGGTTTCCGCTTCACTAAGGTGATTCATACTTAACAAAATAAACCACTGTCTCAAATTTACCATCGAGCGTGCTTATGTCATCTTCATTAAAAGCCCTCCTGTGGCTGATAGTCAGACCCAGCCTTTCAAACCCCTCCGTCTTATCAGCCCTGTGCCCTCATCTACAGTCAACAGCACTAGACTTCATTTGACTGTGCCTGTTTTTTCTCCACAGCTTGTGTTTTTAGAGTTTAACTGTAGAGCAGGAGTGGGGTGTGGAAGTGGCCAGCAGGGATGTGGAATTTGAAACATTTCTGATTGCCAGCCAGCCACTGTTTACACGGCAGGCAGGCCGTGACATCAGAGGGGGGGGACTTTATAAAAGTCCGGCCAGTGAGCCAGTAGTGGCCCCAGCAGCTCGGCACACACTGCAGCAAGACGCTTTGTTGGCTGGGATGGACAGCCAAGTGCGAAACACACACTCGCTGAGGCTGGCATGCACGCTACTGCTCTACCTATACTGCCAGGTGAGATGCTTTCTCTGCACCTAGCAGGTATGAGGCACCCAGATAAGTTTATGCTGGTTTTTATAATAGTTATTATATATATTATTAGATGAATTATTGCTGAATGGTTGTTTGTGTCATTTCTGTTATTTGGGATTAACCCCTTAATGTGCAATCTTATAACAACAATAAAGTTTATTTTAACTTTATTGTTGTTATAAGTTGATTTATGTTTTCTGTCTATGACATTGGGACTAACCCCTGTGGAACACGGGCCAACATATAGGCCCTTTGGATTTAATGGATAGATGGAAGGGTTTTTTGCCTATATTTGCTGTGGTAATGTCTAAAATTGCCCAAACTCCACATAGGCAGTTGGCAGTTTACAAAAACTGTTTTTGTTGTGTTTTCTTTGTTATAGTCATACTATGGATATAGATGTACACAGACATGTCTGTTTGTCTTCTGAAGCGATAAATAAACGGGCTCTTATGGTATGCTCTACACCCCTACTTTATCATGCTAGTGGTGCATTTTTTTCCTAATTAATTGCATTATATTTCAGGAAATGGAATTACAGTCCAAACTGTTTTCTAAACAGATAAAAGAATCTCTCAAGCCTATTAGATCAAACTCCGTTCTGCTGTCTGGCTCAAAGTTCAACTTCATAATTGAAAGCATATTTATATTGCCTCTAGAGTCTGGGAACTCTTACCGTAAGTGATTCACAAGAGATGTTTTTCCCTTTTTCCCCTTTTCCCCAAGTTTGTGTGTATGATTTGAGTGAGTCAAATCTTTGTGAAATGCCAGATTCTCCACATAAAGAGATTTAAGGGAGTATAATTATATGTTATGCAGTCTCTCACTCAATCAGATGTGAGCGTCACAGCACAAAGATTATCGTTAGACGGTAGAGTGATAGCTTGGAACACTCAATGGTTGAGGAAACTGAAGTCTTATGGGCTGGCAGTCCAGCAGTAGCCATGTCGGCTTGGACTACTTTCTTGCTGTTGTCATTAAATACTACTGCTACTTCCTCCACAACTCTGAACATCAGCCAATCAAATGTCTGCTGAATACTGGTTGGTGGTTTTGGGTACATATCCTATATGACAGTGATGTCAGGAATAATAGCTGTCCCATGAGGACCACCACCACTGTCTTGGTGTAAATGGGCCCAAGTGTAATGGGCAGGTAGTAGCTAGGGTTACATCGTATCAGTACAATTCTTTATCATTATTACAGTAACTTATTACTGGTAGAATTGCTGTTCATGTTGCTTTGTGGATTCATGCCAGTTTTCTCCCTTTCAGTGCCTGTGCTTCAGGTACTTCTCACCAGCTTGGAAGTACCTTAGGGAGTGGATGAGGTAGCTAGAGAAACACTGATATGAAATATTTGAGAAGGATGAGAGTAACATGTATAATCTTGGCAAATAATTGCTGTGTTTGGTTTAAACCCAAAACATACTAACTAGCTATTGTATGTATAACAACTAGGGTGGTGTGCTACATAAAGGTTTTAAAAAATGAAATGTAGGGTAGTTTAAAGTATTTTTATTGATCTAGCTTATGAACAGTTTAGTATATCTGCTCATTTTGGGGTGAAAAGAAATTGCATCTGATTACACTGATTTCTGGGCAAGTTCTGCTGCTTGAGGTCTGCCTTCCAATATAAATGTAGACTTAAGCAGCAGAACTTGCCCAGAAATCAATGCATTCAGATGCAATTTCTTTCTCAGAAAGAACAGATTTTACAATAGCATTGGGGATTCCCATTAAAGGAAATAGTATGGGCAAGTCAAGAAGTGAGTGTCTAAAAATATATGAAATAAAGGGAATGATGCTTACTTGTGTAGATCCCCCAGGTGAAGAATTTTATGCAATTTCTTCATAGCAGAGATACTATAGATTTTGCTTGTCAAGGATCAGTGTTGGCTTAACCTCTCAGTCATAGCTGATGTTTATTTTGAGGGATCACCAAGTCCTGGAAGTGACTGCAGTTTTACAGCATGCTGTTTCCTCTCCACCGCCCCAGGGTTGGTGTCAGCAGTGTGTTGGGCCGTGCCAGTGTCCCGCCTCAGAGCCGGTCTGCCCTGCCAATGTCCCTGTGGTGCTAGACGGCTGCGGGTGCTGCAGGGTGTGTGCCCGTCAGAAGGGTGAGTCCTGCAGTGATGTGCACGTTTGCGACAAGCAACGTGGTCTGCAGTGCGACTACAGTGCCAGCTTCCCCGGTGACCCTGGAGAGTGTGTCAGTGAGTAACCAAGCGTTTATATCTCCTGCACTAAACAGCTTCTTGCATTCAAAACAAGCTCTATAAATTAGAAATCCACTATATGGTCAAAAGTATTGAGACCTGTTTTTCAGGGTTTGGGCTAGGCCTTGTATTTCCAGTGAAGGGCAATCTTAATTGATACCAAGACATTTTGGACCACGGCATGCTTCCAGGAAGGCCCTTTTCTATTCCAGCATGACTGTGCCCCAGTGCACAAAGCAAGGTCTATAAAGACATGGTTGGATGAGTTAAGTTTGGAAAAACTTGACTGGCCCACACAGAACCCCATCCAACACCTTATGGATAAACTAGAACAGAGATTGCGAGCCAGGACTTCTCATCCAACATCAATGCCTGACCTCATAAATGCACTAAAGAATGAATGGGCACAAATTCCCACAGAAACCCTTGTGGAAGATGCAGGGGGGCGGGGAACAGTGGGGTTTGTTGGGGGCTCCATATGAAAGTCTATGTATTTGACATAGACTATGTCTCAATACTTTTGTCCATGTAATTTATGAAGTGTGGTTGCAAGTCAGCACTGGGAAGAGAGTAAACAGAACTACTACATGAGGCCTAATGACTACAGCTAAGGCCCCTCTCCAAAACACATCTGTATCTATTAGCCCCTCCACTGTTGACAGTACTTGCTCTGGCTTCATGTACTGTGAGAAGCCAAACAAGAACAACTGACACAGCTTTTATATCTTGGCACTCACTCCACTACTCATTCTGGCTATGTAATAAGTTAAGGGTGTTCACAAATATGCTTGTGTTAATCACGATAACACAACACAAGTATTCTACCACTTTCAAAGTAAATACAGCAAAGAAGCCTGACGAGGTTTTAATGCTGACCATTTCTTCCGCCAAAAAAATTAGCTCCACCATAAGTGGTACACTTCATTTTTGTTACTTAGCAACCAGTAATAAAGATTTTTGCGAAAGAATGTGCTGTTATTAGATATGACTGGTAGACAACATGGGTGGAACGATTTTGAACCAGATTGTGTGGTTAAAATAACAATGTAGCATAATGCAATAATAACAGTTATTTCGATTTGGCTAAGTAAGAGGCTGCTACAGAAAGGGTGCCCAGTGCTCTTCCTGGAAATCTCCCCCCTTGGAGAGTTTAGATCAAATACACTTGGTTGTAACACTGAGATTCCCTTGAGGGCCTTCATTAATTGGATCAGGTGTGTCAGATTAGGGCTGGAGCTAAACTCTGCAGAGTCAGTAGACCTCCAGGACCTGGGTTGGAAGGAGAAGTTTAAACCAGATATGCCAAAGTAACTGATAAACCCCACCTGGATGCTGGAGTAGACCTGTTCTGCAAACACTGGGTGTTTTCTGCTCTGATATACCTGGTGCAAATAATTAATAAACCACTGACTGGTTTGGACTGGGATTTCTGCCAACATTCTCACAACAGCAGCGATGGTAGTGGTGTTTCTAGCAGGTGACTTTTTAATATCTCAGTGTCAGTGTTACAGGCACTCCTCAGATCAGTGAGAGAACCTTTTTATGCATGTGATCTATAAAAGAGAACATATGGATTTATAGCATTTTTAATCACACAAGCACAAATACTTTGCACATACTTTGTCACTTCCAAGTACATATTTCAAACCTAATCACCGAATAATAACTAAAGGCTTGGTTGAATTGGTCTGTTTTGAAGTATGCATATTTTTGCATGAGGTTGGACTTGGTTTAGAGATGGGTGAGACCTGCAAGGTCAGACATTGTAACAAAAGTGGCACAAGGTTGAAAGGCGCTGTCATGCCTTTAGTGTTAGGATAGGATTCACCTAAAGGGTTTGATTCATTTGCAATGTGAGATAACATATTGGTAAAAATATTATAACCAAAGATGCCAGAGGCAGATCTTGGGGGATTTCTGATCTCAAAAGGTCTCTGGTTGAGCATTTTACTGCAGTAAAATCTAACTTTAGAGTACAGTTCTTCTTACAACTGGGTTTGTTCTTTCTGATGTACCTGCTCTCTCTCCAAGACAGTTTCATCCTAATTCTGTTTGCTAATGGCCTCTACTTCCTCTAAGGTGAGGAGGAGCTGGGCTGTGAGTTGAACGGAGTCTCCTATCAGGAGGGTGAGGTGTTCCAGCCGTCATGTGCCAGCCAGTGCCGCTGTGTGGGTGGAGGGGTGACCTGCGTGCCCCTGTGCAGCGAAGAAGTCCGTCTACCCACCCCAGACTGCCCCCACCCTCAGAGGGTGCAGCTGCCAGGAAAGTGCTGTAAGGAATGGGTGTGTGAGAACATGGACAACAGTGTGCTTCAGGATGCACAAACAGGTAAACAACCTCAAAAAATTGAGTAATAGAGTAAAATAAAACACATTTACTTCTCTTACCCTAAATATAGACAATCAACCAAGACGTGCTCGGTGTCTGAAGTTGGCTTCTTTAGTGTTGTGCTGGATCTGTTAGGTTAATGTAGCTAGTAAGTAAGGAAAGCTTACAGCATTGTGCAAACCTCTTGTCATTTAAAATAAGATTCCTTGTTCATTTTAAAGGGCCTGTATCCTACCTATGTTTATTTTTTTATCTTGAGATTTACATCTTGAGATCTTGAGAAATACATTTTACCATTTTACACAATGCCCTTTGATGGACTGGCCACCTGTCCTGGGTGTTTCTCTGCCTTTCACCTTATGACGGCTCGGACTGGCTCCATGAATAACAAAATCATGCGATTCATTGCGATTAAAAAATGTAATCGTTGCCCAGCATTTATATATATATATACATATATATCTCACAAAAACCTTTAAAATGGGTTGTTTTAGCAGTTCCACATGTAGACTGTATAAACTAGGGAACAGATGGAGCAATTTGGTACTTTAACAATATTTTCGTATTGCATCAAGCTCTTATTCAAGAAAAGTGCAGTAAATTTAGTTTTTCTATTATATGGGACCTTTAAACCAAAACCATTACCATAATAGGATTTGTTATGGGATGGTAGTGTGATTTTGCTGTTTTCCTTCTTCAAAACATGGTTACATCACTTACAAAAAAAGTGAGTTTTAAGAGAATGTCTCCTTCCATGTTTATGTAATAATGATTTTCACAAACATTTGGAGGCAGAATTCGCTTTTGTGCATCATTATGGGATTTTTCATAAATCATGAAAGTGTTGCCTCTTGCCCAAGCTATTGGACAGACCAATGCAGGCAGGGTTTATCTAAGGCCTGCCGATGACATTCCAGTCTGAGGTTTTTCACTGTGGGATTTTAAGCATTTCATTGAAAATGTCTTGCCAAGATGGAGCCCAACAGCCCAAACACTGAGTGTTTCCAGAAACTTTCCGTGATTCATAACTGGACTTGCATCTGTGCAACTAATGCTCCGAAAACAGTGGGCCGTGGAGTGGCTTTGAGGGGGGCTAGCAACACTCTGGCCACTTTTACAACATCTGGAATTTTAAGAGATGTTACTCAAGTTATGTAAACGGTGGCGGTACATTTTGTTCATGTTTTTGTGTCCAAAACAAAACTCTGCCTACAAATGACTGATTAATATCACTCAGCTACAGATTTCCCTTTTGTGAGTTCCTCACAGCATGTTCAGCCTGATTTTTCTTATTTACTTCTAAATAGTTCGAATGTGGGCATACAAATCTGAGAAGAGATTACAATACTTGTCAGTTGTTGTAGGTAACCCCTTGTGCTAACAGTATCCAGACTCCCTTCCAGTAAGAAAGATAACAGTTTACAGGTGCTCCCCATTACAGACACAGGTGTTCAGTTTTGCACAAACACAGTTTGAATAATTTTCATAAAATGGCCTTGCCAGTAGAATCGGATGCTCCGGAGAAGCTGAACATGAGCCCAACGTCACCATGCCCAGTGCCAAGTGTCAGAGGGGCATACAGCCCCTCAGAATTAGTCAAAGTGGCATTTGTGATGCCGAACCAAACATCTGACTAAACTGCTGACGGCAGTCAGATCATCCAATAATAACTAGTGTTGAACCTTCCCAGAGGAGTAGAATCTGTTACAAATTCCCCAAAACCCTTGATTTCAGAAGGAACATTGGATAAGCAGTTGACAGCACACTTTTGAACATTTTGAATCCGTTTCCCAGACAGACTAGTCTTGGGCTACATTTCTTTTTAACGAGAATGGATTTAATTGATCTTCAGTCCTAATGTATTGTAATCCAGGACTAATCCGTGTCTGGGAAAATTAACCCATAGTGTATAACTACTATGTAACCATTTCAGTTTAGTAGTTACCGATTGTGGGGAATCGAAATGTAGGCCACTGACAGACATTTGACATTTAGGGACTAATTAACTTCACAGTTTTTGGTTCTTTATGTCCCAGTTCTTTCCATTTTAGCTGAGCAGTTTACTACTCCTTAGAACACGAGCGGCATGGATCTGTGCCGGCAGCACAAGACATGGAAAGATTGTCGTCTTGCAACCAGACAACTTGTAATTTGTAAACTCCCCCCGGTTTGTGTTGATGCTCCAAGTGTCAGACATTATGCTGAGTTTGTTTGGCGTTCCTGTATCATGTAAGTAATAACCATTACTGCCCATAAAGAACAAAAATGCCAAAAATTAATTTAATTTTAGTTCTGAGAAACAAACAGAAAAAACACCAGGATAGTCTCCACCTACAAGTGGGTGGGTAAAACATGCAGAGGGAGGGGGTCCAGAGAGCGGCCGAGTGGCGGTGCACTGGGCGAAAGCACCGCAAACTGCAAGCTGGTTTTAGACTGTTTTACACCGTTTATAATTGTTGAAATCAAATTTTACTAATACAATCTGACCACTAAGGGTTAAAGAATGCATTTTCTAATGGATGTTTGCAGCTCACAACCCTGACCAGTCTCTGCCTGCCCTGCCTGGTTACCAAGCCAGTCCCAGTTCGAACTGCATAGAGCAGAGCACAGAGTGGAGCGCCTGCTCACGCACCTGCGGCCCAGGGATATCCACACGTGTGTCCAATCAGAACCCGGCCTGCAGGCTGGAAATGCAGATCAGGCTGTGCAAGGTCCGACCCTGCCTCTCCTTCCCTCCAAGGCCTCCTATGGTGAGTCCAGTCTAATCACATCATACGGAACTTGTTTTTGTGCAGCAAACCAGTACGATAAAGTCTCTAAGGCTGTGTTCACATCTGATCTTTCTGTGTGATTTTTCACAGAAAACAAAACGCATATTTGCGTGACAGTGATAAAATGAATAAACAAGAAGCACAAACCTTTATTGCAAATATTTTTGTTTTGTTGTCAAATAAAACCTCATGCATAGGTGGAAATGGACCTCAGCATAAAAACGTTGGCTTGAAATCTGAGCCTGATACAGCTTCAGTGGAAAGTCCAGAGAATTGTTTATCTAAGGGAAAATCACCTATGACTTCAAAAGGGTGTGCACGAAATGAACTATAATGTCCTGTGCTAAACGGCACCCTAAGTCCAACCTCATTTAGGAAATGGAAAGTTGCTGCAGAATCTGCCCACGCAAGGTCAGATCTTTGATAGAAGGATTTCAGAGACTCCTGATGCAGGGTAAAGTCAATCTTCTAAAACGAAACTATAATGATTTCAGCTCTTAAATCTCTTACACTATTTTTAATGCATTGAATTCAAACATTTGCTGATTTATTACAAATCTCTGAATGTAAAATATCAGTTATTACCGTGAAATGTAGCAGTGTAGCAATGCACCAATAACAGGCATTTAGTACAATGAAAATAAAACAAAAAAACACTTTTTGGTACAAAATTGTCTGAAGTCTTTTTAGTTAAGAATGTATTGAAAGTGTTGGACCTCCCACTGGGCAATTACAAGCTCATTTTCCACTGATGCAATACCCATCCGTGGCTAGGCATATAAGAGACCTTAACTGACCTCTATATGTGGGTAAGATGGATCTATGTCTTCCACCATCACTGCAAAATTACCATGTCATGTTCTCCTCCAGGTATGTTGAACTGTCAAATGGTGTTGTATTAGTGGCATTTCAAAAAGATGTGGTGACACCTCACATGTTTCAGAGGAAGCACACTTCAGCCATCATCCTCACAGTGTTAATAAAATGTGGGAGACCTAGCTAAGGATGAGAATTAGTACTAACTAAACTTACATATCCAATTTCCAACCAAAAACAAAACATTTTTTTCCTTCTGGTATAAAGTTTGGTATGAAGCCATGAGGTTTTCTTACGAAAGTCACTTTTTGTGCCGGACATCAGTTGATAGTTTGAATCGAGGATTCGGTTGAGAAGATGAGAAAAGGGTAAATACTTGTGTTTCACAGATACGCACTGAAATGTGATGTACAAAAAAAGCCGGATTAAATTAACTGAGATCTTACAGTTCTCATTACAATAACATGGCTATGTACTGGAAATGTAATGTAATGATCTAGAACCACATGTGATTCAAATATGATTTAACATTATTGGTGTTCACACCATGGGCACCGGCACCTTTATAGCTAAATCTTTAATTGTAGCAAAACCAATTTTCAAAATCATTTGTTTCGCCCCCTCCCCCCACTTTTCCCAAACTCCACTGTTCCCCACCCAGACTGCAGCCAAGACATAGTCCACCCCATCCCTGTCCAACCACCCCCTCGTCTGACCGCCCCCTATATAACAGTCGAGATGTAGAGCCCTGCGACCCCCCCCAATTAAAAATGCTTCAAACGCCCATGGTGGCTAAAAATATGCTCATATGTGGCTAAAGATCAAATTTTGTTTCTGTAATGAGAACACAGCCTGACCAAACCCAGCCTGTTCAGCTGTTGTTCCATTCTTCTGTGCTTTTCACGTTTCAGTGGCGACGGAGATGCCAGTCCAGCTACAGGTCAACAGTCCCAAAGCGACTGTTCCACCAGGGCTGCTACAGCACTCGCATCTACTGGCCCCGCTACTGCGGCGTGTGCTCAGATGGCCGCTGCTGCGCCCCCTACCGCACCCGCACCGTCATCTTCCCCTTCAGGTGCCGGGGTGGCCGACTGATCAACCAACCTGTCATGATTATCAACTCCTGTGTCTGCCACTACAACTGCCCCTACTCATCTGACGCCTCCTCCAGGAGCCCTGCTGTCTGGGGCTAGAGACTGTACCTCCCATGCACTGATTTATACAAAGTCCCCTCTCATTCCACTGGGCACGTCTTTACCTGTTTCAAGCATTCAAGCATTGGAAGAATAGCACTTTACACATATCACACTATTTTTAAACGGACTGACTGGAAAATGTCCTTTCCATATAAACAACTCAAGCATGCAATCAACTACGACCATTGAGATTCGACTAGCATGAGAGAGGGATGGCTTCTTTAGGCTGGACAGGCCTGTTCTGCACTTATAGGCTGGGGGTGGTCAGAATTTCACTTTGCCATGAATTTAACATATCTGTTTGTTAGGTCTGTATGATGGCAGCTATTACTCTTGAGCTAGTGCCTACAGCTTCCATGTTATACTTGATTACTGTAGCTTGTACAATAACTGCGACTGAGTGATACTCCTTGGTATTGTACTGTCTATATGAATGTTAGCTCTGAGACAGGGGTCTGTTTTCCCAAATATTCCCAGATTTTGACTTCTGGTCTGAATTGAATTCATTCATCCAACCCAGAATCCAACATTTATGAGGATACTGTGGAGCAGAAAGATGGAGAAAAGAAAGCAACAGCCCCTGAAGCACTTTTGAATTTACTGACAGGCTTCATTTTGCAGTGTGACTTAAATATCTCTTACTGTAAGTGTAAGATTATGACTGTCGATTAATCAGAGTGAAAGAATGATGAATAATCAGAGTGAGAGAATGTTGTGAGATCTGTACCTGATTCTCAGATCATAAAAAAAGCAGATCTAGTTGTTAGTGAAATGACCTCATCATTCTGCAAAATGATACCGCCTTACATTTCCCCGAGTGCATCGCCTCACGAGCAGTGTCTTCAAGAGTTTTGTATAAAAAAAAAACAACAGTGGTGTCATGTGCAAATTTCAGCTTTGTAGTAGACGATTGGATGTTCATTATATAAATGTTATTACTGTATTTATTTTTTACCAAGTGTGGTTTTCCCTCCTAATCCTTGTTTAAAAAGTGGACATGGAATTTAAAAAAATCGAACTCATCATCAAGTCATCAGTGTTTACGCTGGTGTATTCTGTCTGTTCTATACTTTGTTAGCCAAAATGTGAAACAACCCAACTGACATACCAAAGCATTGCCATTTTTGCCCGGTCCCATTTACACTGTGTGAAAATTTCATGACCAATGGACCAATAGAAATGCTCCAACTCTGCTTAATAAAATACTGTTACATTAAAGGGCCCATATCCTACAATACATCTTTCTGGAGTGCATGTGAAACTATCAGAATTAAATGACCATTTTTATCATTACTAGCAGGTCTTTGAACTGACAATCCCATAAATACGATGCCGACTGTTTTGTGAGGCCTGTTTCTTGCTCATTTAATGCAATCTATATCTTGATTATGAATGTCTTGAGTTTTTTACAGATTATTTGTGTGTGTTTTAGAGTTGATGCAAGTAAATCTCTACATTTTTCACTGTTTGGTAACTAGGCTACAGTAAAGATGATGTGAAATAATATGATAAGATGATAAGGTACAGGCACTCAAAGAGAAACATGAAAATGACTGGGTATATTATGATAATGAGGCCCCTCAGTTCAAACAGGGGTATG
>JBBPCX010000141.1:7174572-7184892 GCA_037974365.1 Hydrocynus forskahlii
ACCACACCACACCACACCACACCACACCACACCACACCGCAGCACACAGAGTAAACTGTGTGAAATTATTTCTCTGCATTTAACCCATTCACCAAGTAAAGCAGGGAGCTGCCACTGATGAGGGGCGCCCGGGGAGCAGTGTGTGTGGACGGTACCTTGCTCAAAGGTACTGCAGAGATGACACTGGCAGTGCTGGGATTTGTATAAAATGCACATAAATTTTTAAGGCAATGTGAGATTTCAGAAATCTGTAACTGTTATACACTGGTGATGTTTTTTTTTTCTTCTCTTTATAAGTGCAGTTGCCTACAACCTCACATAGCAGATGCACTACCTTATTACTGTAGGCTCCCCCACTCCAGCTAATTCAGCACCTGAGAACAACTTGGCCCCGAGGACTTCCACTCTATACAGCTGATGAACATTGGATCATTCAGAAAATGTTTTTAATTGCAACAATGTTGATATTCTTGTATATACCTAATCCAGGTATTATTGTTTAGCAGATAAGAGGTGACAAGCTTCTTCCAAGTCTGAATTAATGTAAATGCTGCAAGACTGGAAAGAACAGCAAAGTAAGAGAGAGAAAAAACTCTACCAGTTTCTTGTAAAGGTAAAGGGGGCATTTGGCAGATGCCCCTATCCAGAACGACTTACTATCAGTAGTTACAGGGACAGTAGCAGCTGAGGGTTAAGGCTCAAGGGTACAATGGTAGAAAGTGGCAGGGTTTGGTAGAAAGTGCAACTTTGTGGTTTACCCACTAGGCTCCTACACCCAGAACAAGGCATGGGCATTGGAGGCGCACTTAGCAGATGCACTGACAGCACAACAAGCAGCCTGTGAGGCTTCATTTGAAAAGATTCTTGGAAAGAATGGCTACCTTCTTCAAAGCTGCCCTCAAGCCCAGGGACCCTTGCACGGCATTTTTGATATGATGTATATTACCCCCTATGCACTATTAGTAATGTTGACTTTGATTACCACCAAATGAAAAATGTTTACTTTGAAAGTTAGTGCTTTTAAGCAAGAAACATCTAACATGTATAGTCTTATATCACATTGAATAAAATAAGTTCAATCTGATATGCGCATTCATGTAATTCACCACCACCTAAGTTTTTCATTTTATTGCACACATTGTGTGGTCAAACTATTACAAAACTTAGTTTTAAAACATTAATCAACACTGAAGTAATGAGGAAAAACTCATACATGAGTTAAATGATTAACTGTTCAGCTGATTAACTGATGAGCTATTCATTAGGTAACATTCAGCATAAGACACATGGAATGAAGAAGCATTCTTGCAATACCAAGAACAGGGAACTTAACATTTAAACACTAATTAGACTGCATGCATTAGCAAACATTCCAGCAAGTAAATGTGGAAGCTACGGCTATCCCCATACACACAAAGGCATGCTAATCAGATTCAAAAAACTGATTTGAACTTGCAGTCTGTAAAATCACAATGAAGTAGTAGGTCATCCGATAAGTGCCATTATTACTGTCCACCTTAAAATTCATTTTGCTTATGCAAGTTACATCTTCTCTTCCTAACAAAGTCACAAGTCTTTTTCCTTCTAAAATGGGACAATCTGCTGGTGTGCATACGCCTCCATAGCTTAATGGCGACATTAGCCTCCTAGTTCCAGTGCAAAACTAAGGAAGGAAACCAAACTCATCTTGGCACAAAATGCTATCTTGCATTTTTCATGCTCCAATTTTGAAGCCAATCGACTCTTCAGTGTAGGGTTTGAAAAGCCTTACCACAGCAACAACTTCCTTTTTTGTCCGTGGCCTTTAAACCACTTTCGTGGTGTCACTTACACAGTCTATAAAATAGAGAGAGAAAAAAGTTCCCTCAAAGCATTTAGAACCCGCATATAGCTGCAAAACATAATTCTTATTTGAAATCTTGTTAAAAAAGTTAAAAGAAAAAAAAACGTTCGCCAAAAATATTAACAGGACGGCAAGTAAGTGGGTCATGGTAAAAAAAAAAACAAATAATTTGGTTAAGCAAGTTATCAAATTCTGATAATATTATGCTTAATATTTGGGTACATGGTATCAACCTTTGTGTTTAGTCTGGAGAAAGACAAACACTAATCTGTCACACCTTAATGAGGATTCCTTCATATTAGTAGCTTTTGGGTTATTTTCAAACACATTTCATCTAAATATAAGCAGTAAAACAGCAGAGATAATTAGCCAGTAAGTGTAATTTGTCATAATGCTGGCTAGCTAATGCAAGGCGATGCACGTTTTGGACACAGTTTTAAGGTCTGCTTCAGATATACAGTCAAACAGAAACAGTTCCAGAAGCCATGCTGTAAGAGAAGGAAATCCAGGAAGAGCTAGGTCCTGTCAAGTACACTGAATGATTAAATATACACATCTGCGCCTTGTTTGTTAAATGATGTACACAAATCAAATACGCTTGGTTAACATTCAGTAATCTCATTACACTAGAATGCAGAAAGGCTTTCTGAGTGCAAGCAGCAGATTAGACTGTGAACTTTGCCATACTAAGTATTTCGATAATTCATGCAAACATGTACATTTTAGAAAACAAACAAAGTTGCATTTTTAAATAATAATAATAAGTTATTGAATTTCTCCACAGACAGAACATCGTGCGGTGTAGACCACGTTCCAGTAACTGAACAATGTTCTCACTTTTTATTTTGCAGATGTTCCAGGTAGCCAACTGCAGCCAGCAAAGAGAAAATACTTAATAAGCATCATTTGAAATAAGATATTTTATTTGATTCAGAGGTTAGACATCTCCTGTGTATCAATTGCACTGCCAGCCGCTCAGTATGCTTCTGCGAGAACCACTTCCTGTTTTATGGCTACGTTTGTGAGAGTCTAACCGTTGTCTTCGGACCGGAAGAAAGTCATAATTCTCTTCAACCCTGCACGCGAATGATTTTCTTTTGCAACTCTGACAACTGCAAAATGAACACAAGCCAGAACAGAGTGAATTGTACAGACGTGAACTTTAACTTCACGCACATTTTCTTACCCACAATATATGTTGGGGTTTTTGCTTTCGGACTTATTGGCAACTGCTTTGGCCTGAAATCTGTGCTTGCGAACTGGACGAAGCTGGGAAATATTAATGTCTTTGCTTTAAACTTATGTGTTGCTGACATTTTGTACCTGCTTACCTTGCCGTGTTTGGTGGCCTATTACGCCAATCAGCAAAAATGGACATTTGGAAACGCCTTCTGCCAGATAACGAGATTTCTCTTCAGTATCAATCTCTATGGCAGCATTGGCTTCCTCACATGCATCAGCGTGTACAGGTACCTGGTCATTGTCCACCCTCTGAAGACAAAAGGGCGGCTATCGGTGCGCTGCTCTGTTGGCATAACCACCCTGGTCTGGATTTTGGTCTTCATCCAGAGTCTGCCTGAGGTCTATTTTGACAAATGGCAAAATTCAAAGCAGTGTTTTGATACAACAGTGGACACCAGTTTAAACCTCTACCTGACTTTGAGCATCATACGAACTGGTATTGGATTTGTAGTTCCTTTTGTGATCCTGGTCTTCTGCTATGGACATGTGGCTGTTACTCTAGCAGTTAAGAAAGACTCTGGAGATGCCATGCTGAAACTGAGGTGTCTGAAGCTGGTGGTGATCTTGGCTCTACTCTTCGCTGTATGCTTCATCCCCTACCACATCTTCAGAAATCTCAACCTGCAGACCCGGCTGTGGAAGATCACAGGCAAATGTAAGAGATGGTATGCCAGTATTTACATCGCAAACCAAATAAGCAATGGGCTGGCATGTCTAAACAGTGCCATTAACCCACTAGTGTATCTGTTCAACAGTGATGAACCTCTGATTAGGTGTTTTAGGTGTCTAAGGCTCCAGCCTTTTCCAGACACTTCTAACTTTTTACTGAGGAGAATGAGATAATCTGCCAAGTCTCCATCGAAACGCTAAGTGGCTGCTTGTCTTTGTGGGTTTTTTTTAATTGAGCATTCAATATCAATGCGCTTTAGGTGAAACTGTTCAATAACTGTTTTTTCAAATTAATTCACGCAAACACAAGTGTTTCATGTTTAGTAACATTTTTAGGGCTAGGTTTTACAAGAAAGAATTCACTTTTACCTAGCAGACCAGGTTCAATAAACCCTCAAAGCATGAAACCTGAGCCTTGATTGTACATATCTCTGCCATACAAATATATATCCTCTCTTGTTATTTTGTTGTGTAATTTGTCCACATTATTTCTGACTCTGTGTATATATTACACTATGAACTGTGAATAAGGTCATTAATCCAGACATTAAGGCTAAAATGTTATAATGACAATTTTATAATGATATTTATAATGATATTTATGGTTTCAAACTATTAAAGCTTGGAATTATGTACTGTTTGATACTGTGTGATGCTTGTATTCACACTGAAAGGTTTTTTGTTTCTCCTGTAAAGCTTTTTGGAGATAATTGGTCAATATTTTCCATATACTGGACAGAAATGTTGGCCTATAAATAAAGGGGCATTTGTGTAATTTGTGTAATTTGTCCACATTATTTTGGACTCTATGTAAACAAAGATGTAAAAATGAGATGAAATAAACTGATGATTGTGAGTAAACAGAAAGTAAGAACTGCAGATTAGAACAGACACTTCATTTAACATACATTTGCTGCATTTTGCACAAATGTTATAGGTATAAAAAACATTGGTAAAACTGTTGAAATGTATAATTATCTCGGTGAGCTTTTCAGTAGAAAGCGTATCACAATAATCAGTTCTGCCTGTATCAAATGGCAAAAGCCCTTTAATGTCTCTTAGGCTAATAGAAGCTCAAAAAATCAGAGTAACACAAGAAATCATTCTGTTGCAACCATTTGATCGGTAATATGATTTCCCCACAGTGGAAAGCTTCACCCTATGTACCTCCATATCATCTTCTGTATGAAGCAAGCAGAGTCTATGATCTGCAATGCTTCTCAGAAGCTTCTGTCATCCTCAGTGCTTTGCAAAGAGCTCAGTGGGTAAAAGTTTTGAGTGGCTGCAATTGGAACCTACCACAAATACCACTGTGAGACCTGATGGGGTAAAGGCACTGCCTGAGCCAAAAGGCAGCACAATGCATGAATATATCATACAGCAGAGATACTGCAACGATAGAAAATATTTCACACTGAAACCCTTTTTCTTCTCCTGTATAGCCTTTTGGAGATAAACAGTCAATGTTTTCCATGTACTGGAGAGAGTTTTTAGAAATGTAGCCTAGTGGTTAGGGAGTTGGCCCTGCAATCAGAAGGTTGTGGGTTCGAATCCCAGCACTGCTAGTGTCATCACTGGGGTACCCTTGAGCAAGGTACCATCATCAGCATCCTGAAAAATGGCAGTTGCCATCCCATCCACCATTTGCAGGTTCTGCTCCAAGCAAGTCCTGAAGAAGGCAATGCATTCATTTTTGATCAGTAAAGCTATGAAAGAAAGTGTATTAGCCCCTTAAAGTATTCTCAGTTCAGGTATTAATATTAAAACATATTATTTGTAGTAAATACTCAGAAGTTAAAGAATTCAATAACTAACTTCTGTTATACCCTTATGAGGAACGGGGCATTACACTTCCAGCTTAAGAAGTTACAAATGAATGAATTATTTTATATCCTCCACAGTTCTGTGTGCCCCTATCATCTTAGATCTCAGTTTATGCTGCATTGTTGATGATGAATATCACTAAATGGTTCAGAAATGGTTGAGTGCTATGTGGTAAACAAAAACCCAGTTACATCATCTGTGCTGAACTCAGTCCAGGCTCAGTGATGCCCCCCATCAAGGCCCGCTGGAACTTTTGTGGGCTTTCTTTTGCATAATTTGAACAAATCATGGCCTTGTAGGTGTGCTGCAGTCTGTAGATCGGAGATAGCCACCTGCCTGCACATTGTTTGTAGTGATTCATTGGAAATCAAAGCGGAATTTCTCTTGTTGCTAAAAATCCCAGGTCATATGAAAAAGGAGGTAATAGCAGATGAGATGACACAGAGAAGCTCCAAGAGGATTAACAGGCCAGGCTCAGGAACAGGCCCGCGCCAACCTCAGCGTTATCTGACTGAACAGTGAAACCTGCTGGCTACTCGGAGTTACTTCATAGTCCCAGAATTCTGAATGAGCTTTAAGCAAAAGTGCTACAGATTAAGAAACTATAAAAAAATATCTATTGCCCAGATTCACTGTGTACAGTTTGTTATCTTCATGCCGCCATGTGGTTAGTGTCATGTGTTTCCTGAGAGCGTCTCTGAGGTAAAACCTCAGCTGCCAGGTGCCGTGCATCTCTGAGTAATCATAATGTTAGGGCTAAATATAAAGACAAAGGGTCTCAATTCACAATATGTCCAAAAGTATCCACCTATGAGTAAAATCACAGGGGTTCAATTTGTACAATCCCCAAAGAAAAGCATTGCTAACATAATGGGACTGTCTGGATCTGCTGCACATGAGCCTATTTCAAAACATTGGCACTGAAGACTTACGAGGCCACCCAGCACTGGGCTGTGTATCTGTGAAACTGCACTCATTGGACGGATGGAGCTCCATCCAGTACCCTTGAACTGTGTTGTAATTAAGAACTAATCATCCAACATCGATACCTACCTCATACTTCCCACCCTTTGCTTCTCATTTGCCAGTCAGAGCTGTCACAAATAATAAAATAATAATAATGCTCACTGGTGGTCCTGTGGGGAGGTCCTGAACGTTGATGAATGGAGTAACGGGTGCTAATTATATGTTTATAATTATATATTATATAATTATATGTTTATAAGTGATGCATTCAATTTGATTCAAATGTGAACATCATTTCCACTTGGATTAAACTCAATGTGTGGAAATGTACATTTGAACTGAGTAAATTCACCCCTTTTGATCCCTGGAATATTTACAGAATGTTACAGCTTATACTGTGTCCAACTGAGGTTGATGTTATGTGGAATACTGTTACATTTGATTATCAGAACAGTGTATGAAAACAGACACAGAATGACTGTTTAGAGGCTGTGGAGCTAATGCTGAGTGTTCACGGCCTGTGAGAAAACATTTAAAACAATTTGCAAATAAATGTATCGCTTGAGTGTTGGGAGTAAGTGGAGAAGGTATGTAAATGCTAAAGATCCCCCAGCATGCCCTTTGCTCTTGTTATGTGCCGCCCGTCCAAGTGTTTACGTGGTGGTGAACCCGTGGCTTGGAAAACATTAAAGGACAGGACCAGGCTGTTCAGATCATATGTCTCTGTGTTGTAAGGGGGCCTGGATGGGGTGTGGAGAGAATGCCCCAGCAAAAAGCTCTGGGTTACACTAATAAGAGCATCCACAGCTCTCGGGCATCACACCGCTCATGGCTTGGTTCTGTGTTCAGACGCCTTTTCTGTTTTCTCCCCCATGATGGACAGCTTCTCGAAGGAGTTCCACAGGCGAACCCGCTGTGACAGCGCAGGTGAGGTGGACAAGGAGCAGACAGCCTTTCTGAGGCGAGATGACAGATAAGCATTAGAGAAAATCATGTAAATGTAGGAATGCATTTTACATGAATGGACCTAGAGCTTGTTTTGGATTGAGTTAACTTTTTTATTTTTTACCCCATATTGCTTAACTATCTGGTGAAATGTAGATGATAGCTATTAGTTACCCTAGGACAGGGGTTTTCAAGCTCCAGTCCTGGAGGGCCGGTGTCCAGCACTGTTTGATGGTTCTCCTCTTCAAACACATTCACTAAACCTGACAATTAACTGGCCAGGTGAACCAGGTGTTTCTGAGCAGTGAAATCACCAAAACGTGCTGGACCACAGCCCTCCAGGACTGGAGATCCACACCCCTGCCTTAGGATAAGTGTTAGGCTGAAGTTAAGGTTGGTGTTAACTTCAGGATTAGAATTAGATTTAATGGAATCTTTTAGATTCTAACTTGATATTTAGTTTAATGTAAGAAAGCGCCTACCATCAAAATAAAGTGATATGGCAGCAGTATATCTTAACCTATTGTAAATAACATTTTTTCTGATAAGAATAACAGGCAAAATACCCATCCAATAAGTTCACCCACTATGTTTTAAAATACGCTTTCTTAATCAAAGCACTTCACTTAAGATTAGCTTCTAAACGTAGCCTATTATTCTCACACTACTAAAACATTCCCCCACTCCACATAAACAAACACACAGCTAACCATGTGACATCATACAGTGTGAGTGTGTGCTATTTGTTTCTGCTGATATCAGTGTGAAACCAGTATGCCATCTCTAGCACCTGTGCATGTCTATATATATATATATATATATATGTATATATGTTAGAAGTGAAAGCAGAAGAAGCTCCAAGGCACTGACTGTCCCCTTGCAAAGCATGCACTGGCTTAGAAAGGCATCAACTTCATATATATATATATATATATATATATATATATAGTAATTTTACCATAATCATTATATATATGTAATGTATGTTGATATACATGTTCTAATATATTAACAGATTAACATTAATGTTATCCTATTTTATTTCCTAACTAGTTGTTTTTTTGTCCCTGCCTATATCCTGCCTATATTCTACTGCATACGTGTGTGTATGCACGAGTGACATGAGGAGAACAGCTGAAGTTATCAATGATGCCTCATGAAGTTGATGCCTTTCTAAGCCAGTGCATTCTCTGCAAGGGGACAGTCAGTGCCTTGGAGCTTCTTCTGCTTTCACTCCTAACATACTGACCAGGTTGCATCAGTCCAGCTGGCTAGGCTTTTAATAGCCTCACACATTCATTCAGTAACTGTGAGGGCAGGGTAGCATTTGGCTGACACTGTTTACAGAGACTGCAACTGATGTTCAGACATGTGGTTTACATCTTGATGTCTGATCTGTTGATGTCTGATGTGGGTCGATCAAGAGGATGTTTTGCCTCTGACTCCACCGGAAATGTTGGTACTGTAGCTGGTGTCTGCTAGTATTGACGTGTGTTGTGTTCTTTTAGAATGTGGTCACTTTTGATTGGCCAGTTGCAGGTAATCGTGGTTTAAACAGTAAAAATGGAAATAGGAAATAAGGCCTTATTGCATATGTGCAAAAGCAAGGTACATTTTTGTAGGATTTTTTGTGGAGTTTCTTTTTGGTTAGAGTAAATATATAACAATCAGGTGTGGTTAGACAGGCAGCAGTAATAACAACTCATATCAAATCAACTCCTCGCATTGCCTTTATGAGCCTAGTGCATGCTGGTGGAGCAGCACAGTCATATTACACTGAAAACATGAAATCACTCTGTCGTTGGATTTATCAGTTTATAGCACTTTTGTTCTTGTTACTTAATGAAGCCCAGTAGCAGAGTGAAAGTGAGTGAGCTGTGGTTTTTCAATGAAATATAATGCATCAGATTCACTTTATAAGTCTGTGGTCAGTGTGGCTGTGTTGGGTTCCCACTTGCCCCTGGCATCATGTATTAGCATGTTGTACTTGTTTAGGCCTTCCTTACCTCAATTATTTGGTTAGCTTTGTAGTTGTTGACTGTGAGAGTGAGATACCATATATCCTGCCCTGATTCTACAATGGCTGGGTGGTACAGTAACAACTAAATTACATCTCTCTAGTTTAAGCCTGGGTGACATGGTGGTGCAGAGTGTAGTACTGTGGTCTCACAGCAAGAAGATCCTGGGCTTGTTTAAAGTCATTTTTCTCTGTGTGCTGTAATGTGTCTTTCTGCTCTGTTCAAATAAATGCAAACAAACAAGAGAAAAGAAAGCAGTAAACAGTCTCAAACTCTGTCAGCCTGAGGAGTTTACTGCATTCAGTAATTATTTCCTCATAAAAAATTACACACACACACACACACACACACACACACACACAGGGAGGAACATAAGTTTTTGAACACCCTGCGATTTTGCAAGTTCTCCCACTTAGAAATCATGTAGGAGTCTGAAATTCACATTGTAGGTGCATTCCCACTGTGAGAGACAGAATGTAAAAAAAAAAAAAAAATCAGGAAATCACATTGTATGATTTGTAAAGAACTGATTTGTATTGCACTGCTGCACATAAGTATTTGAACACCTGAGAAAATCAGTGTTAATATTTGGTACGGAAGCCTTTGTTTGCAATTACAGAGGTCAAACGTTTCCCGTAGTTCTTGACCAGGTTTGAACACACTGCAACAGGGATTTTGCCCCACTCCTCCACACAGATCTCTAGATCTGTCAGAATCCGGGGCTGGCGCTGAGCAGCACGGAGTTTCAGCTCCTCCAAAGATTTTCGATTGGATTTAGGTCTGGAGACTGGCTAGGCCACTCCAGAACCTTGA
>JBBPCX010000141.1:7184992-7211392 GCA_037974365.1 Hydrocynus forskahlii
AGAGAGTTTCTGTAAAGAGGAGTGGGCCAGAATCCCTCCTGAGATGTGTGCAAACCTGGTGACCGACTACAAGAAACGTCTTATTGCTGTGCTTGCCAAAAAGGGTTTCTCCACGCAGTACTATCCACCACATCACTCCTGTTTTGCAGCAGCTTCACTGGCTTCCGGTTAAACACTGCATTATTTTCAAAATTCTTCTGCACACATTTAAGGCCATTCACCACTTCTCCCCTCCATATTTGTCGGACTTGGTTCAGATCACCACTCCATTCCGCTGCCTCAGATCCTCCTCCTCTATTTTTCTCTCTGTCCCTTCTCCCTGTCTTGCCACCAATGGAGCAGGGCTTTGGGAATCAAATATTTATTTCACTCAGTGAAATGCAAATGAATTTATAACTTGTATGTAACATGTTTTTTTCTTGTTCTGTCTCTTCCATGAAAATGAAATGAAACTAATAAATTAGAGACTGTTTATTTTTTTGTAAGTCAGCAAACTTACAAATTCAGCAGGGGATCAAATAATTATTCCCCCCACTGTGTATATATATACATCTGCATTTAACCTATTCACCAAGTGAAGCAGTGTGTGGGGATAGTACTTTGCTCAAGGGTACTTCAGTGGTGCCATTAGCAGTCCTTGGATTCAAACCCATGGCCTTCTGATGTCACTCCCTGCTCCCTTCCTGTCACTCCCTGTTCTGTTTTCTGCTTCTTTGTTACTTCTTGCCCTTGTTTACATTGAACATGTGGCTTTGGATTCTGTCACGCTCTCCGCCACGTGCTCTCTGTCGGCTACTTACTCTCCATCCCGTTTATCACACCTGCTCGTTTATCAGTGTGTTCTATGAAAGAAGAGAAGGTTAGCACTCCCACTGACAAGGGTGGAAGAGGTCCCGCAACACATACAGGCATTTCCACCTACTTCATGGCATCTCTAACCAGGGGCAGGTTTTTGGGGCAGCTGGTGGCCTGGTGTTTAGGGAGATGCCCTTGCAGTTGGAAAGTAGTGGGTTTGAATCCCAGGACTGCCAGTGGCACTACTGAGGTACCCTTGAGCACAGTACCGTCCCCACACACTGCTCCACGGGCGCCATTGTTGGCAGCCCACTGCTTCACTCAGGTGAATTTCCTCTAGAATCAATATAGTATGTAAAATTATAAAATGAAATGAAAAAAAAATCTCCTGTGTTTGATTTATCAGTATGTATTTATACTAATCTTTGTGTAATCTCTATGGAAGTTAATTTCTGAATCAGTAGACAAAAAAGATGAAACACAATGGGCTAAACGTGTCTGATGATTAGTTAGATCAGATGGCCTTCTGATGGCCGCCAGCCTCCTCAAGTAACTGGAAAGTTTCTTTATGGGTGTGATGTGGTGGTGTGAGGTTTGGTGACTGACCCCTTCCTCTGAATTTCAGTGAACTGTAGGCTGAGTTTCATTTTCACTGAGATGAATTTGGCCTTTGAGCAATTTACCTTGAAGCTCAACATAAAAGAAGATGTCTTGTTGTCTTGTTGTCATAGAAATGTAATTAAATACAGGCGTTCAGTTTCAGTCATTTTAGAGTCATCATCTAAAATAACACTTATGTACGGTAACAAAGTACAATTACTGAAGTATTTCCCACCCTATATCATTACAGACAAACCAAAACCTCATAATTCCTTTTTCCCCAGTTTTTATATTTACATTTCACGTTGTGTGATTTACGGTGTGTGATGTAACCGAAAAATATACATTTACTTGCTATTTAAAACTAACCATTTTGGTCATTTTAATAGGAGATAAGAACAACACCACGCAAGTGATGTTTTATAATCTTTTTCCCGTGTTTTCACCTCCAATCCCTCCTGTTTTGTAGGCATCTCTCCTACATTAAGATCTTCAACGTGGGCTCCAGATATTTGGTGAATCGAGTCCAAGACCACATCCAGAGCCGTATAGTGTACTACCTCATGAACATCCACGTCACCCCACGCTCTATCTACCTCAGCAGGCATGGCGAGAGCGAGTTGAACCTGCTGGGCCGCATTGGAGGAGACTCAGGCCTTTCATTGCAGGGCAAAAAGGTGAAACAGGGCTGTCTGTGTCTTTTGAACCTTCCTACAAGGTAGTATTTTGGCTGTTGGGACACATTACTAAAATGTTGCTGAAATCTATAAGACCCAGTGATGTTTAAACATCAAAACCACTATTCGAATGAGGTTTTGTCTGTATGGGGAAAGAAAAAGCATTCACGAGAAAAAAGATGCATATTGTCACTGTCATGAGGGCATAAACAAATTGGCCTGGACGGACCTTTAAGCTGCTCAGACAGTATTATCAATGTAATAAAGACAGACAGTAAAAAGAGCCTCCAAAATCCTATAAAGAAAATATGTGATCTAAAACCTCCTCAAGCACTAAGTTAACTTTAGAACATCAGTAGAATCTCTTAGGACATCCCTAAGCAAAAGTGTATGTGTCCCTAGTTAAATGTCTTGTTGATTTTCTAAGCACACTTCCTCTATAAAATACACAATTAAAGCACATTTGCTATTTATTTACTTGATTTAACATGTTGGGAGAAAACCTTAACATGTGCAGAAGTCATGGCACACTTTCAGTATATATGACTCGCTTGTCTTTTACAAGCATCGTGGGTGGTGCCACAGCCTATCCCAGGGGTCATAGAGCAAAAGGTTGAGAAACACATTGGACAGGTGGTCAGTCCATCACAGGGCAGATGCACAAATAAAGACATTCACTCTTACACTCACACCTAGGGGCAATTTAGCATCTCCAATTCTCCTGACATGCATGTCTTTGGAAAGTGGAAGAAAATCAGAGCACTCGGAAGAAACTCACATGGGCATGGGGAGACCCTCAGCTGTCCAGGGAATAAAACCCAATATCTTCTTGCTCTGAGGCTCCACACTATGCCCTTCCACTCTAATATCACATTTTGTGTTTTATTTTGTTCCAGTATGTTAAACACAGCACTACAATCTGCAGAGAAAGCCATGTTTAAGTTTGTTGATTGTTGAGGAACCTTATGTTCACGTAAAAAAACAGCAATGCTATTTGACCAGGGATGGCTTTACATGCAGCCTCTATCAGCATGAGCACTAAACTTTACTGTTTTTCTCTTTCTGAGACCCTCCTGGTCTAAAGTAAAGTACTAAAGATCAAAGGTGAGAGGAGTGTTACAGGTGCTGTCAGCAACAGAACAAGATGAAATCAAGCACAAATGGAGTTAGGAAATTATAGTTAGCGTAATGTTATTTATTAGTAGTTTTAGCAGTTCGAAATACACAGATATGTACAAATCCAACACAAATTTGTACTGGGGTGCATGGAAGTGAGGAAATGTCATTTGTTACTAGCCTCCTCGGGTCAATTCTGCCATTGTTCAGAGTCAGCAAAAATGTGAAGCATAATGTTCCACGGAGGCTTGGTAATATGATAAATAGACTAAAGCCTGTCTGCTTTGTCTGTCAGTATGCCAGTGTTCTGTCAGAGTTCATCAGGAATCAGGCCATAAAGGACCTCAAAGTGTGGACTAGCCACATGAAAAGGACCATACAGACAGCCGAGGCTCTTGGCGTCACTTATGAACAGTGGAAAGCACTCAATGAGATTGATGCTGTAAGTTGTGGTTTTTTTTAATGTACAATATTTTTTCATATTTATTACACGCCATGTGAAGTATGAGCTGAATGAAGTCATGTTTATTTGTTAGGGTGTGTGTGAGGAGATGTCGTATGAAGAGATCCAGGAGAACTACCCCGAGGAGTTTGCCATGAGAGACCAAGACAAGTATCGGTACAGATATCCTAAGGGGGAGGTATGAAAAATCAGGCTTAATGATGATTTCTTTAAACTCTGATTATGATATTTGAACAGCACTCATCTGTGTTTATATTATAAATTGCCTTTAACAGCCTCGCCCTGTCACTCCCTGTTCTGTTTTCTGCTTCTTTGTTACTTCTTGCCCTTGTTTACATTGAACATGTGGCTTTGGATTCTGTCACGCTCTCCGCCACGTGCTCTCTGTCGGCTACTTACTCTCCATCCCGTTTATCACACCTGCTCGTTTATCAGTGTGTTCTATGAAAGAAGAGAAGGTTAGCACTCCCACTGACAAGGGTGGAAGAGGTCCCACAACACATACAGGCATTTCCACCTATTTCATGGCATCTTTAACCAGGGGCAGGTTTTTGGGGCAGCTGGTGGCCTGGTGTTTAGGGAGATGCCCTTGCAATTGGAAAGTAGTGGGTTTGAATCCCAGGACTGCCAGTGGCACTACTGAGGTACCCTTGAGCACAGCACCGTCCCCACACACTGCTCCACGGGCGCCATTGTTGGCAGCCCACTGCTTCACTCAGGTGAATTTCCTCTAGAATCAATATAGTACATAAAATTATAAAATGAAATGAAAAAAAAATTCTTCTATGTGTGACTTATCAGTATGTATTTATACTAATACAAGTTCGTTTCTGAATCAGTAGATATAAAATATGAAACACAATGGGCTAAAAAGTGTCTGATGATTAGTTAGATCAGGCGTGCAGTGAAACCACCGCCTTTCTTGGGTGCAGTCCAGTTTTCAGAATGCAGCTCTGGAATTAATGCGGTTCCATGAGGGACCAGTGCAGTTTTACTTTGAGGGCCACATCCTGCTTACATAGGCCACTTTGCTACTTTGCTGCTGTGCTTAAAGATCAGTCATATTCACCTCTGGCAGCCAACTTAGGCAGCACTGGGCAGCCAGTGAAACAATGAGTGTACAAGACCTATTTTTTTCACTAGGTCTTCTTTTCTCGACATAATGACCGCAATCAGAGACCCTTTTGTTTTAAAGGGAGATTCGTGTTTTGCAAAACTCACGCGGATGGTTTCCATACTTGCATTGACATGTAACAGGTATAATTTTATAATTCTAAATCGCTTGATGAACATTAAGGAGTTGCCCCTGCGATGGGAAGATCGTGGATTTAAATCCCAGGACTGGCAGTGGCACCACTAAGGTACCCTTGAGTAAAGTTCCATCCCCACACATTGCTCCTGGGTGCTTTGTCGCCCGGCTGCCCACTGCTTCACTTGGTGAATGGGTTAAATGCAAAAAAGAAGTTCACACTGTGTGCTGTATTGTGGTGTGTTCATGCATGACCAAAATGCCTTCTTTAGTATTTTCATTCTCTGCAGTCCTATGAAGACTTGATGCATCGTCTTGAGCCAGTCATCATGGAGCTGGAAAGGCAGGAGAATGTGCTGGTCATCTGCCACCAGGCTGTCATGCGTTGTCTGCTGGCCTACTTTTTGGACAAAAGCTCAGGTTGGACGCAGGCACAGGCTGTCCATGTTGTCTTCGAATCATTTACTTGTGTGTAACTGTGCAAACAAATATATCGTGCTAATGTCAAGTGAGTGAGTCATTGTGTTTTCTCCACAGATGAACTCCCGTATCTTAAATGTCCCCTCCATACTGTCCTCAAACTAACACCTGTGGCCTATGGTAATAGCCTATTTTTAGATACATTTGTGTCCTGCATAAACACTAATAATTACATTTAGGGTTCAAAATAAGGTTCAAACTTTTTCTCTTTTGCTGTTTTGTAGGATGCAAAGTAGAGTCTTTTTATTTAAACATCAAAGCAGTCAACACACACAGAGACAAGCCTGCGGTAAGCCGAAGGATATTTGACTATATAACCAGTCATCACTTTCAGCAGCTGATCTGAATGGATGTTTATTTGTTTTCTAGAATGTGGATGTGACAAGAAAGCCAGAAGAAGCCCTCCGGACCGTCCCAGAACATTTCTAATAGTGGCATAAAGTTTACCGACAATAGCATCATGTGAGGATGTCGTCTTGGTACAGGTTTTCATTAAAAGTTATGTTTTACAGTAATTAAGGTAAATCAGCAGATGATTAGATATGAAGATGCCTAATACAGGCTAACAAGGTTTACAAAAAGGGGTTGTTCAGAATTTCAAATGACCTCAACTTTAAGGAGAGTGTGTAAGAGAGAGAGACATAGAGAGAGAGAATGAGAGAGAGAAAGAGAGAGAGAAATGTGCCTTGACCAAGAACAAATTGGAAACCCTTCTGTGAGAACAAGTGTCTGTGAATGTTTGGCTTTTTTATTGATTCTTCGTTGGACTGAATCAGATCATTACAGGGTCACTTTAGTACCTCGGACAGCTACCAAGCATGATTTTTGACAAATATAAATACACAACATGCATAAATACATGTTTGTCACAACCACAGTTTCCCAACACTAACAATAAACTTGTCTCATACGTTGTAAAAAATAATATCTTGTAAAATTGAAATGGCTATTAATTTTACATGGTTTTCTACTAATGGAGCGAATACAGAAAAAATCTGTCCATGCTGTAAAATAATATAAATAAACTGCAAAAGTGAAAAACTTGTAACGTACATTTTCTTTTAATTGTATCTTACAGACCACTTTCAAAGTTTTTGTTTTATTAAAGAAATACTAATGCTTTACATTCAACACTCTATTTTCAGGAATGCATCAGTAAATATACTGTCATCTAAAAGTTTGCAATCACTGTTTTCATTCATATAAAAACATATTTTGCAGCGTACTTTGTTACCAACATATTTTGTTGCTGATACATATGACGCAATAATTCTATTATAACTACTAATCTACAACTTAATAGGCTTCAGCTAATTAGTAGGAAGAAAATTACTTCACGTGTGGACTGAGTGATATTCATGCTATAGCTGTATATGTATCTGTATATTAGTTTCAGAAGGAGTGAGAAGGTTGCATAGTATTGGGAACTAGGTCAAATTAGACTGTCAAAGAATTATTGTTATTAGAAAATTGCGGTATATTATTTACCATTTACTCCCTTCATTATATGAAAATATGCCAACATACTGAATAAAACTGATTTATTATTAAAGTACGAAGTTATTACTGAAGTAACACCAATTATTAAAATGGCGACTGATTCCAAACTTTTGAACAAAGGTGGTGGTTGAACAGAGAAGCACTTTTAGCCACAGACTCACCAGCATAAAGTGCTTCATTGAACACCACAGAAAATCCTTCCTTCCCACTCTATAACTCCTCCCTCTGTCACACATCCACACAGTAATCTGTGCAATAACCTGCTGCATAGATTTCTTTTTGTGCGCAAAAGCATTATCATTACATGCACTATATTGATTCTCTTTATTACTATGCACAGGCGCCATGGTGGCACAGTGGGTAGCACTACTGCCTCACACCTCCAGGGTTGGGGGTTTGAATCCAGGTCCTGTGTGTGTGTGTGTGTGTGTGTGTGTGTGTGTAGAGTTTGCATGTTCTCCCTGTGATGGCATGGGTTTCCTCTGGGGTCTCCGGTTTCTCCCACAGTCCAAAGACACGCATGTCAGGTGAATTTGGGATTCTAAATTGACCATACGTGTGAGTGAATGGTGTGTGTGTGTGCCCTGTGATGGGCTGCCTCATTCCTACAGACCCGGGGATAGGCTCCGGGTACCCGTGACGCCAGTAAGGATTAAGCAGTTACAGAAAATGAATTATGTACAATTACAATGTGTAATAGACTAAGTACAGCGTACAACTCCAAACCACTATTTGTGTTAATGAGAGACTTCAACACTCATTTTACTTATCTATAAATATTTATGTACACCCCTCTTACTGGTCACATCATGTTATGTATATAACATAGTGTATATAGCATAGGGTGTTTTACTTTGACTATGTTTATATTATACTTTATATTATTCTTGTCTTTGTGTCTGTGTGACTGTGCAGGCGTAGTATAAGCTGTTTCCTACGGGATTAATCAAGTTTTCTGATTCTGATTCAGCTTATGGAAAAATAAACCTCATAACCATGTTTATTAAACTTCATAACCATGGACTGGAAAATATTGCTATGTAAGTGGATCCCAGAGAGGGCAGGACTTCATGGGTTAAAAATCTGTGGATTCTTGTGCCCTTGAACTGATGGCAAGACTCTGCGAAATTTCCAGCAGCCCGCATGGAGGCCAACAACAACCCCCCTAATGTTCATGCAGAGACGTTGAGGAGAGCCTGGTCATACGTGAGCTGTACTGCACTAACATCTCCTCCGTCCCTCACTCTCTCTCTCTCTCCCTCTCTCTTTCTCTCTCTCCCTCCATGGTCTCGGAACAACCTTGATGTCTTAAGTGTAAGGGAGGGGTCTGAGTAACTCTTGCAAAAGCGGCTCTCTGTCCTAGAAAGCACCACATGTGGTTAGAATGAGGTTAGAAGCAGAAGAGTGAACGAAGGACTGGACTCCCAGAGCCAGAGAGGTGCATGCAGGGACGGACAACATCAGTGAAAATGGGCATTAACCTTTATGGGATTACTCTGAGCCTGCTGGTGATTGTGAGCAATGGATGTGCAGCAAAATATGAAGAGCAGAGCGCCTCTCTCAAGGTAAGTGTACACTCTGAAAGATCTTCTGAAAGAAAATTCCAAACATAGATCTTTAGAGAGCTTTCATAGGGGAGCCATTTTGGTTCCCTAAAAAACTTTCAATGGGTTGCTTTTTTTTGTTGAGATAATCAAGAGATAAAACAATTACAGGATTTTCCTCCAGCTGTCAAGAAACACTTAGGAACCCCTGAGGAGATATTTATTCGACAAAGTTTTGCCTCATAGCATTTTCAAATCTAATGCTTTTTGCAATTAGATAACCTAATATTTGGATATCTTAATGATAATGCTGACAAGATGCATCTTCAGTTTCTGTTGAATATTTTCTCATTGAAAAGATTCCACCGCCAAAACATTTCTGACAACTTTAAGAAGAAAAAGATGTTTTTTTTTCGCTGTATAGTTAACATTTTGGGTGCAAATTAGTATATTGTCGATGTAGAATCGAAACCTATGTATACTGTTTTTTTTTCTTCCCATAATTTGTAATCATCAGCTGCCTTTTACACCATAACAATTCTTTATGATGAATGGACCAATTAAAAAACCCAAAATCACTAAGGGGAAACTTCTTGTTCCACTGAGTCACATTAATATTTAAGAATGTTTTGTCCTCCTGTAAAGTTTTGGATTAAATCTATCAAAAAAAAAATTGTTGTTGCATTCATACTTGGGAAATATATACATTAACAGCAATACTGAAAGAATTGCCCTTATTGACTTTGTCCTGCCTCATGGACGAGAATGTCTTTTTAACATGTGCCAAGTGTGTAAAAGTGACTTTCTGAAGAATGCTCAACTAGTGCCAGCACAGACAAGGCACACACTCACTGAGTAGCAGCCCCCCCCTCCCCGGACGTTTGTTTACGTTGTATTTACAGCATCCCTCCAGGATGTGTGGTAATATATTGACACAGCTATGATTTGTGTGCAAGGTTAACATCTGAAACCCCTCACTGGCCCTTTGCGTACAGTACTGACATTTAGTTCCATCTGTAGCCATTCCGTGAATGGCTTTGATTCAGGCTATTTCAAAACGACATGAAGCCCTAACCAAGTCTCACACACTGGCGTCAAAGAGCCACTGGCCCACATTTTCTTTAGATTACGTTTAATTCTTCTAATGATCAGGTTATCAAGTGGTGGTGATGCAAATGATAACCTAAATGGAAATAACCGCTCTGTCCTAGCACGAAAGTACAGTTTTAATATAGCTTTAAATTACTTTCCACAGACGCTTGAATTAATTCTCACTTTTCCAATACGTGGTTTGTTTCAGAGCCAGGTCATTCATACTTGTGCCAAATGCCAGACTAAACAAAAAAAGCCCAACTCTGTAATTTTATGTGGTATAAACACTCAAAGTGTGGGTATTTGTCATGCACTCTTGGACTTTAATATTAATAAATAGCTAACTGTCTCCTTTCCTTCTGTGGCTTTGTTTATTCTCCAGAGACTGAGGCGTCAGAGCAACACAGCTAAACCAGCCGTAAGTGAATTACAGATATGTTTTCTGTTACAAGTAAAGCTCCATTATTAATGAAGGTTTTGGAAGGTCTTTTGGATTCTGACCTGAAACAGCACAATAGTGGTTACTGGTGAAAACATGCAACCCATGGGGTCCCTGTAATTTTAACAATATGTGCGTCTGCCCTGCCAGGGATTTCAGGCTGTGAGCATTTAAGAATCAGGGGAGTTTGTTTGAGTGAACTGCTGACAATGCGGGGTGTTTCCTTCTGGAACAAAATAACAATGGCTAATAATCTAACTCATTTCTATTCATGTCCCAAAAGTGGTAAAAATGCATTCTTGGGCAACAACAAGCATACACTTTTTCTTTATCTTAAAATGTCTACTTCTGGAACCCTTTTATAGGCTAATGTAATTAACTGATTTCATGTTTAATACTATATGACATTATCCACTGATGCACAATGACGTAATTAAAACTCAGAAGACATTTTTAAGGCAATTATAAGTCACTGCATTTTTTAAAAAAGATTCCAGGTAGTTTGTTTTTTATTACTTTAGATCCACTTTACATATTATATGTTAATATGTGTTTAACTTTTAGAACTCATTGGTAGATTAGTAGAGCGCATTAGTAAAATCTGATTTCAACCTATAAAAAAACACGTGAAAACACCTCTAATGTCTGATACCTTGAACCTCAAAACAAATCAGGATAACTTCCATATAAGAAGCTGGTTTGCTGCATGGCTACAATTTACCGTTTACCATTGACTCATGTTCTAAGGGTTAATGTAACGAGTGACATGAGCTAACATGGTTAGAATTTCATTTTCATTTCAGAAAGACTGTTTATTGTGCAGGCTAGTAATATGACTCTAATTTTTGAGACTCACTTGTAAATCTTGGCTCAACTTACAAAGCCTTATAAACATTAAGGAAACTAATGATGAAAAATGATTCTGGATCACTATAATAGTGTGGTGAAAACCCACAAAAAACTGAAAGAGCGCACTGGCGCATTATAAAATCTAAATAACAGCACAGTTAAAGAAGTAAAGCAACAAGTAGAATATATGTAATGAAGTATTTTAATGATGGGTGATACCAGTTATAATTATCCTGCTGCGTGTCATATATGAATGAGAACATTTTCCATCATATTCTCACAGATAGCCTGACATCAGTAGCCAGACCACTGTGGTCTGAGTGAGGGCCAAGCAAACTGAGGGTGAGCCTTTCACTCACACTTTACTGTGGCCTGCTGTCAGAACGCTAAAGCTGATGGCAGGAGATGGACAAAGTTATTGCTTCTAAATTAATTCCGGCATTTGTGGACACTCTTAAAACAGGTATAGAAACATTACACTGTGTGGAGGCATAAATCACTTCCCATTGGCCTTCCTGTGACACACATTGGAAGGAGAAATGCCCCCTCAACCTTAGACCAAAGCTTGAGAAAGTCATGGCTGAGAAACTACACAGAAAAGTCTGCCAAAAGTAGTGATAGTGAAAACACATCAAAAAGAAGGAAAACAGCAGAGGCATTAATCACGCAGGGACACTGATGTTTTCTGTGTGCATATGACTCACTGGGTCTTTCACTGTCTCACATAGCAATCAAAACCGCCAGTACAGCATGAGTTATGACTGAATTCATTCAGTTTTAAATTAGAATTAGAACTGTCACTCAGCAGGGACTCATTTGAGTAGATTCAGAGTTTATTAGTCAAAGACACAGGCCTAATTTAATCATTTCCCCCATTTTGGCTCATAATATATGCTCATAATATAACAAGAAATGACTTTAGTGCAAAGCCACCTCATCTAAACTGTTATCTCCTGAGGTTTCTAGTAGCTTATAAGCACTTTGTTAGAAAATTAATTGAATTACACCATTTGGTGTTTTGCTGCTGAGTTTGATTCCTGTTGCTGTGGTGACTGGGTTTTATTCTGGTCTCTTTAGCAGTCGCTAAAGCTGTCAAAGTCCCTTTTGTAGCCAAAACTGAGATGAAACTGCAGCTGAACCACCTTTCAGAAATGGACATTTTGTCCTCCCCATTCGCCGGTTCTGTTTGTTGCTTGCTTACCCAGATAAAGCTCAAATTCAATTTCTCAGGAGAACAGCCTTTTTTCACGCCGTGCAGCAAATACAAAAATAAAAACGAACCAATTCATTGACGCTATCAAATGAAATATGAAATTCAAATAAAATCGCTGCATGGTGCAGGCTATATGGTGGGAGGGGTCTGCACATTTGAGTGTTTTCCTGCTCTTACACAAACACCTCAGCCCAGACAGAGCTTGCTAATTAGAAGTCGAGTTGGATCAGCTGTGTTGGGAATACAAATACATAATGGATAGGAGACAATTGTTCTACGGCACTGCTCTGAAGAAAGATTATTTTGGCACTTTTACTGTGACAAGTACCTGTTTTTAGTCATCTTCATGATCTGGTATCAGAATCAGAGAAATGTCTGTGTCCTTTCGGTGTCCACCATGCCTCCAGCTGAAGATCACAGACTACCATGTGCGATGCACCGTCATTTCCCGCTATGCTCTCACCACGGTGGAGAGCACAGTGTGGAATCAGCTCCATCTCACCAAGGAGGCAGCCTTTGAGGTAGACCTGCCCCCCTCGGCCTTCATTTCCAACTTCACCATGTGAGTCGCAAATGGCACATTTGATTTATCCACTTCATTTTTCCAGACAATTCAGCTTACATGTTAAATTACAAATCTAATAATTTGCCATCTGACTCTAATCACCCACTGTAACCAAGTAAGTATCATCAGGAGGTCACAAGTTTGACCCATGGTGATGTCACAGCCATCTAACACCAGGAGTCTTAGACAGTATTATTAACATCACTCTCTCTGAGTGGGTAGGATGGTCCTCCCAGTTAGGTAGTGTTCCTGGAGTGTAAAGACTATCTCATATTTGCAAATGGTGTAAAAATGTTGGGGACATTCCTGTACTCTACATCACTTTTTGAACCATGCATTGAAAAACCTTCAATACCTAGGAAGATGATGCGCATGGGAAGTGACTAGCTGTCTAATATTGTCCAAACTACTAAAAAGTGAATCCTGGCTACAATAGAAATGTGTCCAAACTCACAGTGCATCACAGGTACAAGTAGATTCACCATAGTTGCTTCATAGTTTGTATAATTCTTGATTTACACATCATGGCTTGAATGGCCAGTACGGCTTTAATTCTGCCACAACAAAAGATGACACAGTCTGACTAAATAGCACAGTTTCAGTCACAATGATATGAGCTCTTTCAGGTCTTGTTTTCTGCTCTGAGTGACATGGTAGGGTTGTAATAGTAGTAAGGGTTAATTCATGGAGACGGCTCACTTATAAATTGAGTAAAAACAGGCACACTACAAGTAATCCCTGAGGTAATTAACAAAAATAACTCCTCATTCTCATTCGTCTCAAAACACAACTTGAAAATGTCAACAGTAAGCCTCTGGGTGAGAAAATGAAAGTTTTGATGGGTGGCAGGGGGGCCTTCATTCCAGACAGGCCAGGGAGGTGCAGTCCAGAAATATAACTTCAGAGGAACTTCTCCCAGGAACTTGAGCTCCACTGAAGTAAGGAGACACGTTTATGTGTGAGCGAGGGACCTGAAAACCACTTTTCCTTCAACAAGAATGCACAGTGTAAATAAGATGCCCGCAAATAAGAAAACGGTAGCCTGGCAGAGCAACCAGGAGCTGGATTTGGGGGCGGAAGTGGTTCAGGAACGAGGGAATTTTCGGTGTCGATGAATAGCGGGCTTTGTAATGAGAAGTCAGAGAGTTAATAGAGAAAATGACATGAGTTGGCCGTGTTCCCCCCTCCTTTTCTTGCCCACTGGAGTTTACTAAGGCACATAGCCAAGGTACACACATGCACAGACACACACACACACACACATACATACTTATGCATCCACAAGGGTATATACAATACACCCACACACTTATCCACAGGTTCTAAGGTGCTAGTTCAATACATCTAATGAAAATCAAGAACATTGGTAGGTGTTCACAATGTCTCACACTCACTCCCTCAAACAAACAAACTGGTATGAATTCTTATGCATATCTACAAACGTCAACCTCTGGTCAAGCCAGATATACGTGGGTCTTTAGTGCGGTACTGTCACGTAGGCCGTAACTGAAAGCCGTTTGTGTTCATCACATCGCCTGGTCCTCACAGTCCTCTCATAGCACACATACAGCTGCCACTATTTTCCACTAGCAATTAAACTCCCCATTCAACCCTGCCCTGCTCTAAACAAGCTCTGTTTCAGGCCTGCCAGTTTATTTTGGTGGGTCTTTGTTGATTTTTATTTAAATATGTTTGTTTAAAGGGGTCAGTCGTAAATTTAGCTTCTTAGCCCCTTTGCTTTGCTGCAAAGAGGACACAAAGCCTATATAAATGGCTTTGAGCTGTGGAGTGTAAGGTATGGGGAAATGTTGGTATATGAGGTAACGGTGTATGTGCGTGTGTATGGGCATGTTTTTCAGGGTACCACTTAGATAAACAGCTTGAAAAACACTATTGCTGAGTTTTAGTCTGTTAACCATTTAACTAAAATGTAAAAAAATAATTGACATAAGGCTTAAAGTATTTAAAGTATGTTTAAAATACTATTATGCAATCATGCTGTAACGATTATAATTTATTTTCCATAAAAGCAGAATTGATGCATTACAATAAAAGCAATGTTGAGTTGAGGCAGTTTTTTTTATTTTGGGGGGGGGGGTTTGGGGGCTGGGGGCATTTTGCCCAATATCCTTTCACATTAGACATAAGTGCCTCGTGTACATGACGCTGTCAACACTAGCCGGGTAAAGGTACCTGCTTTCTCCAAAGCAGCACTGTACCTCTATAAACTGCTGGCCAGTTCAACACACTTGGAGGAGGACACTAACCATTTTTATTCCAATTTTATTCTAATTTATTCTAGTTTAGCCAACATGCTGACTAGGGGATGGGTTGGGGAAGGTTTGTGGGGTGGGGGGCTAAAGGTGGAGCCAGCTGTGCTCCCCTCTGGCCATGGATGGCTGTTGCACCACTGGGAAATTATGCAGTCTACTGGTGTTAGGGCCTTTATTTAGCCAGTTGCACCACTTGGGGAGTCCGCATTATTACATATTAATCTCTTTTTTTCTTAATTAACTTTTCAGCAAGTCTAATGGTAAGGTGTACGTGGCTGAAGTAAAAGAAAGAGCTGCTGCCAGGAAGATCTATGACACGGCCAAAAAACAGGGGAAAACAGCGGGACTTGTTGCCACCAAGTGAGTCCAAATATCTTTTTGATATTTTCTCTGTCGGGATTAGGCTATGTTGCTTTTGCCACTGGCTGAGTGAGCAGACATCCATGCAACCTTGTGGTAAGGCATGCCTATTTAATGACAGTCTGCCTCATTAACAGCTCTGTGTTTCGCACATGTTTAAAACCCAAGCACACTCTGAAACTAGGTTTTATGACTGACACAGAACCAGAGTAGTATTTGTTTTTTCAAAGCTTTTGACAGAATTATAAAATTATAACCATTACAGTTAGATGGGGCCACTGGTAGCCTAGTGGTTAGAGTGTTCGCCCTGAGATCAGGAAGTTGTGAGTTCGATTCTCAAGACTCCTAAGCACCTCTGAGGTACCCTTGCGTAAGGTGCCGTCCCCACACACTGCTCCCTGGGTGCTGTGTTCCTGGTTGCCTGCTCCTTCACTTGGTGAATGGGTTAAATGCAGAGGAAGAATTTCGTGCTGTTCTCACTGTGTGCTGTGGTGGGAAAGCATATATTTATGACACAAAAGATGAAAGTTGTTCTTGCATTACTGAAGTGTTCTGGTGTGCATCTGGTTCGCAGGGAGCGGGAGATTGAGAAGTTCCGAGTGGCAGTCAGTGTGCCTCCTGGAACCCAAATGTCTTTCACCCTGACTTACGAGGAGCTGCTCATGCGACGACTGGGCTGCTATGAGCTGGCTTTGGGCCTGAGACCAGGGCAGCCAGTGCAGAACCTGTCTGTGGACATTACCATAGCAGAGAGGACCGGAATCAGCTTCATTAGAGCTCTTCCGCTCAGGACCAGCCGACTGCGCACCAACACTGTCCCAGGTGCGGTTTAAAAACCCATCAGCTTGTCTCATAATCAGGGGGTACTTTTGAATTTGGAAGGTGGAGGAACTCTTCTTAAGTTTACACGACTTCTGAACATGGGCGCCAAAACTATTTCCAAAATCATTCGCTTTAATCAAACGAGTTCCTCTAATGACCTTCAACGACTAGACCACACAGGAGTTTATGTGTATGGCACATTATCACACCCAAAGGTCATTCAATGCGCTTTACAAATCTAGAATACAAAATTAAATAAAATAGAACAGAATGAAATAACTGAATAACTTACAAGAAAACATGAAAGAAAACTGAAAGTGCAATAGAAGTGCAAATGTGAAACTGAAAGTGTTTGTACATGTTGCAGCTGAGGCCGAGGCTCCCCCTTCCACTCAGGTACAGCAGAGCCCACGCTGCGCTCATGTTCATTACAGCCCTACCCTGCAACAGCAAAGGAACATCTTCCCCAAAGGCCTAAATGCAGACTTTGTCGTCCAATACGACGTGGAGCTGAAAGATCTCATGGGAGACATTCAGGTTACTGCACCATTACTCAAATCCCAATGACCCTTCCTGCTGTTGCCAGATGTAAGATTGTATAGCTGAACCTCCTGTTCTTTCTTTTTAGGTGGATGATGGTTACTTTGTTCATTACTTTGCCCCAAGAGGTCTGCCGGTAGTTTCTAAAGATGTCATCTTCGTCATTGACATCAGTGGCTCCATGATCGGCACAAAGATCAAACAGGTATCAAGATTTTATCAAAGGAGGAAAGGCAAAAAATGTTGCCTATAGTAGAACATGCATGTAGATACATACAGAGACCACCCTTTAAAGAGGACATATTATGCAAAACTCACTTTAAAAAAAAACAAGTTATAATAGGTCTAGGGAATAGACAAAACATGTTAATGAAGTTCTTTGCACAAAATCACTCTCACATAAAGAGATCTCACTAGCTTTATTCTTTACAGTTTCAGTCCCTTTCAAAATAATGCTGGGCCAATTTGCATAGAACCGCCCCTCGCAGTAACTGGTTGGTTTAAAGGTTGGAAGGACAAAAGAGTTATAGTGGCAGCAGGTGCACAAAAGTAGTGGACAAGTTAAAAACGGTTATATCTGATGTTATACATAGTGCAAATATTTAGGTTTCTTGCTTGTTTTCTGATACTCAAAAAGAAATAACGTGTACAAGTTCATTTTGACCAATAACTAAAGAGATGACTCTTACTGGCACAGTACTGTATATATGTAGACAAGTGAAGATCCTAGACCTCAAATACTTCTATTTTGACCCAGACCAAGGCAGCCATGTCCACTATCCTGGGTGACCTCCGTGAGGGAGACTACTTCAACATCATCACATTTTCGGATAAGGTGCATACCTGGAAGAAAGGTCGCGCTGTGCAGGCCACAAAGCAGAACATACGGGACGCAAGGGAGTTTGTCAGGAAAGTCGTTGCCGAGGGCTGTAGGTGTCTGCATAACCCCTTGTACTCATCTCCCATTACATTCAACAGGATCCATTAGAGACACTAACTTCTCTCTCTGTTTCGTCTTTCCAGGGACAAACATCAATGCTGCTATCCTCTCAGCAGCCCAGCTGATCAATCCTTCGTCATCATCACCTTCATCATCACAACACGTTCCAATGATCATCTTCCTTACTGATGGAGAGGCCACTACTGGAGTGACTGCGCAAGAAATGATTCTGAGTAATGCAAAGAGTGCCCTGGGATCTATCTCGCTGTTCTGCCTGGCATTTGGGGATGACGCAGATTTCCCTCTTCTGAAACGGTTGTCTCTGGAGAACCGTGGAATGGCACGGGTGGTAGGCAGTAATAAACCTCTTCCCTGCTACATTAAAATAAGTATCTGAACATTTGGTATTATAAAATGAAACTGTACTTTTTCCATTGGTCCAGTACTGAAGGGTCTAGTTTTATGGTTCTTGACACCTGCTTAGGATTAGGGATGGCCATCGTCAAGGATAAGGTTTTCCAAAACTGAAATTAATTTTATTGATACCTGTTGATACTTTTTGATACTCTTATTGAAAAACACATGAAAAGACGAGTAAAGATTCAACAGTTCTCTTATTATTACTTTTTGAAGAAATAAACTAAAGTGTTTGAGTTTCCTGAATATACAACGAGGGAGGAGCAATCACTACAACCACGCCCTCTGGTCCAATCTAGCATCAACCATTTGACAGTTCCAGCTATGTTAGAATGCATAAATCCACGAGGTCATCAGAGGATGATAAAGTCACCCAGCACTGTTAGCAATAATGCAGCAGAATGTAAACTAGAGTGGTATGTTCATGGGTTGACAGCTATTTTTGCAAAAAGTTCCCATAGTCACACTACTAAATACGATAACACTGTTAGCATTTAGCTAGCCTCCAAAGAATAATAATGTTTTGCTTGTATTTTTACACTATAAGCTTTATTTGATTCTCCACATGATTATGCGTAACATTTGTGTTAACATTTGTGGGAAATAACATGCGTTTCTTCAAAACAGAAGAAAATGCATGGCTTTACACATGAGTGAGCAAGGATTCAGAGTGACAATGGTTCCAGTTATCTCAAGTAGCACTAGAACCAAGTGTTCTGTTTGTTCTGCCTCGGGCTAGTTCTCATTTTTGACTGTATAGTGTAAAGGTCTCATCATGTGGGCATGACAAATTTGTTCACAGTCAAAAAGACTAAATGATAATAAGCAGCAAATAAGCATGTTCTAAAACTTCCCTTTGATCAGTTGGATGATCTGTGGTCAATTCTGATCATGTGCTTGTTTTCTCAGGTTTATGAAGATGCTGACGCTGCACTCCAGTTAAAGGGTTTCTACGATGAGGTGGCCAGTCCACTGCTGTCAGACATCCAGCTGTCCTATTTGAAAGGCCAGGCTTATGATGTCACACGCACTCTCTTCCCCAACTACTTCCAGGGCTCTGAGCTGGTGGTCACAGGTAAGATAAAGCCAGGAGTACGGGATCTGAAAGTCTCACTGACAGCAAGCGACTCAAAGCAGAAGGTGAAGGCGGAGAATGAATTTGCAACGGCCATAGTAGAGGGGAATGGAACAGCAACCTCGCTGGGTTGTACCGGAGTACCGGACGGAATACCTAGCTTTGTGCAGCGCCTCTGGGCCTATTTCACAATCAAGGAGCTCCTGCTAGCTAAATTCAACAGCACTGATCCGCTAGCGCAACGCTTGCTAACAGAGAAAGCCACAAACCTTTCACTCAAATACAACTTTGTCACACCTGTCACCTCATTGGTGGTGGTTAAACCGGACCCTGAGGAGCCAAATCCAACTGTTGCATCTTCCACCACAACTACAAAAAGGCCTGCCACTACTACTACAGCAGGTGTGGGAAACACCGTTATAAAGACTTCTAGTGGTACCCTTAAAATGAACGCCACTTCTGCCACGGGGAGCAAGAAGTCCAACTCCATTTCAGCCCCCAAAGCAGGCAAGCCCACACTCACTAAACCCCTTCATCCACATCCCGCTCCTCCGGGGCTGCACACTACAGGACACCCAATGAACACTCTTTCTTCTCCAGGCAAAAACATGGCACCTCAGTCTCCCAAAAGGTCCACAACGTTACCACCCAACTCCTCTAAAACCACCCGTGCCTTTCGTTCAACTAAGACCTCCACCACTTCAACCACCACCGTGAGAACTTCAGTGGCGTCAGGCCCTGGGAAGAGCACTCTCACCCCACTCACCTCCACTAGGACGGCAACTCCACCCACAAGGAGCTCCAGTGCTCAGCACAGCATTATTAAAACCTCCACTTCCACTGCACCTGCCAAGATCACAACAACACCTGGCTCTGCAAGACACCCAGTCCTGCCTGAAGGGAAATCCACATCCTCGCCTGAGGGTGAGAATTCCACCACAGCTGATGTTTCCACCTTCCAGCCAGACCTCCATCCAGCCTCCTTATCCACTGCCTCAGCTGCAGACCCTGACCCAGACATAAATGTGGATCTGGACATTGCCACTCTGGTGGCTGCGACCTTCGCCCCTATGCCAGGCATCACAAATGCACCCAAGTTGTGGGAAGCTGCTGGCATTTTAGGTAAGTGCTATTATCATATAGACACTTGGCAGGCAGTGGGGCTTCAGTGTCTAGGACATTTCTACATTTGATTGCAATGCTCTCTAGTGCACATAAACATTTCATTGTTGTCTGCAGTAATGTTTCATTAATAGTTACATAATGAATCGTTTAACACAGTTGAATGAATAGTTTAATACATCATAAAACAAAGACATGTACAACCACCAAGACATGTACGAATAGTATTATTGGTAGTAGTGGTAGTACTATTATAAAAAAAAAGAAGCAACTAAGGTCCTTATACTTAGCTAAGACCTGTGCAGCTTTAGATAAATAATAATGAGTAATTTTTAACAGCACTGCTGTTTAAAATTGCAGTCCTTTGTTGTAGATACTGACCCAATAACGTAAACATCTTCTCTTCTGTCTGCTAGATGTTTCGACAGCTATCCAGTTTCAGACAAAAGGTACGTCACAAACTTTTATCGCTTTCTAGATTCCAGATGTCAAGAAAGTGCTTTTGTGGTCTAATCAGTGATACTTGACAATTTCCACATGTACTGTTTTTTGTGTAGTGCGGGCTGTGGTTTTTTCATAAATTTTTTTGCAATAAATGTAAAACAGTTGTTAATTGTTAAGAGTTACTGTTTTTTAGTTAAGAGTAATGTTTTTTTTCCACTTATACAGATATTGAACCCGTTAAAGGTAGGCAATTTTAACCAAATTACCACCAAGGGCATAGTTGTTGATTGTGATGCTTTTATTCTAATTGTTAACAACATTTTTTTAGAGGATGATGTGACATATGACTACGACTATGACTACATCGTCCATTATGACTCTTGTAAGTTGTATACGCACAGAACAAAATCACAAATATATCAGACCACAGCCTCGTGTATTATGACATTTTTCATGCTGTTCACATGACTATCATATTTTATGCCTAAACCTTTTTCTTAGACTCTGATGCTGAAGCAGCTGGTAAGTACTTATTTTACTAAACATTCCCTAACATTTTTCGTGCATTTAGGCTGATACTGAAGGACACTCAAGAGTGTAAAGTATCACAAGAATGTTGTATCACAGCTTCATAGGTATTATTTTATCTCCATTTCTTTGTTTTTCTCAGCTGCCCCAGACAACCCCACCTCTGTGAATTCTATTAGAGTCTCCTCCTCAGGTAGGTCAAACAGCATAACAGTAAAAAAATCATTGCATCATTAATACACACACATTTTCTTGAAAAGATAAAAAAAACACTGTTTTTTCATATGCCTCACAAATAAAAGGTCAATACCACCTTTTCATTTCCCTTTTTTTATGTTTCAAGTGGATGGAGACCCCCATTTTGTTGTTACGCTCCCAAAGTTGCATCAGAATCTGTGTTTCACTGTTGACGGCGAGGCTAATGATGTGTTATGTCTTTTGAAAGATCCAGGCAAAGGTACGTATTTCAGTGTAGAGGTGCAACACTGCTGCAAAATATCTTGATGTAGCAGTGCAGAAATGAGACAAAATACATCACGGAGAATAAGTGTTCTATAAATAATGAATTAATTAAGTTAGTAATTGGTATTTGATGTGCATCATTTTAGCATTAAACCAGCATCAGTCAACAGCCCAGTCCACCACACTCATCACCTATTAGTATTAGTCTGTAAGTCAATTGTGCCTCTGAATACAGCTAAAATTTTGTTCTGAATATTATGAAATTATCTAATTGTTACTTTGTTGAATATATCATCAGTGTATTTAACCATGAGCCCTGAATTGTCTATCAAACTGAATCATGAGTTGACTATATAGTTACACCCCTCTTGCATAGTGGAGACTCTAATCTTCACTGAACATAATTCATGTGAAAACACTTAGATTACTGCACCTGTAACTTCATATCTAAAAATCTTTCTCTGCATTATGGTGGCACTCGGTAATCTTTTCTACCTTCTACTCTTCGTGCTGCAGGCATTGCAGTGGATGGTCATTTGACATTGGGTCCTCCTAAGCTTGGACTGGAGGGCCGCACTCGTACCTTTTTTGACAAGATAACAATCAGAAATGCCAAAAGCAGTATTAAAATCACACTGACAATGGACTCTGTGGTAGTGAAAGGGGCAGGACTTCAGAGTGTGCCCACCAATCAGGAGGGATCTATTGCTGGCCCTGGCTGGAAGATTGTGCTTGATGGACACCAGAGCTGCTGGATTGAGTTTGGGAAAGGTGTGCTCTTCTTGGTCCTCTTCCATCGTTATAGTCACCCCAGTTACTTCCAGATGGAGCACCTGGGATTCTACATCGCGGAGGGCACTGGATTGTCCGCTCTCACACAAGGGATACTGGGTATGTTATTCTGCATTTTGCTCTTATTTTGATTAACATTTTTATGTAGTTTTCACTGTATTGCCCAGGTTCAGTCACATATGTGTAGTATTTCTCATCCTAATCTGGGAAGGGAAGTCCGACAGAGATCTCTTCTGGAGCATTCAAAGCTTGTCACCATGTTTTAACACACTGTTTAGTGTCTGTATGCCTCCAAAAAGAAGACCCTGAAACATGCGTAATTTTAATGCTTCAGCATTGAGTGGAAGCTGTTATAGCTGCAAGGGGGGAAACAACTCCATATTAAAGTCTAGGTATTTTAATGCAATGTCATTGAAGTTTCTGTTAGCATCATGGTCAGGCGTCCCAATACTTTTGTCCATAAAGTGTATTATCATATTTCAGTCATAATAAAAACAGGTGGCTGTCTCCAGGCCACTTATTCATTGACAGCCCTTGGCATAGCTTGGACATGAACCTGAATTCTATCTGAAGAGCATCTCTGCACTGAAGTGTCATTTTTACCAGACTAAATCCCAGGATACTCATTGGATATTGCTGTAAATGTAAATGTAACACCTGAGAATGTAATCTTCTCCTGTCTCTTCATAGGACAGTTCCAACACAGTCACATGGAGGTGGTCAGGATACAGGACGGACATGTGAATGAGTTCCACCATGCTCAAACAAACAAGAACAACTCTCTGGCCATGGGCCTGCTGAAAAAAGGGGATGAGCATATTCCAGTCACCTTACAGGACAAGAGCCTGAAGGACACGACAAGTAAGCGCCACTTGGCCCAGTGTTGGGTGGTGCCCAAGGTGGAAGTGGAACGACTTCTGGGCCACCCATACCAAAGCTACGTGGTGGATCACTTATAAATGCCCTGCCGTTTTCTCTTACTGACTCATAATCTATGGAAACACAGTAGGGCCAAGAAGGACAATGGGACACTATACTGCTCACCGACAGTCAGTGCTGAACGGCGATGTAGCCTATTATCGGTCTGGCCTTATTCAGTTATGCACTGCTATGTGAAATACAAAACAGACACCATGAATTGTGTACAGAAGTATTATGAGTGGAATAATCCGCTACAAACAAGAACAGTAATGGGCATACCAAAGAAAGACTATATCTAAGATGCGAGACAATAGATTCCCGGTTGCGTCCTCATTGTAAAAGTTTGCTTGCAATGGTTTGAATACAAAATGAAAATACATAAATGATCTATTTTCACATCCGAGATTTACTTTTCATAAATAGGTGTATATATGTGATACCGTTCAATATAACCCATCAACAGTTTGTGTACTTTTGAAAATCTTCAGACTAGAAGCATCTCCCTTCATCTTACCCAAAAGACACCAAAGACTTTCAGATTCTCAGGATTTTATTCACATTTGAATTTTATTTCATTCATTGCACAAGACTGCTCAAACACTTGTGATAAAATCACAACTGAAAGTCATCAACGGTTTTGTCTGAAGTTCATGTCAGTGTTAGTGTTTAGTTTCATGACACACATGATGGGAAATAAATAAAGTACAAAAAAAAACATTCAAACAGCTACGAGAAATCAAACAAATAAGACGAGGCATAAGATAATTACAAACGGAGCAATGCTTGCCAGTAAGATGAATGCTATTTGATTCAATTTTCCAGTGAGAACATTGTCATTTAACGTTACACATGAATGAGAGAAGAGGAAATTGAACGATGCAGGACTTGTAGCACAGTAAGTGGGTCTGAATGACTGTAAGCAACTCTGGCTTTGTGAAAGTGAAGAAAGTCAATCTTTTTTCCCCCAATATTTCCTATGAAACTAGGCTGAAAACTACAGTGGCAATCATAACTCTGCAAAGTGAACAAGGATATACAGGACATTAAACTGCTGCGTGAGCTACACTGAGAGCAGCATGGTTAAGTACTCAAACTGCACAGCTTCAGGTGGCACAGAGAGGCCAGTGTCAACAAAACCATCTACGTGAACAAAAAACCCCACAAAGCAATAAAAAAAAGGGTTCACTTCATTTCAAGTGCTGGAAATCAAATCGAAAAATTGGAAAATTAAAAAAATAGCCTCAGTATGTACTAACATAACCTCACATGTTAACCCTATATATAGTTTTTAAGTGTAAAACATGGTTACGAAGTGACTGAAGCACGTCGACTGCAGGGTAACAGTCTACGGTAGGAACCACTCCAGCACACAGGCCAAGTCACAAATTCAATCAAAACTGACACAAAGAGAGAAGAGAACAACGCTTATAGACCAGGGTCCAGCCTAGTGTACGAAGCCAGAACAACTAGATCTGAAGTGTGAAACCGCAAAGGACACAATATTCATTTTCATTCACATTAACATGATTCTCATATAAACTGCTGTAGATGCCGAATGCAGCTCAGATATGTCTGCATGGGCCACAAAAATCTTAATGGCTTTTCGCTCCAATTCCATACTGCGTTTTCCGTTCCAAGCCTCATATTTACCATATTAATGGCCAAATACAGAAATGCAATAAAAGGAAGCCGAGAGTTACTTTTGTTGACCGGTACTGCGTAAGAAAAGCAGTGCCGTTTGGAAAGATGCAGTGGAATAATGTAGAATCTTATAAAGTAGTTGGAAAGTTGCATGCATGTTCTCTGATATTATATATCATTTTAAAGGCAGTTATATTAGGCTAAAGGCAGAGATCAACTTACTGCCGGTAGGACTATTAGATGTGGTGAGGTCATTTAGATCAAGTCTGCATGTGCGACGACGTGGGTGTGAAGCCTCGTACTTGCCAAAGACACTTTCTAAAGCGTGGGATGGCTGTCTTGGCTCTTTTACCATTAGTCTGTAGTCCTGGTTGTTTCAGTGTCTTAAAATTAAATAGTACTATTACTAAAATGTCATCCATGAGAGGAAAAAAACAGCTTGGTTTTGTGTTTTTAGTGATTTCACAGTTTTTTTCTACTTGAGACGCTGTTACATTGTCTCTCCATAACATTAGTGGATTATGTAAAGACATGAGGGCTGCTGCCAAAGGCATCGTTCATAAACCGAAAGGACCCCCCTCAAACAAATAAGGCTTGGAAATATTTCGCTTTGATAGGACAGTAGCTCAAAACGATGCATACCGTGTTCACGAAAAGTCTAAGACGAAGGTATCAGCCTGCGTTGTGAAGGACGACCTGGGGAATGTGAGCGTAAGAGCATTGTGCCTCTGTGCTAAAGTGTACGTACTAGAGGGGGAAGAAAGGGACTGAGAGATGAGAGGAGGAAACAAGGAGCGAGATGAGACGAAGGAAAGGTGTCTATGGACCTGGGTTTCGACCATCTAAATCAAAACGATCTCTCTGAATTCCTCACAATCAACCGCTGTCTGATCCCCTCGTAGCTGTCCTCATCTCTCAGCTCCTCCTTCCCTCCATCCTGTCTCCTCCCTCACTGCTCGTCCTCCCCGAAGACGTCGTTCTGTTTGCGCTTCATGTTTTCGAAGTCGAAGTCACTGCCCGTCATGCGCTTGTAGATGTCCTTGATGTCGTTACAGGTCGTCTCAAAGTGAGTGGTGGCGTCGTAAGACCTTGATGCGAATATCTGGGAGACATCATAAAAGGCAGACATCAAAAAAGTAAATACATATATATATATATATATATATATATATATATATATACACACTGAACAAAAATATAAACGCAACACTTTTGTTTTTGCTCCCATTTTTCTTGAACTGAACTCAAAGATCTGAAACATTTTCTACATACACAAAAGACCAATTACTCTAATATTGTTCACAAATCTGTGTAAATCTGTGTTAGTGAGCACTTCTCCTTTGCTGAGATAATCCATCCCACCTCACAGGTGTGGCATTTCAAGGTGCTGATTAGAGCATGAATATTAGACTGCCCACAATAAAAGGCCACTCTGAAATGTGCAGTTTGATCACACAGCACAATGCCACAGATCTCGCAAC
>JBBPCX010000141.1:7212745-7231746 GCA_037974365.1 Hydrocynus forskahlii
CTGGAAGCTGAAAACATCCCAGTTCTTGCATGGCCAGCATACTCACCGGACATGTCACCCACTGAGCATGTTTGGGAGGCTCTGGATCAGCGCATACGACAGCATGTTCCAGTTCCTGCCAATATTCAGCAACTTCGCCCAGCTATTGAAGAGGAATGGACCAACATCCCACAGCCCACAATCAACAACCTGATCAACTCTATGCGACGGAGATGTGTTGAACTGCATGAGGCAAATGGTGGCCACACCAGATACTGACTGGTTTTCTGTGGGCAGTCTAATATTCATGCTCTAATCGGCTACTTGATATGCCACACCTGTGAGGTGGGATGGATTATCTCGGCAAAGAAGAAGTGCTCACTAACACAGATTTACACAGATTATATATATATATATATACATCTCCAACATAGTAACTTCACAGGAGGAAAAAGCTTCTTTGATGCATATTAATAGAATAATAAGTAATTATTCTGGGGGAGGCATAAAAAGTGGTGTAAAAAATAAATAAGTTTTTCTTCAATGTTATGATTTGAAGAAAAACACAAAAAGCGAGAAGATCTAGATCTCACCTGGCTCTCTGAACCATCATCTGTCGGTTCGTACATGTCACTAATGGCCACAAACCTGGAAAAAAGACAGAATTATATATATATTAAATTAATGCTATGGGATGTATTTATTGATTCTGGTTTGAAATCTAAAACTTAGCTACTTTCTGTAAACAAATGATAAAATACTTTTGGTCAATGGGCTCAAGGAGCTCCAGAGCAGGCTCGATTTCAGCTTCAGGCTCTGCCGTCTCCACAGTGGTGCTCACGATGGCAATGTATTTCCCCTGGGCCGCCACGTTATGGGCATAGGAAATCATACACACATAGATATCTGTATACAAAAATAACACAGTTACAATTATACAGTAAACAAATACTGGCCAAAGTCCACTTATTTAAAGCTGTGCCAGCAATTAGTGCCATCTAGTGGCACTCCTCTGCAACAACAACATGGAACCGTATGCTTATTTTTTAACAGTATTCCTGATCCGACCACAAGATGTTCTCACACAACGCCAAGTCATTTTCATATAAAGAGGGCGACCTGGATGGTACACAGATGCAATAGGAATGTTTGGTACTGACCTGACTTGCGGTTAACTTGGTTCTGGGGGATGATGATCTGGCAGGAGTTTGCATCGTTAGTGTTCTTTATAGGATGGCTGAGGATGCAGATGACCCGGATCACCTGGCCTGCTTTACGCACGCGGTCCGGAATGTAGCTGGGATCACAGATGAGCTGCTTGCATCGAGCAATCTAAAAGGAAAACACAAAAATACAAAATGTAACAGTCCCTATTGGTAACAGGATCATTTACCACTGCTATTGATCCAACTACATAACTCATTAATAAACCCTTTCTACGTGTTTCTAATATTTTATTTATTACATTTAAGTTGTTTTATGTGCCAAAATCTATAATGAATTTTACATGTCCATTTCCAAACTCTCTCCAAACTATCCCTTAGAACTGAAAAGACAAAAAAATCAATTTAAAAATGCAGATTAATGTAGATTAAAAACATACATACAAGACATTTATAACCTTCAAAACACTAAAATGAGAAAAATGTTTTAGCACGCAATTCCAGCATCAGTGTTACAATGTATACTTAAATTAAACTCTTTCTTCAAAAACAAAAGTTAAGACAATTTGGTTTTTCCTGATATGGGCTCTTCTAAACACTGTATTAATGTTTTGTTGGAACTGCCCTCTTAAACGTCCAAAAAAACAAAATATAGTGGAATAAATGTTAGTAAATGAGGTTTCCCAACCTTACTTCCACCAAAACTCATGTCATGTCAGTCTGCAAGAGCAATGTGTTAGCAATCTTATCAAACATGTGACCCAACTCACATGACACATAAACAAGGTTGTCCAAATTACCTCTCCTTCTGATTTCACTCCAACAACATGTCCGTCCTCCACCACGATCTCATCCACCGGTTTGTTCAGCATGTAGGTTCCTCCATAAATTGCACTCAGCCTGATAACACAAAGACAGAAGAATATAACACACATATTTACAAGACTAGGTAAGTAAAAAAAACAAACAAAAAAGAAAAAGTGACTTGCTCACCTGGCAAAGCCCTGAGGCAGCTCCCCCAGGCCGTATAGTGGATACAGGTATGGGCTTTTCCCATAGCGAGCCAGAGATTCGCTGTACAGCTTGATCCGATTGATGGTCTCCAGACATGGCTGCTCAAGGTAACTGAGAGGGGAGAAAAAGAAAAGAGAAGGTCCTGTTAAAAAAAAAAACCTCAACATACATTCAAACTGAAGAATAAATCAGCTATTACATAGTAAAGCTGTTAACCGTTAGTAATCAGGTAATAAGCTAGTTATTTTGATGATTAATAGTATGGTAGCTTTAAAGTAGGGCAGAAAGAATAACTGTGAGTTTTCTGTGATTACAAATTATTCCTTCATTCATTCATTTTCTGTAACCGCTTAATCCTAACTAGGGTCGCAGGTACCCGGAGCCTATCCCGGGGTCTACGGGTGCGTGGCAAGAACTCATCTCAAATGAAATGGCCACTAGCTACTTTACCCCCAATCACACAATAACACCAACACTGAGAGGGTAAAGGATCGCATGCAGTGCAGCACCCCATATTTTTCAACTGCCACTGATGAAACGTCATTGGGTGTAGTGTGTTTGGAGGAGAGCGCTGACTTCCACTAATTCAGCTAGCAGACAGCTGTGCTGGGAAGCCAGGCATGATGGGGGCAGAGGAAAGGCCATCCTACTCAACCAGTCAACTGGACCCACTTAGACTTCCAGCCACAGATGGGTTCTGCACCACCAAGATGCTCAATCTCCCAATCTCCTAAAGTCCTAAGACAATTGTGCCACTCAGGAACCCTGGTGTCATTACTTTCGATTCATTAACCTCTGCCTTTTGCACTAAGAAGACCAGTACATATATTTTTTGAGCTTCAGGCTTGAGTGCAATGAATGAATTGAAAGTAATGTGATCAGCTGAACGGAATCAAATCAACTGATTTGAATGTGGGAGCAGAGATACACCTGAACCTCTCAGAGGCATCAAGTGTCTGAGAAGACAGACAGCTCTGAACTGCAATGAAGTGGCAGAATGAGGAACTTCTGCTCAGCAGAACCTATAACTTACCACATGGACTAAATAGAAGGGCAGACTCTCCAGAGCAGTCCCTTTGATTTAAGAATAGTGAACGAATGAACATAATCTCAGCTTCCATATAGCGCACTCCACAACAAGGATAAGAAATGAAGGAAAATGTGGTCTTCTTACTCGTCTGTCCTGTAGAGGGCCAAGGCATGTCCGGTAAAGTCGATGACGTCCTGGCCCAGGTCAAACTTCTTATACACTTCTCCCATTGTGGTCTGTTTGGGATCAACACCCTCAAAGGTCTTCGGGTCATTCTCGTCGAAGTTGGCCACGAAAACTAAGAACTTCCGGAATCGCCTCTTCTCAAACATCCCCATTAGATCTGGAGAAAAAGGAAGGTAAGACAAGAAGGCCTTGATGCTGAAGTTTATTCAAGCCTTGCTGTGCAATCATTTATATAAATGTCTGGATTTACATCATTTCCATGTGAATAAAAACTTATGATAAACTGATAAACTTATGTTGGACAGCAAGCTGTTCAAACAGAAATGATGTACACATCTAAATCAAACACATTCAATTCATCACTTTTCTCAGTGAATGAGACTAAATAGGTATTTAAGAAATATTTCTTTATACGTACTTGAAGCCAGTGCCTCCGTCTCGGTTGAGGGTACCTTATAGATCTTTCCTCCTTTGTAAACAAAGCTTCCCTCCACCACTTTGAAGTCCAGATATCTGGTCACCTCAGTATATAGCAGCATCTTAACAAGCTGTCCTGTAGAAATCAGTCAGATTTTTATGAGCTACATAAATAAAACATGTAGATCTAACTTCCTACAAATAACATAAGAGTTAGATAATATTATGCACAGATTTCAATAAGATGTGATAAAAATGTGGGCAACTGTAAAATTTGGCTGCTTTATTACCATTAGCCATGAGAAATTTAGGGATGAGGTCAACGTTCCAGTCTCTTCCCCGTCCCATCGACTCTGGAGGCCCGTCTGGAAGCTCAAACCGCTTATACAGCTTGAGAGGAAGAAACAGAAGCAAAGGTCAACATTTATGCATAAAAATGGATTTGAAACCATCAAAACAATGCATCTTTTACTCACAACCGCTAAAATGTCTCATTAGTATTGATAGATCATGATACCGGGCAGCATGGTTTTTGGTCTTACTGATTAACACAAGATGCTGAGTAAGCATCCTTACCTCCTCCAGAGGGGTGATGGAGGAACTCTCTCCTCCATAGTACGGGTTCCTGTCCATGTGTAGAACTTTCTTCCCATTCACTGACATGATCCCAGAAAGAATGCATTCCTAAAATAAGGGATGGGTGAGATGATAAAAATACAGTATCATAAGACATTTAATTTTTTTAAAGCTTGATAAGTTGGCATAGACAAACATTGAAAAAGTATTTTAAAAACATACTGCACAACAATCTAATTAAACATTAATAATTCTCTCTCAGCTTTCCTTAAATACATCACATGCAAAATGTACTATGAAAAAAGAGATTCATATTGGGATATATTACCCACTTCTCTACAAATTATTTGGAATTTTTTTGCCTGCTGCAAACCTCTTATTTACAAAACTGACCTTATTTATTTGCTTTAGCATTAGAGTAGTGTTTTCCTTATTCTGTTTCATTCTTTCATATATGCTGGTTTTATAGTATAATTATTCAGTATATTTATATTTACATGTTGGTGAAGCACTGACATACAAATGGCGTGTATTATTACAATAACAACATTACTACACAATAGGACAATAATAACAACAATAACAAATCGCTAGTTTTATCAGTCATATATTTCAAGGTTCAAGGTACTTTATTGTCATCATCATCTGTGAACATGTACATAAGGAGATGAGACATTTCTCCATGGATCACGGTGCAACAAATAACAACGTTCAACATTCAAGTTACGACAGAGACAATAGACAACACAATAAATAGACAACTGTAACAATAGCGTGTGTAACAGTATAGTGTGCACACTATGTAAACCTTCCAGTATTATTAGTATTGTACCATTAGTAAGATTATTGATGTTTATTGCGCAGGAGTGTGATGAGACAATGTTTCTTCATGGACCACGGTGCAACGTATAGCAACATTCAACATTCAAGTTACGACAGAGACAATAGCCAACACAATAAATAGACAGCTATAAGAGTAGTGTATGTAACAGTACAGTGTGAAGACTATGTAAACCTTATAGATGATTAGTGTTGCACCATAAGTATGATTATTGCTCAGGACGCAGTTAGCAGCATTGAACACAGTGCAAGGAGTGACAGAAACAATACAATATTTCAAATAAGGTTAGAAATGATTCTGTTTTTGTCCATTTACTCATGGCTTTCTCTGGGATGTGTCTCCTCACCCCACCCAAGGATCCTTCTTCACTGCACAGTGCCCCTCAGTGGCCATAACACACACTCCAACCAGTCTTCCCATAGCCTGTATATTATATTCCTGTATTTAACTATCTAATATCCTCATTTTAATAGCAATTAGCATGCACCAAAGGACATCTTAGCTAACCTTATTGGACTAAGAGTCCAGACTCCAGCCTGAAGCCCCCAAATATAAACCCTATTGTTTACAGACCCTTCAAAATTACAATAAAAACTGCTCCTTTTCATTCTTGTACACAAACCTGCACAGAACATTAATAATTCGTAATAAGAATGAAATCGAACGTTTTTCTTTTATTTTTTGACGACGCACCAACGTGACACCTGATGCCACTCCTATTGAGTCCCTTTATCAATTTTTAACATCTGTCTCTGCACAGACGTGCAGTACACTCACAATATTAAGCTGATAATCGTTGGATAAAGCATCGATTAATCGATAATGATGACAAATTGTTAATGATGACAAAAATGCTGTTTTCCTGAAATAGGCTGTGCGTTTCCACCTTAATAAAGCAGTGCAGAAGCCCTGATCAGAACAGGCCCCAGAAAAAAAACTGAACTGAACTGGTGCAGCAATGAACGTGGAACCGATTATTCGAATAAGAAGCCAATTCAGCTTTGAACAGCCACTAGCAATAAAAACACACCACACTGGGGAGGATGCGTCAGCAGCTTGGCCTTCCAGCATCTATTTACATACTGGGCAGACTGTGCATCACCATTTTTTCAGCCCTTTAACCACATCGTCACCTGTGCAGCTAGGGATAAGTCCCATTTAGCATCTAATATGGTCTGTCAAATGCAAAAGCCTGCTACTCACTGTGAGCCCGGTGCCCAGCACGATCACATCATATTCCTCATCCATGTTGCGCTGAAAAGGAGCCTAGAGCCAAGTTCCCTTAGAAATGAACAAAACAAAAGGAAAATATCAGATGCCACCTCCTTAATTCGACTTAGTGGAGTGTCTCGGTGCAAAAGATACTCTGAATGTCTGTGAATGTGACACAGGTGAGGATTTTTCGCCACAATTGTAACACGACCGGCTCGCCCGACCAAAAATGGCCTTGAGCCTCAGCACAGGCACGGATAGCTCTTACACATCCGCGTCGTGATATAGTACGTTCTCTTCGTCTTTGTTCGTGGAAACTGGCGTTTTAGTGACGAGTTGGTGAAGTGCGAATGAAGAGACGTCTGGCGTGAATTTTTAAAATACGTCAAATATTTATTATGCGCAGTGATTTCATACATCACTTTCATTCTCCCAGTCCACTGCTGGGCAGGGTGCATTAGGCTCAAGGATCCGACAATGCTGTATCCTTCCGCCTACAGCATTGTGGTTAAAGCCTCTTAGGGGAAAGTGGTCCAGTGATGATGATGATGATGATGATGAGTGCTTTAGGTGTAGCTTTTACAAATGTAGAAGTAGATCTACAAATAATAGTTGTCTTAGTGGTCCTTTGTTATAGTCATATACCATGTTCCTATGTTGTTTACTTGTTTTAACCCGATCTTACCTGAATAATTGGTGCAAAATGCTTCAGTAATATACTGGAATCTACAATTTCATTTTACAACAGACATAATATTTTCGCTATGAAAAGAAAATAGTTTGTGACTTTTTAATTCATTAGTGAAGGCAACATGATGAAAAAGTACAGGCTTCTGGGACGATGTATCAAACAAATCAATTTATAGATGTAGATTCTGCTTTAGAGATTGCCTTTCTTAATATTATCTTGTTTTACAAAAAAAAAGTGAAGAAAGAAAATGTTTGTGCCATTTTGCACAGTGATTCGGGCTGCAAACTATGTTGGAGATGAAGAAAGCAGATTCATATATTATACGGAGAAGGGTTGAGCGTCGTTCAGGTTGATCATTCTAATGTGAAGATCGGCTGCAGCGTTGTGCAGTCTCTAGACCGGGTCAGCAGCTGCTCACATGACAGAAGGCAGGTTTCACGTGACAGAGGATGACGGAAGGAGTCGGTTGCTGGTCTACTAGTGCCTTAAAAATGGCCTTTATTTCACCTTTATTTATACTTATTACGTTGTGTACGTGTAGGGCGCAAGTGCCGCTAATCCTGTGGACCAGTGACGGGTATGTAAAGCTTTCATTGTTCCGTTTATTTCTCTTTTTTATCGAGTTCGAGACGATGTGCTCTCGTTAGCATTGCACTTTAGCTGCATTAGTGGCGTTCGACAGTTTACTTTCTTAAATATTTGAAGATTTACTATATATATTTCTGTCAGCTGTCTGTAAACAATTACTACAGACCTGTAAATCCAGCCGTGTACTCCATTCAGCGAAAACCCTGACAGGTGAAATCCCTGCTTGGCTCAGGAACCACACATACACTAAATGGCCAAAAGTATTGGTGGCCCTTTACTTCCAGGGCTTAATCTTAATGCTTCAGGATACCAAGACATTTTGGACAACACCATGCTTCCAACTTTGTGGATACAATTTGTGGAAGAACCTTTTCTATTCCAGCATGGCTGTGTCCCAGTACACAAAACAATGTCCGTAAAGACATGGTTGGATACAAGAACTTGACTGGCCCGCACAGAGCCCTGACTTAACCACATCCAACACCTTTGGGATTAACTGTAATGGATATTGTGAGCCAGGACTTCTCAACCAACATCAGTGCCTGACCTTATAAATGTTCTACAGAATGAATGGGCACAACTTCCCACAGAAGCTCCAAAATCTTGTGGAAAGCCGTCCAAGAGGAGTGCAAGCTGTTATAGCTGCAAAGGGGGACCAATTCCATTAAAGTCTATGGATTTAACTGCAATGTCATTAAAGTCCCTGTTGGTGTAATGCTCAGATGTCCCAATACTTTTGTCCATATGGAGTATCTTCAACAACCAAATTAGCATGTCCATGTGCCGATAAGTGATCTAATAACAATATGTAATGAATTTTACCTATAACAAAGTAGACACGTTGCACCCAGATGCCTGGTTTTGTTCCTTGATGGTGGTTTCAATTATATTTTGTTGTGCTTTAGTAATAGATATTTCACTGAGGTTTGGAAACTTGGCCACACAAGAAGCGCTTACTTCTTCTGCAGATATAAGAGTTTTATGTCAGTTGGACAACATTTATGTATTTATTTAAGCTTTGAAGGCAAGTGGTTAGACCAGAATGTTGACTTACTCTGTACTGGTAAGTACTTAGAATGTCTTTCTTTTCACTTTTTGTTTAAGTTACTTCTCATGGACAATAAAATGTTCATTAAAGATGGTAGATTGGCAGAAAGTATACAGTCTGTGTAAACTAGACCATTAAAGTAACAAAAAAAAACTGAGCACATTTTAATCAGCGATTAAAAGTGCTGCTTTCTATTCTAGGTACAATTTGACTGCGCTGACTGAACCAGCAGCTGGTGAGATCATCTCTGGTGGGAAACTGGTGTCCTATTTGAAATCTGCCTTGACTACTTCACCGCACAGTGTTGTGCTCTTTCTGCAGGACCAGGTGAGGATGGCATCTCTGATTCATCAACTGATTCATGGGCATTTTAAGCCCTGTTTTAGTCCAGTCCTCTCAGTGTAGTGTGACTCTGAGTTGTAGTGCGACTCTCAGTTCCTCTTACATTTTCCATGGGGTGTACCAGAATTGTGTCAAACCTTTTTCTAGACGTTTTATCACTTGACTAATTTATTGAAAATGGCATTCAGTATACAGTGATACAGTGGTAATCTTTAGTCAAGGAAAATGCTTGTCTTTTCCACAGTGGTGTATCCCAGTCTTTGTCCTTGAGTGCACCTGCACTGGACATGCTTTCTCTGCTCCTGCACATTCACTTTGAACTCATTTAGGACTTGTTCATTGTTGGTTTGGAGTTGAGCCAGTTGTGTTGGAGAAGCCAAAACCCAGCAGAAGGTTATTTGAGGCCCAGAATTGGGGAAACACTGACCTGAACACAGCAATTATTCTCAAAACTTCCCAATTAAATGTTACTTAATGAAGTTGTGAAATGACTGAAGTTTTAGAAAAGGACACATGTTCTGAAACCCCCCATCCTGTCTGACTTCCCGCGTGTTCCCATCTCTTGTTTCTGCGCCATGTGAAGTTTTCACACCCTCTGTAACTGGTTAAATTTGTGGTCAAATGGTGTGCATGCCTCATATACTTTGTCAGGAGTTTTTGTTCTGTTCAAGAATATAATGTTGCCAATGGAACCAACATGCACTTACCTGACCCTTTTTTCTCTCTTTTTGTAGTTAAGCATAGATGATTTTACCGTAAATGGTGGGGTGTTTGGGAACAAGCAAGACAGCGTCTTTGTAAACTTAGAGGTGAGTCCAAAATGCATTATTTCACATTTTTAAGAAATACATTTTTCAAAGAAATCTCATGCTGTCTTTCTCCACTGACACTCCTTTTTATTCTTGTGTCTTATTTAAACATGTTTTTGTATTGTTAATTTCCAAAACAAGGCTACATCTGAAATGAGAAGAACTAACTTGTCTGTCTCAAAAAACTGTATCTGTGTGTCATTTTGAAACTATAAATGTCATGGTATACATGTGTATAACACATAGATGTGTTCCCTTTCCATAGTTTGATTCAGTCCTCAATACTAGATATATAGCTACTAAGTAGTCACGTAGATACAACGAATCACATCACATGCACCGAGGGCAGCTGTCATTAAGTATTTGCATGTTACCCACCATTCCACCCATACCTGGCGTGTGTGTTTGATAATTTTACATTATAATAATATATATATTAATTAATGCTTCTTTATGATTACCACAGCCCAGCTCAACTCCCTACGTAGGCTAGGGACATTCATATAATGTCTGTCTGTTTTCTAGTCAGCATTACAGACGTCTCCTCACCTGGTGCTGCCAGCTCTGGCCTGGTCTTCAGCTGTTTCGGTTCAGGAACTCTTCCAGGAGGAGCTCGGGATTCCAGCTGTCCACGTCAGACTGGCCGAACTTGCCCAGCTTCAGCTGAGCTCATCACAACCTTCTCTTCTGGTTATTAGTCTCCCCTACACCACTGGGTAAAGGATGGGACCACAAACTATTCATACATTTTCTGTTACAATACAAATTGAAAGTGTCTGGCGACAAAATAATTTTCTTTAATTTGACAGAACTCAGTCAAAGGAGATTCTAAGGAAAAATGGTGAGTTCATTTTTTCATTTCTCTTCACACCTCTCTGCATTATAAAATGAAGCTGATATTTATAAAATGAATATTAAAATGTTCTAATTTGTATGTACTGATTTCTCTCTTTATAGACGAGACCATCAGGGACACTCTGACTTCATTGAAAACTCGGGATGTGCCTTACACTGCTGTTTACACAGGACTGAGGCCTTCCCATGTAAGCACCACAATGTATCAGTGATCGCATTCATGGATTTACAAAGCTGGGGATGCTTTTACTGATAAGTTCACAAAGTGCAGTTCACTTTTGGGACCTATATCAAGAGCTCGCAACAGACCATTAGTACTCAACAAGACGTATCAAAATAGTTCATAATATCCCTGTAATCTTTCATCCACTGTAGGTGACTGAGGGCACTGTGAGCTCAGGATTTGTGGGACGCTCGCTATTACAAGAGCCGCCAACTCCAGCTGTCAAACCACCACTGATTTTTAATAGCACCACCGCTGGGCCATGTGTTCTGCTTTGGGCCGATCGTCTGAACATCAGCTTTAGCAATGGACCCTGGTTTGACCTGGCTCCCCTTACTTTCAACAACACTGTCCGTCTGAATGGGTCCGAGTGTAATGAAACTTTTTCCAGGTGAGAACATTTGGCCCATATTACCACCACACTAAGAGTTCCTTTGGTATTTGGTGTTTTAAACTAAATTGGTAAAAATACAATGGGCATGGTGTATGCAAAATACGGTTTGGGGTTAAAAATTTTATGTACGTTATACCTTGATAATTAGCATTCTGGGAACTACTTCAGTTGCCAGTTTCCTGACGCCTGAGAGCAGGACCAGAGTGCAGCTCCTTTTCAGGCTGGGAATTAACTGTAGAACATTCTCCCCAAACCCCATGCTGCATTTTCCCTGCCACACAAACTTTTTTCTCTTCAAAGCATTCTAATAAGGTTAGCAAAATGTGATTTCTAAAACCTTAAAAATATTTGTCATGCCCTGCTCTTATTTATTTGCCATAATACGTATGTTATACAATTTTGTTACTGTATTATAATAATATTGTAATGACACGATGTTATACATATTATATTTTGAAGTGTTATATGTCTCGAAATAAGTTAAAAGTCTGAATACATTTTGCAGAAGTCTACCTTGTCTATAGCACTTTCATATTTCAATGGGATAATCAACCCAGCTAACTTGTAATAAAATGAAAACTGGAGAAGACTTTGTGTTAAATATGCAGATTTAGTCCCTGTCTGTTTCTCACTGTCCATGTCATATATCCAAAACTATGGAGCATTTTTTACTGCATCTTAAACACAAAGTAATGACCCTGTAGATCAGTCTGTTGTGTCAACCAGAATCAGATTACTACCAGATTACTGCATCAAATCTGAGCCAGCTAAATTCTATAAACTCTGAGTAAAAATCAGCAAATCTGGGCTATACCATGTGAGTACGGGCAGCTGATTTAAAGTAAAGTAAAGGGGCCCCTAAATGAACACCTAAATAAATATAAATATCGCCCTGGTTGTCAATGTTTACAGTTTGTCTGTGTGTTCATGTATTTACATCCATGGGTTATAAATGTTAGTCCATAGAAGCCGTTCCAAACTGTTACCAGCCCACTGGAAATTCTCTGGACTCAGTCCAGCTTTGCCTGAGGGAGTAACATGGAATGCAGTGATGTAGAATCATAAGACATGCATGGGCACCCACAATATTCAGGCTTATGCAGAGCAGTGAAACTGTCCCATACAAGTTAACACACAAGTTATTAGATTACAGATTTTGAAAAATATAACCTAAGTTGTAGCTTCATTTTACTGGGATCTTATACTGTTCAAGAGCAGTTTTACTGTCTGTAAACTCTGTAAACAGGGAGACAAGTTTTCTAGCATGTCTTACTTTAGAAGCATGTGTGTTGTAGTTTAGGTATACCACTTCATTTTATACAATATACGGTTACAGTGTATTGTATTTAGTAGAAGTCTTTAATTTTGGCAAGAATAAAGTAAATAATTTGAATAAAGTGTTTGCGAGGGCTCCTGAGTGGCAGAATTGTCAAAGAATTGGCCCCATCCTTGAGGGATCAAGAGTTAACTTACTGGTGATGCAGCATCTGTGGTCAGTAGTCCAAGAGTACTTGGCTTTGCTCTCTGGGTAGACTGGCCCCTCCTCTTACTCACCACTCTTCGCATTGTTAGCCAGCACAGGTGTCTTTTTGCTCATGTTACGATGCCCAATTAGTTGCATTATTTGCAGTTCAAAGAAGCTGAAGAGGTGCTTCACATGCTAGCCTTCACCCTCCTAATGTTGGTGAGATCATGTGAGTGGGGGAGTTCTGGTTAGTGAGTGGAACTTAACTGGGCACATCTGTTGCCAACAATTTAGTTTTTTTGGTTTTGTTTTTTCCCACAGACTTGTCCTGAATTATGAAAATGTTCTGAGCTTCCGCTCCCTCCAGCTCATGTGAGTATTCAGAACATACATTGGAATATGTAATTGCAGCAGCATACTTCACAGTCACACCGTGTACTCTAAACTCTCCAAGTCAAATGTGTTTTATTTGGTAACTTCCAGCTTCTCAATGAGCAAGATCTTCTTTCCGGTGTCTGCTCGTAACTGGATGGTCATGGAGCACGTCGAGCTGATCTATGACGGCCAGTCGGCTCTCTTTAAAGGCAGCAGAGGCATCAACACTCCAGCTGAGTACTCCTTCCACTGCCAGAGTGTGAGCAACACCAAGGACCCACTGCTAGTGTCCAACTCCTCTACAGACAATGCTAACCAGTGGAATGTTCTCTTCCTTGACTTCCAGGTACCATCACATACAAGCACTAAAGACACTCGCAATTTGTGTGAATGTTTTGGAATTTCCATAATGCTCCCTGCAGAATCACATAAATGCTAAACAACGGTTTGGTTGGTGATACAGTCCTGATGCTTGGCACAAGGTAGCACAAATGCTAATAAGATTTGCACCAAATGTGATTCCATTCTCTTCCTTTTTCAAGGCTACCAGCTGATGCTATGCTAAGATTGACTTTTCTACTTCGTCGGTCCGTTTATAGTACCTTGCCGTCACTGACAAGGCACAGTACCGGGGGATCAGGTTTTGGATGTAGGGTGTGGCCTCTTCTTTCTTTTATTAAATCACATGATCCCACTGGCACAGGGAGGGTGACAGCTAGTATGTCAGCCACTGCATCTTTTCAAATGTCTTTTATACAGCTCAGCATGCTTGGAGGATAAAATCCCATGTCTGTTACATCATCTAATAGACACCTGCTCTTGAGTGGTGGGTTAGAAGGAGGGCTTTCCTACTTGAAGAGAGTGAAGACTCTCAGCCAGGCATCGCAACAGATGCTTAGACTGTTGTGCCACTCGTGAGCCCAATGTAGGCCTTTCTATCTGCCATGGGAAAGATCTGTTATTGTTGTGGTTGCTTACATCCCCTCTGGAGGCGAATTCTAAGTCAGTGTTAGCGCACCTGCATTCAACATTTAGCAAACTGCAGTAGACACATCCCCTGATGGCACTTTTATCACAGCCAAGTCACTTGAAAATCTGTCCTTTTAAGAATTTGATTTAACGGTGTGTTTAATATCCACAGCAACTCAAATTATGCTGAACCAGCAGCACAGATGCATTCCAACATATTATTAAGCTTTACACTTGAAAGTGAAAGTGATCATTCTGTCACACATGAACAGACCACAGCACAGCACTGTGTGAACAGTGTGAAATTCTTCCTCTGTATTTAACCCATTCACCAAGTGAAGCAGCAGGCAGCCAGGAACACGGCGCCTGGTGGGCAGTGTGTGGGGACGTTATCTTGCTCAAGGGAACAACTAGGCTACCGGCTGCCCCATACACTCATTCACACATACATTCATTTACCAATTTATAGCTCATCTATCACCATAACACATTACAGCGCCACACCTGCTATCATGCCACCACCATTTTAGTGTCACTGCTGTGTTAAGAATGGGCCACAACCCAAATAATATCCAGTTAACAGCAGTTCCATGGTCAGAAACTGATGATGCATGTGAGAGCAGCAGTTGATGGACCTGTAAGTTAGGTGTTTATATTAAAGTAGCCAGTGAGCAGAAGCACACACTGGATGTTTCTAATAAAGTAGATGGGGAGCATGAGTAGTTGACTTATCTTTCTTTCATTAAACAGATCCAGGCCTTCAACGTGACTGAGAATTTTGCATACGCCAGTGACTGTGCAAGCTTCTTCACACCAGGAATCTGGATGGGGCTTTTGACGACCCTGCTCATGGTCTTCATCCTCACTTACGGCCTGCACATGATCATGCAGGTACGCACCATGGACCGCTTCGATGACCCCAAAGGTCCTGCAATTTCAGTGCCTCAAAGTGAGTAATTGAAGCCGAAGAGGACCTCCTGGTGCATTTGCCCTTAATTATCAGGTGTTTTTTGTTTGTTTGTTTTTATTTGCTCACCTGTATTAACATTGTTTTTCTCATTCCTGGCTGGAACCTGTGATTCAATTCTGTAGATGTAGCTCCTTTTAGTTTCTGTTTTATCTACAGTGAGGTATGTGATTTCCACTGGTGGAATGTGACTTTAATCCATAGTTATTCGACTCTGATCCTGAAGGGTCAGCATCCAGCACATTCTGGTGATTCCCCCACTCAAAAATCCCCACTGAAAATGGCACTGAGCAGATTTGAAACGGGTATTTCTGAGCAATCACCAAACTGTGCTGCCCTTCAGGACTGACGCTGAATTTCCCTGCTCTGGTGCATCAGCACCACATTGCTATCTGGACAGAACCTCATATCTCCATTTTTGGTCTTTTATCTAGTTTTTGACACAGTTGAAAGCAAATTATTTTTTTTCATTGTGTGAAAATTTCACAGTAAATGGACCAAAAGTAATGGTCCATAACCATTATACGTTAGAAATGTTTCACTTGTTCTCCTGTAAAATTACCTTGATGGAGACCCATATGGTTTTATTCTGACAGCCATGAATATTGTTTTATTTATTTTTTTAAGCCAGGATTTCTCTTCAGGGCTTTTTCCACTACTAGCACATTTTCTTATGTACAATTAAAAAAAAAAAAAAAAAAAAAAAAAAAAACCTTAACAAGGGTAACAACCCTCTTGCCCTGCTCGTGCATGCCTTATACAGTGCTGAAACTGCTGAGATAGTGTTAGTACAAGGGTGGTGCCAAAATGTAATCAGGCCAAATGTGCTGCTGAAGTGCCCTTTTCAGTTTTAAAACAACTTAGATTACTAAAGTGTCCTTCAATACCTTTAAAACCAAATGCATTAGAAAATGTCAGCAGTCTTCATGTGCTTTGAATAAACGGTCCTTAATGACCTTACACTGTGCCGCAATATTAATTCAATATTCAACTTTATCCTTTATTATTTATCCTTATTTTCCCTTCTAAAGATGCTTAGCAGGTAGTACTGGATGATTGCTTTTAAGCATTTTCTATCTCTATATGATTTACTTTTTTTTTTTTTTTGCCCTTGCGCTGTAAAGTCTGTTGATTTATTTCTCGGTGTAACCCAGCAGTCTGTGTTGTCACCTCTTGTTGCCTAATTGCCATAAACTCTTGATGGATTTGTAAATTATGGCTGATAATTTAAGGAATATATGTATATTTGTGCCATTTTAAGTGCTCTTGCTAGACTGTATAGCCCTGGACAGAAATTATTCCAGGGTGATGTTAAACAGAGTGTTTAGAAGGCTTGACATCTTGCTGTATGATCATGTGTATGACAAAGTATGAAATAAAACTATTTATACAGGTTTTGTCTGCCTTGAGTGAGATTCACGCTTAAGTGGGGTTGAAGGATCTGAGAAAAAAAAAAAAAAAACCTAATGCAGCACTGAGTAAAGGACTTGAGTATATTGTGTTCTTTGTGCTATACAGGAATCTGTGTAATCAAAATTAATACTTAATAATACTTAATCATTAATTCGGTGGTGATTGCAAGAAGGAAAAAATGGTGTTTGATCAGAGGAATGGCTGCTGCTTTCACAGAAAAAAAAAAAGATTTGTAAATGATTTGTTTGTTTTAGTACAAGCTCAATAACAGTGGTGTTTTATAAATAGACAATAAGGCAGACACATAAGGGGCTAAGAAGACATCCAACAAAACGGACTGTTTGGACAATATTGTCCAACACTATTTAAAATGGACCAGTTGCGTTGTTGATCCTTGAGTATACACAGCTTGTACTTTAACACAAAAATGCACACTACATACTCAAACACTACTTAGTATTACACTACATATACAAAAGTATTGGGACACACCTATTTTTCAGAGCCCCTTACTTCCAGTGATGGGTAATCGTAATGCTTCAGTATAACAAGACACTTTGAACGCCACGCTTCCAACTCTGTGGACAGTTTGGACGCCACGCTTCCAACTTTGTGGACCTTTCCTATTTCAGCATGACTGTTTCCCAGCAAGCTCCATAAAGACATGGTTGGATGAGCTGACTGGGCCACTTTTGTCCATATAGTGTTGTTGTTTTACTTCTTGACATACCAGGTTAGGTCCTGGAGGTGGCAGCACAGCAGAGGATGATCATGGTTGATGGGTAGATTCCTGCCCAATCTGGGAATATTTTGAATGTGAACCCGCAGCAGATACAACGTGTCGGGATAAAGAGTGACGGTACATGTGTGGGATACAGCTAAAAGGGAAAAAATCCTACTAATTTGAAAGTCCACCTCAGAAGCTCTCACAGTTTCATGAAAAGATCCAAGAATCGAGCAGAGACCTCCACAGACAGACCACTGTTTTGATTCCCATTCATTTAACTGCTAATTACCTTTAATAAAGTTTAATATTTACCTACCTTTAATAAAGTCATATTTGGTGTTATGCATCCTTTCATTTTAGCTTTTATTAAGATCTACAAGTCAACTACATAAAATACTTAAAGGAACCTATTCACTAAAACTAAACTGAAATATTAAAAATAATGACATTTTCAAAACCAAGAACTGCCTCAGTGTTGTAGCTTTGTGTGACTTACGCTGGCACAGCAACACTTCATCACTTTCTTAGTGCAGTAACCCACAAATCCATGAACAAATAAAACTACTATGAATGACTGATATACAGAACATACAGCTCAGGAAAAAAATAAAGAGACCTCTGCAATTTATTTTTAAATCAGCGTCTCTATGAGTATGACAACCATTCCATGCCAGTGTCTGTTAAATTCCTACACAAGCACCTCATTCTGCTTTATGAGGAACTGATTAGTGATCACCCGAATCACATCTTATTTAATGAGGAAAAGTATAAAACACTGCTGTAATCAACACTCTCCTCTCGCAATGAGACCAGCTGGATGGCAAAACACTACTAGAAGTTCGCCATTTTGTTTGAGTGAACAAAAGATTTGTTTTCTTTGAATTATTCAAGTTCTGGAAACACTGCATCATTTCTCTTATTTTGATGTTTTGTCATTTCATTTGAAATTATCTCCTTAAAAAGGAACAATATTCTTATTTGTATAGTAGTAGAGCTATTGTCAGCAGTTCTTAAAAACGAAGGCAAAGTTGTTCAGTTCAATACTTGCATCTATAAAAGATAAAACCTGAAAAACTGGACATTTTTGCAGCAGTCTCTTATTTTTTCCCGGAGCTGTACTTCGTGGGTATAGTGTGAGTTACTGGGACACACCCTAGTCATTTTAAAAAGCTCCAGTGATTTCACCACAGGCTGTGTCCACACAGGCTTTTTCCAATTAATGTTAAAAAGTTCAGTAAAGTGTAGTCATGCGTGAACACACCACAGCACACAGTGTGAATAGTGTGAAACTATTTCTCTACATTTAACCCATTCACCAAGCAGGGGGGTGCCACCACAGAAATGTACGTGAGTCATTCCGTAATTAGGGGTACATTTCAGCATATCCAAAACCAGAAAAAATCTGTATTCTTTTAAAAAAATTATCTTGGTGGCTGCATAGTACACACCTTTAATGTGTTAAAATCATAATTTGCCAAGCTTAATCTCTAATGAATATTTTAATATATTTGAGAAAATAATTATTGGACATATATTTTGTCAACTGTGTTATGGACAAATGTTTGGTCAGAGAAAACATGTATTAGGTACTACAGATTTGATGACAATTTTTTGAAAGCTTTTTAGTCCACTCACCAAGGGTTTTGAGGTTGTGTGTTTTAAATAATTGGATGATATGAATTTTGAGCTTTATAGTGTTGATTCTGTGGGATACTAA
>JBBPCX010000141.1:7240581-7264942 GCA_037974365.1 Hydrocynus forskahlii
CTTCTTCTTCTTCTTCTTCTTCTTCTTCTTATTATTATTATTATTATTATTATTATTATTATTATTGTTGTTGTTGTCATTGTTGTTGTTGTCATTGTTGTTGTTGTTTTTGTTATTATTATTATGTGACTATTCAAAACTATATTAAAATATTGAATGATTATTAGCCTGCAATCTTATGCTTTGTGACTGGGTGCCCAATTCATGTCCTGACTGTCACCAGGTTTAGCTCCAATCCTAATCTAACATAACTGATCCAGCAAAGGGAGGGGCAGGTGAATATTAGAGTATTATGTTGGGTCCAGAACCAGGACTGGTCTCCCCTGCTGTGCAGCCTCCGCTGGCACGAATGTTTCCACTAGATGGAACTCTCTAGTAACACAGCTCTGAACCGATGATGTTTGCTGCTCCAGCCAACAATTTCCTACTTTCTTTCTCACAGAACCTTATTTACTTGTGGTGCTTCACACTTTAAAATGGAGTCGTGCTTTTCTTGCTTTCAGCAAGGCCTAGTTAAGTCTTGCCTGCTCTACATGACATAGCAGGCCTTGGATAAATCTCTCCCAATTACATAATAAGGCAGAGGTACATAGGTTCATTGTATGCAACCAGTTATGCAACCTTTCCAGTGAGGAACTTAAAGATGTCTTGCTGTTCTGGTAAAAAGAAATCTGCAGGGTCAGCAAAAATAATGACAGTGGGTGTTTGACGGAGGAATACACTGACAATAAGCCTAACAGGCCTAAAGCATGAAGAATAAAATGCACTGTGAGCATGATAATGTCTGCAAGAGGGGCTTCAGGGTGCCCCGTCATTCTTATTTGACCTGACCAATAAGGTATAGTTGTCTGAATGAAGGTGAATATGAAGAAAGATACGAAGATCATAAAAGTGAGGGTTTAAACTTGCAACTTTGTGGTCATGCAAGTGTTTTACTCTTTAGAGTGCCACCACCCCGGCATATAGAGTATAGAGAACAGAGAAGTACAGATTAACAGGTAGATGGAAAGAGAGGAAGAGACAGACAGAGACAGTAGGTTAAAACAGCTCACATGCTCATATCTGGCAGAAACAGAGATATGGACTTGGCTGCAGACTAAAGAAACCCTCATCATAACATCACCCAGGAAAAGTGTGGAGGCCAGCTGCAGCAGCCTGAGGTGGAGAGCGCAGATCTGCGTTATCTGTGGTATTTTGTAAGTAAGAAAAAGGAAGTGCAGTACCGTGTTAAAGGTCTGAGGCACCTGTGCAAATGGTTTAAAGCCATTTTTCTCAGAGTGTGATAAAGGGTCTTTCCCCTAGCAAAGTTAACATTAGAATAAATGCAAGACAAGAAAACAGTAAATAGTAAGATTTGTTTTGTTTGTAATAAACAGTTGTCGAGATTTTGTGAGCCAGTTTTGTTCCAGATTTCTCCTTGATGCCTTCAGTCATTGGAGTCTTCTAATTATTACACTGCACATTTTCTGTCCTGCTGCTGCAAAATCATATTTACAAATAAAACATGTTTACTTGTGTTCTGCATTTTTGCACATGTATCTGCTGTTCTGCCTTTTTGCACACAACTCTCTGATGCTGGAATAATAACTGTCAAATAACTGTCAAAATACTGTATTCATCCAGACTGGAGTTACTGTTGATTGCTCTAAATGTTGTCTTGTCCAGTTGTGCTGTTGCTCTTGTGTTTTTCTTGCACTCTTGTTTGTCCTGTCTGCACTTGTGGTCTTGTGGTGTTTCTGTTTCTGTTCTTGGTCTTAGTCAATTAAAAATACTTCTTTATTTGCTCCGTTTTGTGTACAACGTCTTAAGTCTGTTTTACTATGTGTATACTGTGGAATACTACTACTACCTGTACTACTACTACTACTACTACTACTACTAATAATAATAATACAAATTGTACAGCAAGCATAAGACATTGTACAATGTACAAAACAGTGCAAATAAAGAGGTATTTTTCAATGACTAAGACCAAGAACAGAAACAGAACACCACAAGACCACAAGTGCAGACAGGACGAAAGAGAGGCACGTTGTTTTGTTTCACTGTGTACAGTATGTATAAGGTTCAAATGACAATAAAACCTACTCGACCTGACTTGACTCACAGCTTGGATTAGTATAATGCCATTAGTAGCTCTTCATTTAATTTAATGAAGGACTGATCAAGTCAAACCAGGTTTCTGATGGAGTAATACTGGACTTCCACAAGGAACACACTGATATACTATGCATAGAATCACTATGTACTGTTACATGTACTGTCATTAGTATTTATTCTCTTTAGTTTTATTTAGTGTATTTAGTAATATTAATGGGAAAAAACACTCACTGCTCACCTAAACAGTTTATAAATAGTGTTTTCACAGGTGCCTTTTGCACAGTGCTGTAAGTACTACCCCATGGTTACAGGTAGAGTAATGTGGCAATAATTATAGTTAAAATATATCTCAATATATGTCTCAAGATATTTTTCAGAGCATATTGTGATATTCTCAGTAAGAGCACTGACCAACTGCTTGTTTTATTACAGAGGTGTGCTGATCAGATACTCAGTATCGAAATGAGACAAAATCACTAAATTGTAGAACTGAAAAAGGCTGAACTATCACATAAATGCGTATTTAAACTTTGAGCAACACGGCATAAGAGAGTTACACAGAGGAGCAGCAACTCTGTGTCTCAAATGGCTCCTATGTCATGCACTGTGTAGGAATTAAAATAAAGCCTCCTGCACTCAAATAGTGTATAATATGTCTAACAAAGAGCCACTGGAGATTCAACCATGTATACAGAAACCAATTATAGACAAACTGTGCACTATATGGGAAGCTCAGATTTTATGACTTTTTTTATTTCATTATTGGATCATACTTTTTACATATTTTTTGTACAATTTACATATCCACACATATAGAGATATGTTTTATATACATACGTTCATATCGACATATATATATATATTTACATGTGTGTGTGTGTGTCATGACATGAGGAGTTTCCTCCAGGATCAATAAAGTTTCCTGATTTTCTGAGGGCGCTAGATGTGAAATTCAGCAAAAAAAACCTGTATCTATAAACGACATATACACTTGAAGTTATTAATTGAAATATGCATATTTATAAATGTGTTCCTGCTAGAGGAGGTATTTATTTTTTGCATAGGAAATTAACAAAATATGTATTTTGACCAGCCTCAGCCACACATAAGTTTGTGATGCCTGCCTAAAACAATGATGTGTCAGGCATTTAAGTGATGTACCACAAAGTTGTTAATGAACCTTTTTAAACAGCTGTCTAAAGGAGAACATTTGATTTGGCCTGCCTAAGGTTGCCGACTCTTAACCAACGAGGTTAAGAGTCCTGCTGCTGCAAACTATCTTCATTTTTAGATTTTTTAGCAAAGTGTAACATAGTAAAGAACTCCATGACTCCACACACAACTGCTACAAACCGCAACGCAGATTTAACAACACATATTGCTGCCAGTTATGAGGCAAAAGAGGCTTACAAGAGGAAATTTAGAGACCACTGGTGTAAACCACCAATTTGCACTGGTTTTAAAGTAAATAAAGTGTGCTTTAAATGTAAAGAAACCATTAAAGTTTTGAAAATGTAAAGTTTCTACACAAAAAATGTGGCATTTAGAGTCCTGCAGCTTCGACAGAAACTTATCGGACTCAAAGCAACTTCAAAGAAAGGTCACTATTATGCTGCATCATTTACATTTACATCATTTGGCAGACTCTCTTCTACACAGCAAGATACATGAATGCTTTATGGTCCACAAGAAAATCAGAATTAGAAATCTTTTTTGATCCTCGAGGAACTTGCTTATGTTATAACTGCATTGACACACGGAAACAAGAACAATATAAAATGTAAAGTCTAAATAAATCCAATAAAATTTGTGGTGCTGTGGTGTGGTGTGTTCACGCGTTACTATAGGGGGGCGCTTTACTTGTACTTGAAATTTCACATCAAACCAAAAATTTAGAAATTTCTGTTGAGTACCCCTTTGACTTAATAGAGCCCCTAGCGGCCAAACGCAGAGAGCCATGTCCACTTCAGCTGGAACTGAATGAATGGGCAGAGTATTTACATTTGGCTGCAGGGGAGCAGGAGCACACCGCTAGGCTGGAAAACTGTGCTGGGAAACCTAAAACAATTCAGATAAAAAGGCAGAAAATGACTACTAACAGCGACCGAACCGTGCTGGAATGAAATCAAGGCTGCAAGGCTGCAGGAGAGAGAGAGAGGGAGAAGACTACACTCAGCCAACTTACTGCAACAGGTTAGTGGAGAGCTCAGCTCGCTAGAGTAACTGCTCCCTTTAGTAAAAGTAGGCTTGTTCAACTTTTTTGACATGTCCTGAACACTTTCAACAGCATTTAACCAGATAAATAAGCTGTAGCAGTGATGAACCAGGCAAGGTAGCCCACCTAGGAGCGAGGTAAGCCTTATTGTTTCAGGAGAACTCAGCTAGTTGATGAAATTATCAAGCAATACTTGCAAAAAAGCGAGTTCATACATGTTTGGTCAGAAGCTTAGTGTTGTTAGTTTGCAGAGCTTTCCCTATAAGTGTAAACATATTCCTCTTCCCCCGTGAAAACATGTGGAAACCCTGATTTTTTGTTTTGACTTAAAGAAGGAGTAGGGCTAGCACTGAGAGCTAGCTAACATCAACAAGAAGTTCAGCAGGGGCTTTAAAGGGAGACCTCCAGTCCTGGTGTGGAGAGGCACCTTAAATGACTCATTTAGAGGAATTAGAGCATTGTAGGTACCAATACTTGGTTCTAGCTTGAAAAAGATCCTTTTTTCCAACCTTGTAGGCTCTCTATCTCACGTGGAGTAAAGGCAAGCAGCCTTAGATGGTCCCCAACAAGTGGAGTATGAATCCAGCTCTCCATAAATCACCTCCTAGAAGTTGGCTTGGGATACGGCTACGTCTCAGTAAGATGTATTTTTTACTTTTTCCATGCTTTAAAATGCTTGAGCCTTCCTTGGTGCTGTGATAGACAATGTGCAGCTTTTTGCAAGGCTGAAACCTTTCACTGAAAACTACACAAAAGTGTTGTGACACCTGACCATTACACCAACAAGGACTTTAATGACATTGCATTCAAATACAGACTTTAATATGGAGCTGGTCCCCCCTTTGCAGCTATAATAGCTTCCACTCTTCTTGGAAGGCTTTCCACAAGATTTTGGAGTTTCTGTGGGAATTTATTACCATTCATTGTGTAGGGCATTGATTAGGTCAGGGACTGATGTTGGACAAGATCTCCCAATCTCCATTCCAGTTCATTCCAATGGTGTTGATGGGGTTGAGAACAGGGCTCTGTGAGGGCCAGTCAAGTTTGTTCACACCAAACTCATCTAACCATGTCTTTATGCTTTCTGCACTTGGGCACAGTCATGCTGGAATAGAACAGGTTTATTCCCAAACTGTGTTGGAAGCATGGTGGTGTTCAAAATGTCTTGGGATGTTGAAGCATTACGATTTTAAGCCCTTCACTGGAAGTAAGGGACCTAGTTCAAACCCTGAAAAACTGGTGGGTCCCAATACTTTTGTTCATGTATTTAATTTAAGTAGCCTGTAGCATGATAATTTACTGAGCGCTTTTGATATAAGGTCAATAGATTGGGCTCATTTAAATGAATTGCACACTCAAGGTTTAATCACAGAGTGACAGATCTATAGTATAGAATTAGTAAGCCATAATTACTGTCTGGTTTGTGGCCAGAAGTGGAAGTAGTTGGGTTGACATGCTAAAGTGCAAGTGGGAAAACATTGGCTGTGCCTCATCTAAAATTGAGTAATGACAAATCAGTATTTAAGTAGCACAGCACAATTTGTATGGGACGTATCACAGTACGATACATGTCAGAATACGTGCATCGCAGTAAGATATGCAACATGACATATGCACCAGAGTAAGGTATGCATCACAATGCAGACATCAAAGTAATAAATGCATCACAATACATGCATCACAGAATTTTATGCTTCCAAATACATACATCACAATAAGATGCACATATCACAAATGTGACCTGCTTAGTTTGTTGTGTAACAGCATGATCCTGTCACAGTGCATTCTGGAAAATGTCAATAAAACCACAATAGTGACGAATATAATAACCAAAACCAGAAGTAATGATCAGAACAAAGTTCATAGTTAACTTTGAGGAATTATTGCACAATTAATAGCTGGACCAGTCCATCCTGTCACGACAATCATGGGCTTGTGTAAGAAGCCTGCAGGATGTTCTTAGTTTAATTGAAGAATGAAGATATCTGTAACATCATTTGTGATTTACACCCTTAATTTAAAGTCCTTTGTCTTTAAAAAGCTACTTGCTGGCATATGCTGGTCATGAGACCCTTGAGTGTGTTCCTGTTGGACAGAAGACACAGCCTTTGGAAATGTTAGAAAAAGAACTGGTGTTATTCTTAAAGTCTTGTTTTGCAAAGGAAAGATTGCCACTAGGACAAAGGGCTGGTTCTTCCAGGATAAAATCCAGTTCCAGACTAAATGACTTAATGGCAGATCCCCTTCCCCTTTGAAAATCCCATATAGCCCAGCTCTTAGCTTAATCTGTCCCTGTCTGTGTCCTGTTTCACCTCAAGTTGCTTCTTTACAGATGGAAAATTGACATGGGAGCTGATATTAATATAACATTTTTTAGATTTATATAAAATGAGAAAGACAGATTAGCAAACTTTGCTTTTGTTAAGCGCTAAGTAGGTAGACATCTGTTCTGCACAATGATAACTTGCAACAACTGTGATAAGATTAGTCTGCTAGCGTGCAACACTCTCTGTCGAGCCCGTCATAGAGGTTTATATTTAGCAGCCTCGAACTGAAGCACTTGCATGGGCCAGTAATTCATGAAGGGCTAAGGCCTGGCCTTACTGTTCCAGGCCACAGGGTCTCAATCCTCCCTGAAATACAAAGCTTGCTTAGCAAACTGCTGGTGTGGGGGATCTGACTTACCACATTTGGCTGGCTCGCTTAAAGGACCCTTATCATATATTGTAGCATATAAATACTTAAAGTTTCAAAATCAACCATTCACTTCCCAGTCCATGAAGGACAACTAATCTGGAAAAACAAACACCAACCCATTTACATACACCCGTTGATTCGGCCTAGGGTGGTCAATTTTGCCTGTTCATCAGAAGTAAGGACCCCCACAGGACCAACTGTGAACAGGTATTACTTGGCTGGTGGCTTAATCTTAGCACAGTACTAACACTTATGTGGTAGTGACATGTTTGTGAGAGTGCACCACTCACTTACTGTCCACTTTATTAGACACATCTTACCTGTTGGTCCATGTAATGTTATTAGTATTAATATAATCCATGTAATGTTGGTCATCTGATATCGCACAGTTTGTGCTGGTCATCCTTTGGTCCTTTACCAGTGGTCAGTTTCCGGCCACGGGACACTATTGTCTGGTTATTTTTGGCTGGTGGACTGTCTTTAGTCCAGCGGCGTCACCTCAGGTATTTAAAAATAAACTCCAGCGGCACTGCTGTGTCTGTTTCATTCTGTGCAGTACACAGGCACATATATATAGTACTTTTACTCATAGTTTAATAAAATGCATACGCATTAACAAGAAGGCCTATTTATTTGCATTGAACCCTGGAACATAAAATATATAATAAAATAAAAAATAGAATAAAAATAAATAATTTAATACGTGGGATATATGTTTATGTTCGACATGGATGTTTTCCCTCGTAATTCATATAGCTTGTCAAAGTTCTGATGCATTTCTTTAAAAGCTGTATTTTTCAGTCGTACTGAATGGCAGAATTCATTTGATTATATATCACATTACACTGCCTCCTCTTATCACTGCCTCCTCTTATCACATAACATGCGCCCTCTGGTATAGTCACGTTTATATAGTCACTCAGCCAGCAGTCAATTGCCAGGATGGAACTGTGGCTGTGGTTCGGCATATCGTGTGGGTGAGGGATCCGCAGGTGGTTTCGCAGATTTGTCGTATTAGAGCTTTTGACCAACACCTTCCTCCAAGTCATTAGGCTCTTCTCTCTCATTGGGCTTAAAACCAAAATGTGCCCTCCACGGTGTGTGGTCTTTGGCTTTGCAACTAAATTGTCAATGGGGATCATATCACTGGAAGTAGTTTGATGTAAAGAATCATTGCTAATTCTCCACTCACGCAGTTAAACCGTGGCGGAAGCACCAATCAAATATTGTACTTTCAAAATCTGTGGGACAGTTCTTCTGGCCTTTCTTTTTATGAAAATGAATAGAAACTATTCTAACAGTTACGCACTAATGATTGTGGTCAGCTCAAATAATCGTGATCAGATGATTATGTAATAATTGCGACAGGCCTAAGAGCACATGAGAACGCCGCTCTAAAGACTGTGGGATATACTTGGTATTTGGTAATGGTGTATCTTAGTTTGTACTTGCTCATTTGAAACACGGATCACACTTGGTCACTTGCTGGATAGCACATGCAACACACAAAATCGCAAGTGTGAACTTTTGCATTTTATTGACGTCAGCGCTTTCTGATTAATCCGCAATCTGTTACGGTCCATAAGTCATCCACTTGCACCAAGCGGGTGTGGTTTAAGCCACACTCACTTTTGTCTTGTCATTTTTTAAAAAAGGTATGGAAAAATCAGTTATTAATCACCATCAAAGTCAGAGCTTTGGTATTGGTACTGATACCAAACATTTTGGGACAGTATCCAGAAATAACTGTTGCTTAGTGCTGTGCTTTGCCCCTGGCTCCTTTGGGTGTATTTCTTTAAGGCTAAATCTTTGAACAGTTGGTTCCTCTTTCAGTAATCTCCCACCCAAACAATCTTCAAATCCTTTTGCTGAGGAAGTAATCTTATCTGCAATGTCAGTGGGTATTAATTAGGCCCTTTAATGTGTTTCTTAAGAGTGTTTAGTACAGTAGCAGCAACCCTTTCCTGAGTCACATGATCCTGTTGTTCACAGAGAAGACATGCTTCAGATTAAGGCTGGGCAGTGTGACGATACTTATCTTTATCGTGATAAATTACATCAGGGCATGTATTGGTATACTTTTTTTGAACATATAATAAATGTAAGACTACTACCTGCAAGATTCTTTACAGAGAAAGAAAAATTAGGGCAATTGAATTGGTCACATTCTAGATGTTAATGTTAAATACAAATTGTCTGTCCTGTGGAAAGATGGCATGACTGTTTCTTTTTTGTTTATTGTTTTTCTTTTTGTTTTTTAACAAATTGCCCACCTCCTTCAACTATATAAGAAGTTTGCCTGTGTGAGATTTAACTTTTTCAGTTCGTGATCCAGACAGTCTGATAGAAAGCAGGTGGTATTCTTGTAATACGTTAAGAAACTCGGTCGCAATAAAGTGGTTTTGTATTCCTGCCTGGCTATTGGAATATTTTCCAGTATTAAACCGCTACCCATTGCCTGCACTGCTGTGTGGTTTGGCAAGCGCGTGCTAAAATTTGTTCAGTTATGGTGAATAACTTAAGTGTAACTGACTGAGGGCTATAAGTGGTAGATTGTATGGTTACACCATGTCTGTGCTTGAAGAATCGAAACCACACATGTGTGCGCGCACAGGACGGAGGATGAAGTAAATATCATGGCCACGCACACACACAGCTGTAGGCCATCCCTCCTCTCTTTCCCATCATCTGTCCCTCCATCACTCTTTCCACATGTCGTAGATGGGCCGCTTTAGACCGTTCTGTTAACCTATTCTTCTCTTCTCAGGTCCTGCCCCTGGTTAAAGTGGTTGTGGAGTTATTAGTCGTACTCAAGTGAGGGAGATTAGCACTTTTATAAGAGTGGTGAACTTGCATCCGCAGTCTCTTGCTATGACAGATGGTGCTCTGCTGTTGTGGCCCGAGGGGACTATTCGAGTTCCCTCAGTCAGGTCCCAGCTGTAATGTGTAATGATATATAGGCTATTATTTATTATTTAGCCGGAGCCTTGCCGTCTTCAAGGGCTAGACTGGGAAATGCATTTGGAATGTCTGACAGATGCTATTCCGAAGTTAAACCAGCGTATATTAAATCAGTTTAATAGACTCTGCACATTTGTGTGCATGTGATCTTCCACTGTTTTTGCTGTTTTTGGTCATAGTAATGTCAATTGAGAGTTTTTAATACTTCTATTTGAAGGAGTCTCATAACTTTTGTTTTGAACCAGCTCACTTGATTTGTTTGAACTGGCTTGGGGTCATGGTCCATTCATTCATTTATTTATTTATTTATTTTTTGGCCATCTGGGAAGTTTGTACAGATGCAGTTCATCAGAAACACAGTAGTATAATGCTAACCAAGCTAAACACTCCAGACAGCTACATATATAGCATATGGTATTGCAAATCCATGAAATATGGCAACAAGTCACCAAGCAATTAATCCCACTCCACTGTTAAATCGCTCCTGTCCCACTGTCCCCATCACTTTGTCTGCTAGGAGGTATATGAGCAATAGTAAAAACTCAGAGACCTTCTTGCAGCACTAGCCACCAGCAAGGGACCAATTCCTATGTACTGGAAATCAAGAAATACTATCAATATTACTCACTGGAAAAATGCATTTACCAAGTATTTATCATTAGAAAAGGGATCTACCTCTGCCATAAACCGCGGACTTTAACTATTAACAATTACTAACATTTCAAGAAATTGCAACTACATCTCTCTCTGCTGATGTGAGTAATCGGGTAGTGGTAATATATAACGATTATTTAGATGAATAATCAAACATTTTATGATGTTTTTTTAAAGGCCAGACAATAAAGTTGGACTTAGCTGAAAGTAGACTATTATTTACTGAGGCTGGTGAAGTTTTGTAATTTTAAAACTCAACATTACTTGAGGCCTTCAGCCTAGACATAGATAAATAAAAACTTTGAAATGAAAGAATTTCAAATCACAATACTTTTAAACTGATTGAATGTGCTAGTAGTGCCACATTTGGAAAACTGCTATCAAAATGGAGTACAATGATTTTTATTCACCACATCATGCAATGGCTGCACTAAATCCAATTAAACAGTATGTGTTCTTCCAAAAGCAACTTTGTATTATGTATAAAAATGTCCTCTGCACACAATTTGTAATAGCAAACCTTTAATTTTGCTTCATGAACATGCTTCATAGTTCTTTTTTTAAGTAGATTAATTGAGCAAATTGATTAGTCTTTTAATCGAGTAATTTCAACAGCATGCTTTATTATGAACTGTAATAAGAGAGGGGTGCTGGTGGGCAAATGAAAAGAAAACCTGTTGTACTGCACATCAATACTTGTTCCTGACAGTACGTTAGAATTCCAGACAGCTACGGCTCTAGGAAGCTCTAGGAAAACACACAATTGATGACCACGTTATGAATATGGACAACATCTGTGATATGCCCAGAAAAGCTCATTGTGATATTGGTATCATGATAAATAACATCGTATCTCTTGCTCCTGTTTTGCAGAGAAGAGGAAGTAGGGGGACTCTTCTCTCTGCAGCAATTAAAAAAAGAAAAGAAAAGAGCTCTCCTCCTAAACGCTCCTATCTTCAGAAACAGTCATCATGTCTTGTTTCTCTGGTGGAATGGCCCACACCCTCTGAGATTGCACGCCATGCTGAATGCACTTGTGGCTGGCCTCTCTGCCACGCCATGCTGAATAGATGATGAAAGGAGCCATTACTCAGAGGTTGTGCCATGACACCTTCTCCAGACTGCTGTTCTAGTCCTTCTTTAGCCCAGGCTGGGGCCCACACCCAACTTATGACTGTTTAGGAACATCGCAGGCCTCCGTTAATGGGCATGTCTTTGCAAGACGAGCTGTCTAATATCAGCTCGCATGCACAGGGAGAAAAGACCTGTCTGCTGCCAGCTTTTCATCGCTTGAATAGCCCCAGTAATTTCATCCACAGTTAACAATTAAGGCAATCTAGTAGCTGAGATGAAGAAATCCATAGCAGTTATGTTATCCTCCGGCTTACATGAACAGCATCATTTGGTTACGTTCTTCTTGCTTTTGTTTGAGACAGTTACAGCTGACGAAGCCTGGTTGATTGAATTTCAATGCAAGCAAATTTAGTGGTTTAACTGTTGGAAAACTTCAGAAATGGGTGGACTACTGTCTTAAATTGGCTTAAGGAAACAACAGCTGTCTTTAATCTGAAATATAAAAGTACTAAAACAACCTCTTTGGTGGCCTGTTGTAGCTCATACTTTGACTTTGATTAGATTGGAGTTGAGCTGTTAGTTGTTGGCAGGTTTTTGGATGTCATTGCTCTTTCTGTACTTGCTGCTTCAGTCCAGTATCTACACAGTGCAGTAGCTAGTTTTCAGTTGTTAATAATCTCATAAACAACTGAGCTGTTATAATACTTTTGTCTAGATGCACTTTGAATCTGAAAAGGCTCCCTACTTCCTGTACAGTGCAATATATAAAATTGGACTTTCTACACCAATATAGTACTGTTTAAATATGGGGTTCTGTATACATGGTTGAATGGCCAGTGGCTCTTTGTTAGACATATTAAACACTATTTGGGTGCAGGAGCCTGTATTATTTTTCCTACATAGTGCAGTAAGTAGGGAGTGACACATATTCCTTTATGCATTGTTGTCTCAAAGTTGAATTAAACATTTACGAGGGTTCAGGGTTATCTGATCCTGATTACTGGATTGGCACTCCCCTAATCCTTTCTAAGATTACAAATGGGCTGTGCAATATCATTGATATAGTCATGGTATTGCAATATCAATATAGTCATGGTCACTACATTTCCAACGTTGCAGAAATGTATAATATGCAAATGAGTGTTTTCGTTTGTTCATGTCTATTTTGTTGATTTAATCACTTGTCAGGTTTAATTAAAATAAAACAAAACCGACTGCTATTGCTCTGTTAGTCCTTTTGTTAGAGCAAGTGAGAATGCTGACGTGCAGGCTGGTTGAGGTACAGTTCATTTCAATCATGACCACAGTACAGACCTAAGACCTTTATTTGGACCAAACACAAACCAACATCTCCTCTCTGCAGACCTTCTTCCATCTCTGAGTTCTAAATTGTTAGTTTATAGAATGAGTAGTGTCAGTTTTAAAATGTCAGTAGGGCCTGTTCATTCCCGTTTGTAAAATACAAACAGACGTATGACACAATAATTTTGTGTTAATGTTCCCAATTTTTGACATTTTCTCAAATCCGTATCCCACTTTAAGCCATGCGTTGCAATGTTTTTACTCTGCTGATGCATGGTAACACATGTCCTCTCACAACTTTTATTGAGTATTGCACATTTTAATTCATATAATAATGCACATAATAATGCATATCTTTGTTAGTTAGGCCAGAAAGCAGAGTGGTGTAGAAAGTTTGCTGAACACAAAAATGTGTTGAACACAAAATGAGTAATTAAATTTCAGCTGTGACTTTTGCCTCAAAATGTCAGTGTGAACTCCAGCGGAGTCCCAAGGCCCAAGCTGACTATATTCCTGAACATTTTTAATAGCTATGGATCTTATCTGGGATTAAAAACTGGCTTCATATTCTGCACAGCCTATATAGATACATAAATGATAAATAAGACACTGTATAAAAAATTGGTTCCACAGCTATGGATGGACTGATCTTTTAGGGAGTATCTTCTCTATCTTCATGGTGTCAACAGTCCGAAAGGTGAGGATCTTCCATGCCCTGCATATGGAATAATGCAATACTGGCAAGGAACCGGGAATTTTAGATGGCAGAATTGCGTGAAAGCGAAACACATTAAAACAATAGCTCCTAGAATGAGGGCCCCTGGTTCTCAGAGGTGTAGGTTGTTAATGGTCCAATATAGTAAATGACATGCATTCTACTTCTAAAAATAGCCTCTTGAGGACTTGTGTCTGCAGTTTAACAACACCTGCTTCCATAGCAAGGCTTACACGCTTCCCATTTCCCAGTTTGCTCATTCATGTGCTTACATAAGCTGCTTCCTGTGAACTCGAGCACACTCTGCTTTCTGCAGTATCAATACTTCTTTTACAAAGGTTGCCCCACTCTATTGATCTTTGAAGCTTTGAAAAACTAAAATTGATTTCTGGCCTGTTGTTGCAGGTACTCTATCGTGAGGAGTTACAATATTGTGCTCCTTGTTGCAACATTGTCACATGATGTTGCAATGCAAATTTTCTCAAAGATAATGGTAGTACTTCAGGAATCAGCTTTAAATAAACTGCAGTGTTGGGGAAATAGCTTGGACTATAATTACTTCCATTCTGAGACTTGCAAGGGCAATGACATTTTGTTCCTCTCCAATCTGCCCATTAAAAAAAACAGATCTGCAAAAATGCTAGAGACAAAAATGGAATCACCAATTTCTGCACATAGAGACTTGCTTGTACAGTTCTGTGAAAAAGTATTTTATCCTTTTTAAAAGACGGTTTTTAAAATTGTAGATTCATTTAGGGACCAAAATAAGTGCATGTATTGTTATTCAAGATTGACCAAATTATATTGAAAATGAGAATCAGCTGATTTTTCACAGCCAGATTTTACAACCTCTCTTTATGAAGATCTTTACCTACAAATGGAGGACTCAGGAAGTCTGTCCAAATTTCCCTTGGGCACAAAACATCAAAAGTGGTTTCAGGAGACCCTCCAAGGAACTTTTCTGTTTACCCTGATATTTAAATAACCTACCAATGTATCTGAAATGAAGCAGTTCTGTTTCTCCAGTACTATGTGAAAGGCTGAATTTTTTGAAATATTGGTTGCTGTCATTGCTGGTAATGGTAACACTTTTTGCTTCGTATGTTCATGAAATAAGACAATTAGATGTGCAACATTTGTGTTTTAAGTGTCTTTTTTCTCTAATACAACATTTTGTGAAAGATCTGCAAGGCCAAATGTGTAATTTATAGCAAATACTTTGACACTGTCTCAAAGACTGTCTTCATTCCTATACTGCTAAAAGGAAATTCAAGACGTTGGCTTTTTTCTAGAAGAGAATGGAAATTGACCGCTCTGTTGGGCTGCTCCTGGAGCTGCATGAGCGGCCTCTTCATTTAAAGGAAGCTGTGTGCTCCAAGCTGCTTCAGATTGCTACCACATGTCTGTGAAGCCAAGCTCCAAGCAGCAAACCGGCTCCTGTTCTACCCTCTAATTTCTTATCCCAAAATTGGACATCTGAGTTGCCGTGTGACGCTGTCCCTCCCATCCTAGGCTAGCACAGTGTGTTCTCACAGTGGCTCTTCCCCCACTCGGGCAGCAGGTTACGAATGAATCAGAGGCATCTTGAACTACAGTATAACTTTGCTGTTTCCTCTTTCCAGCGTTTGGGAGTTCAGTAGTCCCAAACCCTCTGTTGGGATCTTAACCCAAACAAAGCTGTTACAGAGAGAAGTGAATATGATAGCAGCCCCTCCTTCCAAAAGTGTTTTGCTTGTGGGCCAGCAAGTTCATCTCAGCATAATCTGTTGCTCCTTTGCTCACAGTGTCCCTCCGCAGAAATAGCTGAACACATTAGTGTGGTCACAATGCATTCATAAAGCATAAATCCATCGCCAAGCAGAGGGTGCCAGAGAGTGATGAAGGCAGAAAAATGTCAGGCTTTTATAGTTTGTGCAAATCATGAAGAAAGTTCAATGTCGACGTAGGAGGGGGGTACAAGAGTTCTTTGTGTCACCTAAATTGAAAGCCATTGGCTCAGACCGTCTGTCCCGGCATGCATTTTTATCTTGGTCTGAATACAACATTTGTCTGGAAGCGTGGGTTAAATGCCTTCCATTGGCCAGCCCCCTCTGCCCTGGGACATTACACAGTCTATGACACCAATCAAACCTCACTGCAGCCAATGTTAACTTCAGACTTTAGCAGCCAAGCTGTACTTCCAAGATCAGGGGTCTCAAAGCAGAGGCACTGCTAATTTATTGGCAAGGAGAAAAACAAGAAGAGCTGTTGCAAAGTTTTGTCTAATTGATGACTTGGTTTCTTTTGTTTTTGGCTGTGCTGTCTGTGCTGTGCTTAGGCACTCATACGTGGTTTCAGGTGGAATTCAAAATGGATGATGGAAGCAGTCATCCGTCCTCTGTTTGAAATTATTGTGAAGTTATTGCAGTTTGGTTCTTGTGAAATGGACGCCAGACTCTTTGGGATGTGGAGCACGGTCTGTGTTCTGGCTTTGGTAGTCACGCTTTTCGAGCTCGCATGCCATGGACTTTGTTCAAAGCAAAAGTTTAATTGACAAAGATGAGGTAACTGTGCAGGTGCCTGATTTAAATTGAATTTTTTGCCATTGACTGTTCTTAGTAGCTTGAAGGTAGGATTGCTCAAACTCGAAGATGGCTTTTGCATTGATAGGTATTGAAGGCTCAGCTGCAGACGTTCGGGGGCAAACTTGTCCACTTCATCAAGACTTGAAGAGCTTTGCAGTTGATACATCTTCAGCTAAGATATAAGAAAGGGAAACAGTTTTTTTTTTTTTTTTTAAAGCATAGTGGAGCATCATTGTCTGACATGTTTCTTTACTGGAAGAAGCGTGGGGCCTATGAGCTGGAGACCCTCCCCTCCTCTCTGACGGGGCCGGAGACCGAGCGGTACTCATGGTCCTCCTCTTTGGATGCCATCCATGATCTTTATGGTAAGGGCGTATTCAGTTCCTCTTGAGTATAATGAGCATAGAGTCCCCTGGAAGTCATTAGCCTGAATCTTGATGTTATTTAAATAGACCTATAACTATGTCAGTATGGAAACATGGTGTGTTTATTTTATTCAAAAAAATGATCATAGAATACTGCATGCAGTGTTTAACGGATAATAGGCTACATACCGGGACTGTTGACATACTACATTACTTTAATAAATTGAAGATTTTTTGCTTGGCCTTTTTATTTTTTAAATTTCTACAGGTCTGCTGATTGTTTTAGTAATAAACAGTTTGCTTTGAAAATAGTTTCCTGCAAAAAAGGTGGCACACATTTTGTTTTGTTGATAAAAAAGTTGCTTTGGACATGTATTCATCTCTAATTTCATGTGTCACAACTTCCGTATCTTTCGCTTCCCTGACCGCTTCATACTGATTAATTAAATGATTGGGCAAGAGGTCACATTTCTCATTCATTTTTAGCTGTTTGACTGCTTCCCATTTAGAAGGTCATGGATTTTCTGTGCATGTCTTTCTGGAATTTATTAATATTATTAAACCTATTATATTTAATATATAAAGTGTTGCAATTAATTTTTTTCTTGAAATATTATTTTGATGGAAAGGAATGTAAACAATAGTATAAAGACTGCCTCTTTAAATTAGGCACCTGGAATCTGAAGGCCTACAGTTTAAACACAGTAGGCCGGCATTCTCATAGTTAATTTGTCATTGTCTTTTATCATGCAAAATACCATTGCATACGTGTGGGGATCGCCACATCGCCATCATCAATTGCATCAACACCAGTGCATCTCCTAATGCCTTTAGCGTTATAACAGCACCACCACCCCGACTCTACGTGTGTCCACATACTCACATGCCACGCACCTCCTGCTTAACATATCTCATGCTATTTGCGAAACACTGTGCGTTTATTAAGACATGTCATTGTTATGGTGAGTAATGTAGCCCAGTCTGTATCTGTCAGCATTTTGCAGCTACTGCATACCGACAGCTAGGAAGCAAGATGGCCGGTCAGACAGTTTGGCTGCTTGAGGCTGGCACTTTTGTTGCAGTTAATTCTCTGCTCAAATATTATGGTTGCATGAGACCCACTGACAAGACAGTGTCTTGCCAAATGCCAAAATGCCAAAAAATAATCAGAGTACTGCCTTATTCAGAGTATGTCATATTCTGATTGCTATATTAGTGCAACCATTTTTGATGTCCTGTTCTATTTTTGTGCCAAATTCCAATGTTTGCTTGATCTTCGTCTCACTGATAATGCCTTATTTCGGTTCCTGAAAAAAGATGTTTTGTCTGGGTCTTCAGATTTGTCTGCTGGATCTGCTATTTCAGGACTAACCAAGCTGTTTCCCCCTTTTTGTGCAGTGGAAAATAGCAAGGTCTAGTTGTCAGTATGATGAGGCGTGCAGCCTCAAATGATCTCCAAATCCAAATGAAAATTTCATCAGGGCTTGCCGCTGGGAGATGAATTGCTTCACTGTGCCTGGCAGTTGATGTGCCACTTGATTCTCACTATGGAGAACAGATGACTGGAAACACCAGCGCTCTTTATCCGGCCGTACACTCCTTTGAGATTTCCGTACTGTACGCCGCCTGTCTCATTTGCCGTGTTCAAAATTCCTCCTCGTACCTTTGGGACACCTCAGCCGGAGAGGAATGCTGCAGCTCAGAGACTGTTCTTTGATGTCACATTGTTCTCTCTGTCCCTGATTAAGACTAAGCCGCTACTGAAAACAGCTCTTGGCCTGCTCTCACTTAGCAAGACCCTGGCTGCTTGCTCCTGCTGCTGCTTAGCACAAAGATGCACCCTCATGTTTTCAAGTGCACCCTCAAATTCCCAGACTGAAATTAGTGTCGGTTGTACTAATGGGAGAACATAACTTGTTCTGCGCTTTCGGCTTGTAGCGGTCAGAGGAAAATGCCACAGCCTGGGGGGCACGTTATGCAATTGTCTTATGAGGCCAGTCTTTTAAAGATTAGCCACCACTGGTGACTTTATACATTCCTGTTACATAAGGTCAATGTAAAGGTACAGCACATAATATTTTGGTATTTCAGATGCTTGTTATGGTCACATGGGGTCAAGCATGGGCCCTGTGTTCATCTGGTGTACAAAACCTCAACATCGTGTCCTCACCCACAATGCACTGTGTAGTTTTCTTAATATTTCCAGTTTCCCACTTTGTACTGTGTTCTGGATGCAGTACGTTTGCAGTAGATAATGGCACAACTGTTGTCAGTCCAAACTCTACAAAACGTTGGAACCCATTCAATTTAGGCAGTTGAGTTGCTACCAAGTTGGCTTGAGATGGTGTGCAATCTATCATCATCTGAACGTGCCCCCAAGCAACTGCTGATTGACGATACTGTCATGGTGGATGGGATGTGTGCTTGTTGGTGCATTTTCAGTGTGCACAGAATGAACAATAGCCATGAATACTGACTTAGAGGCCTCTCTTAATGCTAGCAAACTCAGGATCCTATCAGGGATTCATGATACTATTGTCAGTTGGCTCCAGCATACTGCTGATCTGGTCTGTGTTGGAGTGGCTATTTAAAACGAGAGCTGTAATTAAGACCACCTTTGTTGAGACCCAGACTACTCAAGACCTGTTCAAGACCAAGTCCAGTGAAGCTTGAGACCAGACCACAGCCGATTCCAAATGCTTGAGCTTCATTTTGAAAGGATTAAACAAGTGCCTGTTTCTGGTCAAGCTTGCTTAATTAAGGATTTTGTTGGAGTTGCTTGAGGAAAAAAAAACACCAATGTTAATGTCAAGATTATCTAGAAAATTTAGCAAGACCAGTGGCTAAGACCAAGACAAGTCCGAGTTCAAAAACCACCAGGTTTAAAACTAAGCATGTTGGAAATGACAATGCATTTGCCATATTAAACATAAGCTTGATTTAACAACCATGCTCATTTACACATTTGTGGTTTTATAAACCAATAGTAAGGGATTTTTGCCAATGTTCTATAACTTGTCTCATGCATTTATGGTCATTTGGTTCAAGAGTTAATTCAGTGTCTCATAGAAATGCTTAGACCGAGTCGTGTCAGGTCTGCATTGCTCATATGGCCATTATGTGCTTAGGATTGTTTCTGTTGTCCTTGTTTCCCACTCCTGTAGGCGTACCTCTGTTTACAGGGAACGTAATAACGTGAGCAGTTTTGCTGGTTGAAGTAACAACAACAGGATGGCTTCACTGAAGCCCCACTGCCACTGCAAGCAACAGCAGCTGGGATGTGTTTGAATAGAACAAAGAGACACTATGCCAGATTGCCATTTCAGCTGAGCGTGCAAGAGCAGATTTTCTCTCTGTTTTCCCTTTAGTAGCCTGAGGTGTCTCTATTGTTCCATTTCCATGATGTTTCCCGGCTTAACAAGCTTTTAAAGTGTGAGATGACAATGTAAAAAAGATGCCCTGTTTAAAGAAACTTAAAGAAAAAACTTAAAGAAATAGTTCAGTGAAATAGTAAGTTTATACATTTTTCTATCCACGCCAGGTGTAATCAACCAAGACATTTTGGAGCCCCATTGTTTCTTCTTAATGTTAGAGCTGTGAGGCTTATATTGCTAACAAACAAATATTCAATAGTCACCCAAATAGCCCACATTGTTTGCTCAAGTATACATAGCCAAAACTTCTCTCAACCTGCTAAAATAGCATCCAGACCTTCTTTTAGGTGTCGTTGAATTGTCCATGTGGTTTAGGGCACAGTATGACTTACTGTGAGATGTAAAAATGAACCACCACTGGCAGCCATTTCAACCACCACTGTGGCGGGTGTTCCCAAATCAGTTGTAAATTGTCCTAAACCACATCCACATGTCTGTGTGACCTGTGTGGAGATCTGGATGTGGTTTCAGCAGGTTGAGAGAAGTTTTGGTGATGTTTTTTTTTTTAATCTAAAATCGAGACAGGCCATTGGTCCGCAATTGGTTATTAAATATCATCTAATGTGGCCAAGTTGGCCTTGGCAACATGCTGTGATAGCTAGGTGGGCCTTAATGTTGAAAAGGTTGAGAACTATTGTGTTAAAGGAAAAAATTTGGGCTATTTAGGCGAGGAGTTCTAGTATTTATTAGCAATGTTAGGCTTGCAGCTGCAGTTTTACACTGAACAAGAAACATTTGGACTCCAAACATGATTGACTACATCTCAGGAGAGTGTTGTAAATGAGATGTTTTTGTTATTCTTTAAGCTAGTGCCTTGAATCCTGTGTATGGTTTTCATTAATGTTCATAACATGAAAAAAAGTTATTTTGGACAATTTGTATTGAAAATTGTACACACAATTTACTCACAAAACTGGGGTCCATAGTGATTTATTGATGACTTGTTCAGGTCAGGTTGCTACATGTTTTCTGCATTTTGATGCAAGCCTTCAGACATCTAGTCAGTTGCTCTTTTGATATTTTTCACTGCCTTTTTTCATCCTGCCAGTGAGAGGAATTAGCATCTTGGCCTTTGTCCCAGCAAATGAAGAAACACCTTGTTCTCTGGCAGACAGCAGCAGTCTTTTAAGACGTGCCTCCTGACACGACCTTCCAGCTGAGTTGTAACAGGTCGACCGACATTTAGATCAAACCTGAAGGTCTGGAGAAGAAATCAAACTGTTCCCTCAACTATAGTCAAAGTAGGCAGATAAAGTAAAGACAGCCTGTATAGCATTCCGCACATTCCCTAGGAAAACCAGTATCAAAGGCAGCTATAAAGATGCTCCGCTGCTCTCGTCCTGTCTCAGAAACCGTGCAGCTGAGGAACACGTGGGTCGTGACGGTGCTCTTATTTGGACAGTTGAGAAGAGTGAAATGAGCAAAACTTTAAGGTGCATGCTGCAGGCAGCTTTTTTAGCTAGCATTTTTTTCCCAGCCTCCTCAGTAGTAAGAGGATCAGTTTTTCAAGCAGTGCCCATCATTAATAAAGAGGAGTCGAATCCAGGATCTTCTTTAGACCTTGTGTGAGCTGGTTCTCTGTGGTGGTAAAGTTTTGTTCAGTTTTATAGATCATAGCAAGTCATACTTTATCCTAAACCACACCCACAAAATCTATCTACACCCAAATGAAGAGCTGTAACTTTAGAGATTAAACCGAGTGTTGCTGATCAGGTGTTTCACTAATCCATGCGGAGGCTGGAAGCATTGAAGTGAAACCTGAACCCATGTACTTCTAACCAGCTCACAAAACATAAGGTGCCTTTTACAAGCAAGACAGATCTTGATATTATTTAATACTTTCTAATTTATTCTAATGTTAACCTGTGTGTTTGCTGTATGTGGCCTGTACTGAAAGTTTCAAAGTAATTAACAGTATCAGAAAAGAATCAGTGGTGCCATTTCTACCTCTTGCACACTCACTACACAGAAAGCTACAACAGGTAGATTTATTAGGTTGTTAGCTTGAAGCCTTGACTCTAGTCCTGGGGTGGCTGGGGAGCTGCATGTTTTTAAATGTACCTTTTAACTGTACATTTAAGGAAACCTGAAGACCCTGGTGATGTTAGAACCTAGTGGTTTTGCTGGAATGACCCTCACCAGAAGCTGGCCTTCCCTCTATAGGGAACAGAGTTGTGTTTAAGTATTTCTTTTTTAGAAAGAGACGTTGCGGAGCTCTGGCCTCGGGTTTGGCTCTTCGGTGTGCCAGCTCACGTGTGCTTGTGCAGCTGTACGTGTGCTACTAGCATGGTTTTATTTGTTTGTTTTGGGCTTCATCAGCAGTGCTGAGGTCAGGAATTCCTGTCAGAGCGAGAGGGAGAAAGAGGGAGAGGGAGAGCGAGAGAGTGTGCAGGGGAGATGGCAGAGAACTGGAGAGATGGAAATCGCTGAGTCAGGCTGCGCTGCTCTTCACACCTTGTCATTATCATCCACTGTCCCATGCGAAAGCTTGATTTGCCAGTTGTCTCTGACCACTTTTGCCCAGACCTCTTTCCTGACCTACCACACTAGTGCAGATGGACCTGCACTGACCCTTCATTTACAGCTTGGACATATTAAAAAAACACCACCACATTTTTCGCTTTAACCCAAATGTTGTTGGTCATACAAAGCATTTTTGGGGTCTGTAGTTTTATTTTATTAGCTTTCTGTGCAAAATCCATGTACAAATATATAAACTTGAAGTTGACCATATGTGCTGTTGTCAGCTATGCTGTTCATATTTTTGAAGACAAGACTGTCTTAGAGTGTCAGAAACCACATAAGCAAGTCTAGATTCGAGATTACTTAACAGCTTGACACAGTTTGGGGCTCTTGATGATTTAGGCATATGCCCAGTGGTAGTTGGTGGGTTATAAGCTTTCACTATTTGTTAGCTGCATTAGCCTTATGTCTGTATTGTGAACTAAACATACCTTGCCTGACTATTGTCCTGTTTTGCGTCAGGTGACACCATGAGGAACCACCTTGTACCTACAACCGCAGTGTGTTAATGCATGCGTGTCGCGGTTTTCTCAGTGCTTTGTTTACTTTTTCACATGGTAAAATATTCATTTGTGAAATATGGTTCTGCATATAAGTGAAGGGACGTCCTAGAACAATAAACCACAGTTAACCTGCAAAAACAGCTTACTTAAACATCTGAAACCTTGTGTCTCCCAAAACATAACTTTACAGGAGAAGAAAGAACAATCCCACCTTTCAATGCAAATGACGGTCATTTTGGACTATCTTTCGGTCAATTTGACATTCAGTTTTCACACAGTATAAACAGCTGGTGTTTTTCTAAAAATATGGATATATAAGGTTTTGTCTAACAAAGTTAATATATAAATGCAATATTATGACATAACCAGAAACTGAATGTGCAGAATGCCCCATAGCAGGCCATACATTTCAGTCTGCTTTGACACGATACTGTTGCATCCTGTCATAGGGCCCCTCCCTCTGCCCTTTGAATAGGCATGCCCTCCAGATTTCATGGGCAAGTGGGAAAAATGGATTGGCTGAAACTGCCAGGGAAATTCTGACCACACATACCACCCCGTGTCTCTCCAAACCTCAGTTCTATAAGATGGAGACTAATAAAGCCCCAGCAGTCCAGATGGAAAAGAAGTTTGCCATTTTCCTCTGAGTTTTTTGGCCTTAAACAGGGAGTAAAGGCGGATAGAGAATTGACTTCAGTTGCTAGATGTGTGCTGTAGAGCAGACACAATGGCTTAGAATGATTGTTTGGTGTAAGTGAAATATTCCAAAGAAGCATGGCCATAGTCTGGCACAGGAAAACCCTCTCTTTTAGTTGAGATACACAGTTGAAACGCTGTTGACCAAAGCTGAGTGAAAGTCCTTGTTTGTGATTTGGACTTTGCTTCCTTTTACACTTCCTGTTGTTTCTGTTTTTTTTTTTTTATTCTTCCTCTGTCTGGTCCATTCTTAGCCTGCTGCACACTCTTCCCTCCTTCACTATCAGCCCATGAATTACAGTACAGTCTGTAAAGGGGTAACATTACATTCTAGCACTGCAGGAGTTCAGTGTGAACTGTACAGTACGAATACAGGTTTACCTTTACTCATTTAAGGGTAATGAGTTTCAAATGAAATTAAAGTGTTTTGGGAACATATTTGGGAGCATATTTAGGGTTTACACTATAAAAATTAGCATTTATAGGGCACATCACAGCAACATGGTTTTTCACTATCCACGGATGCTCTTCGAACGCTTTTTGCAAAGGGGGGTTACT
>JBBPCX010000141.1:7275226-7291335 GCA_037974365.1 Hydrocynus forskahlii
TGTGTGTGTGTGTGTGTGTGTGTATATATATATATATATATATATATGTGTGTGTATATATATGTGTGTATATATATGATTCTCTGATACTGCTGTTATGATTGTGTAGCTTCCATATCTTCCTGTGATGCTGAGGCAAGGCCCAGTATTCACAAGGTGAGTTATTTGTGCCCCTTAGAACCCAACAGTGTGTTCTGCCCAAAATAACACCACATTCCTTCTTATAAGATTAGAAGAGTTATTTGGGATATCCACCAGTGCTGAAAAATCTGTGACAATAGGACCCGCCAAACTAAACATCAGTCAGGCCCTCAAGTAATTAGTCATTAGAGGCTTAGCTTGAAAACAATGGTTACATTATAAACGGTGTAATTTTGGAATACGTTTCACGACCCGTCACGACACGTCTGGCCTCTGGGTTTATGTGATGCTCCAGTCCATGTAGCAATATTTGACTCGTGTCATAGCACATCATGTCTTAAGGCTTACACTGACCAACGCAGGAAGAGCATCAGGGTGACACCTATTGTGTGTTGCTCTGTCCTATGTTATCTTGAGGGATCAAGGCACGAGGGTTTCAGACGGAGCCAGGTTTTGGCTCTTTAGTCATTCTGCTTCTGGAGGATTTACACAGTATGAGAAAATACACATTGTGGTGATATTTCTGTTATCTGTGATTGTTATATACTTTGCATGAATGTTTTGACTCAACCAAACCTCTGAAGAGTGTGTGGTGACATGAGAGATTGTTTGATTGTTAATTGCTGTCCTCTGCTACATTGGTATTGCAAAGTTTGAAATTGTGAAAATGATTCACGAACATTATATTTTGTAGGCCAAACAGCCGGAAATTGCCTGCTATGTTCAGATCAAGCCAGAGGGGAATAAAACGGTGGAGTTAGGGGCTTGATTTCTAACCGTACAGAAAATCATGCCCTTTGGGATAGTGTGTACAGTTAGTAGTGTGTTTGAATGTTTTTAGAGAAAGCAGAAGAGAATAAAGAGACAAAAGTACAGTGTATTACAATTTCTATATATGTTTTTTCAGTTTTTATGTTATAGTTGACACTGTGCGGACTGAATTAACATGTAAAACACACTACTACATTTCCAATACTTTCTGTTAGCCAAAGTTGCAAAATAATTAGCGTTTATTACATTTTTATCAAGCCAGAGTGACATTTTTAATTCTTAAAAATTTGGTTTTAATTTTGCTGACTAATGCAGAAGGAAGCCAAAGAACAAACTTACTGCTTGAGTGCTGACTGTCACATCTGTGTATATTATGTAGTTTTACAATATTTTAACATATACTTCAGTGCATTACAACATTTAACGCACTAAGCGCCAGTGGTACCTGCTCAAAATGTAAATGTACAGCTGCATGTTTCTTTACTTTAAGCTTGTTTTGGTTACTGTGATGAAGTTAAGGGTTTAAGTTTAAGACATACAAAAGTCTTATTACATGCACTAATCAGCTAGAACATTAAAACCCCCTCGTGCTACCTAAACCTCTGACCCATCACGACTCCGAGACCTCAGAAGGTGTGTTGTGGTATCTGGCACCAGTAAGTTGGAAGGTGGGGCCTCCGTGGATCGGACTAAGTTGTCCAGCACATTGCACAGATACTCAATCAGAATACGGTTTGGGGAATTTGGAGGCCAAGTCAACGCCTTGAACTTTTTGTCGTGCTCCTCAAACCATTCCTGAACAATTTTTGTGGTGTGGCAAGAGGCATTATCCTGTTGAAGAAGACCACTGCAATTATGGTTGTACTTGGTCTTCAGCAATGTTTAGGTAGGTGATACATGTCAAAGGGACCTCCATATGAATGATAGGACCCACAGTTTCCCCCACTTTTAACCACTTCATACCAGGAAAAACCCACAAGCCCTGTTGTTTTGGAGATGCTCTGACCCAGTCGTCTAGCCATCAGGTTCTTACGGCTGCAAATTGAACTGACACTTGCTGTCTAAAGGCACTTTTCCATAAATATACAAGAACTGTGCTGTAATGGCATGGACGTTGTAGCACGCTTTGATTCTCCAGTGTATCTCAGCCTGGTAACAGTGTTACTGGTGTGCTGTCAGCGTAACTCTCCATAGTGTCCATGGAGTCGCACCAGCGAGAAGTGTCAGAGTTGCTTTTGTTATTGTGGTCTTTCATTTTATTGTATTATTTTTTTTATAGTCTTGCTCAAGTTTTTGTATTTTTTTCTCTGCATTGTATGACTATGCAATGAATACCTAACCCAGGTTGTTAACGAACGTCCCGGTACACCTTTGCATTTCTCACAGTATTAGAAATCTCCTGCTGAAATTTATCTTCGGCCCGAGCAGACAATAGTGGCTTTACTGTGTCAACTTTTTGTGCAGAGACCAAAAGGATAATGCTGCCTGTTTTCATGACAACATTTTGACCAATCAAAAAGCAGCGATGCAGTCAGCTCGTTTACTTATGGGTGCTTTTGTAACTATAGCTGATTGGTGTATAGTTACATGTTACATTTTCACATTGTGTAACAACAAACCTGTGTGTGTGTGTTCAGGTGTGCCATCATCCAGACTGTCAGGACCTGAACAGTAAAAACCCTCTCCATCTGTGTGAGTCATGTGACTCCCGCTGTCACCTGGATGAGACGGACAACATGCACTTTGACCGGCACCCTCGCTTTGACCTGCAGCCTCAAGGTAGGAACACACACACCCAGCCACACACACACAAGAGGCAAAGACACAAACATGAGTTGAGTAGCTGGTAGAAGCTGACTGCTACATTACAGTGCTAATATCCAGCCATAAACACTGTATTCAGAAAGCCCGCATATGCTCTTCTACAAAGACTGCTGGAATTAATATAGCATATTTATAAACACTTATTCCAACAAGCATTAGTTGTTATAAAGGTTGATTTCAACCCAACGGGTCTCATGGTGTTTTGTTGGATTGTGGCTTTCTACAAGTTTTTGCCATGAAAGGCTTATGTATGAATCATGTAGCCCTATGAATACTGCCCTGAAATGTTTGTGAGTTTGTTTTGATTCGACTAAATATAGTCTCCTATATATGTTACACAATATTGAGTAACGTTTTTCCTGTAATAAACGCTATTGGCAGCTGATGGCTTGCTCCCTCACTGATGTGTGCCATTGCTGTGGAGTGGAGTCACGTCTGTAAGCAGAGAGGAATGTGTCCTCATTAGATTAGCCTCAGTGAAGTCCAGAGAAAAGTAAAGATGACTAAGGCTGCCTGTGTTAGTAAAAGGTTTTTGTCCCCTCGGTGGTCCTGCTTTAGAGGATTTGCCTTTGGCCGGCCAATGTGTCTTCACACATACATACACACTCCTACATACTGCTATGTTTCTGCAGGTTCCATCCTGGCGCGGAATGTGTCCACACGCTCCTGCCCCCCTCGCACCAGCCCCCCTTCGGACCTTGATGAGGAGGAGGGAGGGGGCACAGAGCGAGGGTGAGTCTGCTTTCTTGTTTTGCCTGTATGATTTTTATTAAGAATGTAGGGGTAGTTAAACAAAAACAGTCTGATTTACTCGGTTCTTTCCCCTTACTTTAATGAAGTCAGACTACAGCCACTGTGTTTTTTCCATGAAATAATATTTTCAGGTTGTCTTTTTATTGTACATTGAAGCTAATATGTTGGTTTGGGCATGGGTCATCCTGATGTGTGTGTGTGTGTGTGTGTGTGTGTGTCTGTGTGTCTGTGTGTCTGTGTGTGTCTGTTCTCTCCACTTCATCAGGGAGCGTAAACCAGGAGGGATGAAGCTAAAAAGAAAGCACCGGAGGCGTTACACTGATGTGAGTGTGGTGTGACCCTCCTACTGGGAATTCTGGGTACTACAGGAGAATACTGGTGTAATCTTACAGAGAAAGGTGCTAAAAAGGGTTCTTTGGAGCAGTGCCATAGAAGAACTTGCTTTTCCCCTAAAGAACCTTCTATTGGACAATTCTCTAAAACAGTAGTTCAAACCTTTTTAGTCTAATGCTTCTTTTGTGGATAGTAAGTAACGCTGCGCTCCCTTTGATACCTCAGTCTCCTACCATCCCATCTCCTTGATCACCTCCTGTCCACCAGAACCTTGTCTTCTTTGTAAGCTTTCTTAGATGGCCATCACTAACCTTGTCATACATTAGACAGTGCTGTTCTGTGTCATTACAGATAACTCTTCAAGTGAAACTGGCTGTCTGTGAATTGTGATTAGTTGACACAACTGTAAAATTTTTACATGTCATTTTTACAAAACCGATACCCGTTTTTTAGATATGGCTAAAGCTGATTTAATGTGTTAACGAAATTATACATCACTATTCTGTTTATCATTACTACATTTTTCCAGTGCCCCACCTACAGCCCCCTGTTTGTAAACCACTGCTGCAAAATCTGTATTTATAGATGAGAAGTGTTGGTGTGAAAAAAACCTTTTTCATAGTTTAATAATATCCATATAATAGGCTCTCTAATCTATACCAATTAAAGCTCTTTGCTTAAACTGTACGTCCAACCCAAGAACCAATGAGGGGACTTTATTTTTATGAACTTTATTTTTAAACTGCTGAAGCAGTTTTAGATTATATTTAGATTAAGTTCCTCCTACACCTGCAGTAGAAATCGGAAGAATTTTGATTGGTCATTATGGGCTGCTTTCCAGAACATGGGTGACGCCTAGCCTTCGACTGAAATGAAGTGCCAGTGGTGATTCACCATGGAAAATCCTTTTTTACTCCAGGCTCAGGCTGAATCCGGGTCTGGGAAAGCAGCCATATGAGTTACAGGCTTGCCGTGGTGTACACGTGCGAGCATATGTTTATCTTTGCTTTTCTATTGCTCCTTCTCTCGCATGCAGTGCTTATTTCTACTGAAGTTGCAGCCGTTTTTGTGGGTTTCCTGCTGTTTGTCTGGTCAAGTCATTAGAAAACCGCTTGCTACTGAAACCCCTGTCACTGTGTAGGAAATGACATCACTCTCTGATTCATCTTACTTGAGCTCAGGATGTGGGAGATCCAAGTCTGTCTTCAGAGGGATAATTAGAGTATTTCAGCTTGGCTGCAGTCAGCCATATATCTTGCTTAGCTTGGACTCACCCTCGAACTCTTGTTGTAAATGACGCCCCCTACAGGACCCCAGCAAGGAGTGCTTCACCCTCAAGTTTGACCTGAACGTAGACATAGACACGGAGATAGTTCCTGCTGTGAAGAAGAAGACGCTGAGGTGAGTCAGAGTGGAGTTTCACACACATAGGAGTCGTTACTTTAGAAAAAGAGACGTGCCGACATATAATCATAGGAGTTCCACTGCTGAGTCATTGCTAACCGTTTGCAGGTGACAAGCATAGATGCAACAGTTTTGTTATTTCCCATCTTGCACTATTCTATGAATTAACTGTGAGTAAGAAGCCTGCTAGTTTCACCTACCATTATATTCCTAATCCAGAGAGGTACTGGGGCCTGTCTTTGAACGCAAAGGCATCGAGTTATCCCAAGTAGACCTGTTCCTGGACCAGTCCAACACACCCCTCCTGCTCCACTTTGAGACCTACCCTTTTGGAGGGCACTACATTAAAGTTAAGGGTAAGTGTTCAGTGGTAAATGTCACTGAACAGTTTTTGTTTTTGAGATGGTGATCAGCACGTTTGCTGCTTAATTGTGTGCAGTGTGAAAGAAGCCAAACTTGAGTCAAACTCAGTGGCCTGCAAGTACTGACTTGATTTAAACGTAGCTCCCACTGAATGTGTACCCTTGAAGCACAACTACATTTCCACGACAATCTGTTAGCAAAGTCACAATATCAACATTTATTTTCCCATGTATATTTAAACGGCAGCATTTTCGTATTTTGGCACAATAAAGCCAAATAGCACAGTGTGTGAAATGTACCATAGTTGTATAGTTAGATTTACATGTTGTAAGATTGTGTAATTTGAAAATTCTTTGAGGCAGCTTAATATAATATTTTATTCACTTCTAAACCTGATCGGTGCTGTTCAGGAACCCTCTAGTCAAGGTTGTTACCTTCCTTATTTTCCATCCATCTTTCCTACCTATTGTTGTAAACACCTGTCACAGTTCCCTGTTAAAACCTCCACAAGTCTTAAGATCAGCCCACAAACCAAGTATTTTATATGTGAGCCTTAAATGTGGCTGTTTAAATTGCATTAGGGTCATTATGTTGAGTGAAGGGGATGCTGCATTATGTACTGCTGGACAGGTCTATTGTGACTAATAACCACACGCTGGGCTTTGCAAGTCCTCATCCGCGACACATCTTTAATCAACTAGCATGCAGGCAGACACGCACACACGCACACTAACAGACATCACACTTGCCACATTCTCACACTGCTTGCGTAATTTGCTGACGTGGGAGTGGAGAATTAGATGGAAGTTAAAATGATTATGATGGTCAACTGTCAGATTTGCCTTTCTATAGTGCCGCTACTCAACCTGATTCTGGTCTCTGTGCAACACGAACTAGGGCTTTTAAGGAAATAATCAATTGCTATTGATAATGGATGATAAAGTCAGCATCCCACAAGAAAGCTTTTGTAAGTATTTTAGGACTTTTGTTATTGATTTTAACAGTTCATTGATGTCAGTTCATTTGTGCCAAGAGAGGTGGTCTGATTTTGTAGATGACATGATGAGGTTCAGAATGGAATTGCGTTCTGTCTGAATTGTGTATGAATGTTTGATTAATTCTTTTATGTCGGTGTATTACTGTATGAGACTGGATGAAATTAACCCCTTGAACTGTCTTCTTATTCAGCTATTGAGCTTAAGGCTTAAGACTTATTATTAAACAAATATGAGACGAATACATGTACGTTATGTAGTAAATAAGAGTGAGAAACTGAAGTGTCGGTACAGGCAAGGGATTAAAGAATCCAGCCTTTTTTCTTATGTAAAAGAATTATTGATTTGCTCTTGGTACATATTGTAGATTGACTTGTTGTCGGCTTGTTCACTTTGGTTAATTGGGCTGAATGTATCGTATTGATTTTATGCCTAACTGCCTCTGTCACTGTGTTTACAGCCCGTCCTGGTGAAGAGCTGAAGGTTGAGCAGGGAGTGAAAGACCTGCGCTCTCTCAGTCTGCCCAATATGAAGAATTCGAGCGGGGGCAGCCCCTACATCCTCGCCCCCAACAATGAGAAGAGCGTGGACATACTGGTTAGTAAGGCTGTTTTTCTTTAAACACTGTGACTCTGTCATTTAAATCTCTGTCTCTCTACATCGGTCGATTACCACAGACAGTCATTTCCCCAGGAAACCTTTTGATTCTAAACACAGTAGAAGCCAATGGGCGTTTGACAGCTTAGTATAGATTCTTATTTTACACTGAAATCACTGGAAGGATTGTCTCTCTCTGCCTTTTCTCTATACACATGCAATTAACTTATACAGAGGTCTACAGAGCTCTTGCCATTGCTGTTGCTAAATCCTCACACCATCAGCAAGTGCACCATGTCCACAAGCTGTTTCCTTCTCTTTGGTAATAACCAGTTTTCCATACTTGGGCCGAGCACTTTGCTTCTCGTCAAGCAGAGTAGGTCTGCTCATGTTTACACATCTGATCGCATCACTCTGGTCAACCACTGCCACGCTCTTCTTCCTCCTGCAGCAGGAAGTGAAGGCTGCGCAGCAATATGAAGGGCAGATTTACGTATATGGACATACTGGAATAAGTTAAAAAGTTGCATTATCAAAAGTTGGTTTGTGGTTGTTGCTATTGCTTCATGTCTCCTATGTAGCCTTTGTTTGCTATTATGTCTTTTACTTGTTTGGAACCAACAATAACTTGGTGGGAATATGTGTCTGTTTTTAACACAGTAGTAATCAGTTCTAATCACATCCTGGTTTCTGAATTTCACTTTAAGACTGATCTGAAGGCTTGATAAACTGATTCAGATATATGAAATTAGGAGTTTTCAGTGTTAATAGGTAAAATTGATCATTGGTAAAATGTGTCTAAAAAGACAATAGGTTTTTCCCACATATGGGCAGTATGACAGTACCACTGTTTTATCCTTAAAAGATTACATCACAATACACTCCTAAGCGTATCATGAATTTCAGTAATTACTCAACCGCTTAAAAACAAATTTATTACATTATAAGTCTCATTATTCAGTAACTACATGGACTGCAGTGCATATTGGCTTTATTATAAGTTACAGAGCTGTTTCGTAAAAAGGATCACGCAGAGAGCATGTATTTAGTCCTGCGTAACTGAATTTAGCATAGTTTAGTGTTACAAACATTGAACGAAAGTAATTATATTCGTAGCCTTTTGATTCCTGTAAATATAGTCAAGTGTCATGATATTGTTGTTTTATTCATGAGTAATAATAATTATATTAGAGTATATTAAACTGATGGGATATTTTTTAAACAGAATATACCGTGTTGGTTGTTGTCTAATGAACTAGATCATAAATTATTTTTTTTTTTAAATCACTGCTTGCTCCCATACTGCAGTGTGCGTGCCCACCTTCCGACAGTGAAGTGGAGTTCTGCGTCCTGGCAAGCTGAGGCCCATTGGGTCTGCCTGTGCAAACACTGATCTGTTGGCATCAAATCTGTGGGCAAGTCGGAGTGTGCTGTGTGTTTTGTGCTTGCTGCAACACTAAAGCTTTTACTTTGTTTGAGGCTTAATTGCCGAGCTGAGAAATAAAGCCCTAAGAAGATAGGTCTCAGGTGGACCTTGACTTGGAGCTCATTCTGCCGTGGCACATCAAGCTGTGTTCTCCGCATAGTTACGTAACATGCGCAGGCAAGCCTGCACGCGTTGGTGCCCCAATGTGTGCTTCTTACAGCTCTAATTCTCCCTCAAAACCCAAGCAGAAATTGGATTTCAGCTCCCAAATCTACCATAAGGCTGGTCTTTATGAAAAAGCAGCACTGAGCACTTTATCCCCGTCGCTGAGCCAAGCTGTCTGGATTTCTTGGAAAGTTCTAATTTATGAGGAGCAGTTGGCTCTCCATAAAAGGAGAAGCACTGCCTCAATGCAAAGTGAGAACATTTTGTCTGTGGAGTTGAGTCAGTTCTCTGCATCCAAAGGAAAAACTGCAAGGTATTATGGACCGACTTTGGCGAAGAACCACAAAAAAAAAAATATAAAACAAAAAAAAACAATTTGAAGATCAATTAACAGAGTCAGGCAACATCTGCAGGCCATGCGATAAAAAGTGAAGTTTTCCATTTGTTCTCTAGAGCAGTCCATTCATTTTAGAATGTGAGGTATTCGCAATAGCAACCGTATTTGAACTTGTCCTGAAACTGACCTTGTTTTGGATGGTGGCCACCCTTTGCCCAGGCCCGTACGCAGCAGGCAGGTTTGCATTCACACATTTGCCTGGCGACAGAACATCCAGCATTTGCATTTCAGCCTCCTGTGCCAGATTCCGACATTCTATCTTGCCCCCCACCTTTTTTTCCCTGGAAGAGATTTCGCATTGTTCCTTGACGCTATTCTGAATATAATTCTAGCACTGTATGCAAATGTCATTATGTCACGGGTCTTTGTCTAAAGGAAGCTAAAGCATAACAAGTGTTATAGACCCAGTATCTGTGTATTCTTTTACAGAACCAACCAGATCCAGCATTTCTGGCTTTTTGAGAATATTTTGAAGGATCCATATCTTACATGTTTCCTGTGCTTTATTTCTAGATTGTTTGTGTGGGCTTGTGTGCCAGAAATGCTCAGTTTTCATTTCTACCAGATGAGGGCGACAAAGCCTGAGTCTTACAGACCAATATTAAAATACAAATAAAATGAGGCACTTGCTGAAAACATGCGGTCTGATGCTAAAGCCGCAGAGCTGCAACTACGGAGTTTCAATGCAGAGCATCAACTACAGTAAACTTTTTAGTACACATATTTGTACAATGGTGGCTTTGTTCTTGTTTCACGTGCCTTTTCTTCTCTTTGGGCTAGTGTGCAGTGAATTCAAATTCAAGTTTGCCTTGTATTCATAAATATTGACTCAATGTGAAAAGATCTCATGATTATTAAACACTGGTCCTTGCTTTGTCCACTGGGGCACAATCATGCTGGGATAGAACAGGTTCTTCCCTAAACTGGGTCCACAAAGTTGGAAACATGGTGTTGTCCAAAGTGTGTCCCAATACTTTTGTTCATATAGTGTATGAATGTATCTAGACTAGGGGACTACATTTGGGTGAATCTGATTTGGTTTCCTTTAAGAGTTTAGCTTCCACACAAGTCTTTGTCACTGGTCTTGCCATAGCAACCCCACAAAACCCCACAAAAACCCCACAAAACCAGCCACAGCAGCCTCTGCTTGACTCTGATGGCATGTAGCAGTTGGATGAGGGTTCCTGAAGAATCTCTGTGGCTGGCAGCGTGTGTAGCCCCACCTGATACCCACTGCTGGAATTCACCAGGACTCTGCCAGGTATTCTGCTGGAAGGTTTACGAGGGCCATTAGCCGTCACTGCATTTGACCCCGCTGTGCCTTGCCCCTCACCAAAACCTGACCTTTAGAACAAGCCCGCTGCCCCATGGTGCTCTGGGGGACACTGCTGCCCACAGGAGTCCTCTTTGAGCGGCGGTTTCTCGTATCTGCACTGCTTTTGTGATGACCTTTTGAGCTTCACTGTTTGATGTACACTTTTATTTTTCGGCCCTGTGAGCACCGAAAGGACAAGTGTCTCACAAGAGTAGCTTTTTTGGTGAAATTCATGTTCATGTTCACTGGCTCATCTTCTTTTGATCCTACCAGCTTTTTTGCTACACTGTGCCATTTCTTTGCTTGGATGCCTGATCAGAAGGTGGTAAACCATCAGTGTTACGCCTTCGCTGGCACTGATTATGGGATTCTCTCAAATTTTTTTCAAAGTCTTCCTGTAAGGGATCCACCCTGAGGCATGAAACTTAAGTCTTCTTCATCTGAAGTCTCAGGTGTTGTTCCCTACTGCAGTTTTTACTGAGAACATGACTGATGCTTTGAATTGAAAAAGTACTCAGTCAAATTCCCTGAAAATGATTGCAGTTCATCTGTCAGCCTGATTTGTCATCATGACACATATTTGTGTCTGTGCAGGCATCTGTCCACCTCTTCTGATTAAATTGTACATGTTTTTTGTGTTTCAGTGTTAAGGCTCAGCTATCTATCTTACTTATTATAGTGTCCTAAACCACATAGACAAACCTGCATGAATAGCTGGGTGTAATTTTGTATGGTGTAAAAGATATTATGAATGTAAATGTACAGATATTAATTGACTAGCTATCAGCTTCCAGTTTTTGACCCCGTACCCTGACATGCTATGAAAACAAATGTGTGTGGGATGAACTGTTATAGCTGCTGGCCAGGCTCGTCTACCTGTCTGATGCAGACATAGGCCTGTTATGCAAGAGGAGTAATCGGATCAGAGGCTTTGGCGGGCCCTTGGGCCAGTAGTCCACATGACGCAGGACACCGGGAAGCATGTCACTGCTGTAATTCAGGAAAACGCGTATGTCCCTGGTCGGGACATCTAAGTCCTCAGGCTACTGACCCAGTAATAAGGCCAACTGCAGTTCCATCACTGGCCTTCATCTACTCTTGCAAGAAAAAACACATGCCGCACTTCACTGTACTGAGAAAAGATATTCACCTGCAGTTTCTGTAAGAGTTATTGCAAACAGGCATACTTCTGCAAAGGTTCTTCTTTTTAAAAAAAATGTAAAAAGCCTGAGGAAGACATCTGTTTCTTAGCTTGCGTAACAGGACTATTTGGGAGATCAGAGGCTGTGGTCAGAAGCCCAACTTAAAAGCAGAAGACATTGAACTATCAAGCTGAGTTACATCAATGGAACATCAAAGCTTTTGAATCCAGTATTGTGCCTTGATAAGGGCTGGAGCTACAAACTGTCATCTCCTTTCCACTGTTGGAGATCAAATGCTGAAGGATGGATGTAATTCTTGCTTAAAAACCTCACCATTTTGAAGATCTTGAAGGAGCTTATACACAATCCACTCAATTTGCCCTGTTCATAGGGGAGAGTACATGTGGTTTCTGTTCCGTTTCTGTTAGCTATAAAAAGCCGCTATATTACTATTTAGTCACTTGCTATGTTGCGTGCAGTGCTCTGCCCATGCCTGAAGTCGCAGCCAATGAACTTAAGTGGCCTCATGATGTGTGATGATGCCCTTTGGATGAAAGGAACTCAGCAAATGGAAGTTATCATTTATTTACACAGTGTAGTTCCCTACACAGTGTGTTCCTTTTATGCCCTCACAGTGCCCCCGTCCCCCCTCAGGCACTAAGCTGATTGATGTCCTGATTTGCACTGAGGCTAACCCAATTACTATGCCGTTAGTTTCAGGCTATTAACACCCTGTGTTAAGGCACAATGGGCACAGGCAAGAATACACAAAGCACAGTCTTATCTCCTTTCTTGTTTCCTGTGCTGTAAAAGCTCATATCTGTGATAAAGAACAGCGTATGTTTGTGATAATTTACTTCAAGATGCTTTGTAAGCAACTCTGTCGGTATTCCGAATACTCACTAAGTCGTGCATCACCTCAGACAGACGCTGGCAGTTACTATCAGATTTTAAATGTGCTTGAATACAGCCATGAAGTATGTGCTGCCATATCATTGTATTTTTATGTATTTGTACAAACCTTGCCACTCACTTAAAACGTTATCTTTAAGCGGATCCTAGCTTTGCAACAGACAATTACATTTCCCTCTGTGGTTTGTTTGGCATGTCATTCGTTGTTTGTATGTGACTAATGCTTTTGATAAGCAATTATGTGGGGTCTGCTGTTTTTCTCCCCTGAATGGGAGGGGTCAGCAGCCTCTGTGTGAATGCACAAGGGATGCAAATGTGTATGTGGGCTGAGGTGTGGAGAGTGGTCGGAAGTGGGAGGAGTGCTCAGCAGTCCCAGCGCTCTATAGTGATATCAGTGTTCGTATCAGAATCAGAGTGAACAGAGGACCTGCAGAAGCACATCTTACCAGGACCTTTGCTTTCACCTCACCCTCAACCAACCGGCCCTCCTGGAAGGGGCTCTGAACCTTTAGCTCACAGCTGTGCTCTTTCACTTAGTCTATTCCGGACCGACACAGTGTGTGGATTTCTTTGAAGTTATCTGCTGAGGTTAGAACTGGGACTTGATAGATCCTCTTCTTCTGGGCGCTGGCGGGCAAATGGTGCGTTTTGGCCGCCTCTCAACTTGCCGCAGTTGGGACTTGCTCCACATGGTTCCTGAGAACCTTTCAGATCCGACACAGCAGCAGGCCTTGGCACAATGTCAGGTAAGGAAAGTTCTCCAGTAGAGCTTGACCTGGTTGGCATAATCTCCATTAAAAGTGAGCAGAGGATTGTAATTTGTTAAGTGGAGTGAAATTAATTTGTAAAATCATGAGTAAACTTTAATGTAATTGATCATGGGGTGCATGACTCATGGTTGGCTTCTGAGGAAACCCCTCTCGTTTGATGAGTTGCTCATTTAACAGATGCATTTGTGTACATGAGGATGTTCGATGTCAGAGCGTGTGTAATGGAAGCAGAATGCAGACGCAATGGAAAGATAGAGGTAGCGATGTGTTACCTGATGACACAGGTCTGGGGCCTCTCTGTGGGACAGACAGGTTTATCTAGCTCTGGAGATAAGACTCCTCTGGGTTGTCACTGTTTTTGATCATTGATTAATCTGCCATGCCGAAGACTCAATAGCTCATTGTTCCACCTGTGCGCTGTGTGTGGGGTTCGACTAATGAAAACGGGCCGGTGTACACGGCTGATACCTGGCCCCTGTTGACTGTCAAGGCTAGTCAAGCAAGGACTAGAGAGTGAAACGTGAGCTGTGTGAGCTTGTTTGCCTTTCTCTTGGCGTATGTGTTTTGTTTCTGGGTGTTTTCTGCTGTGTGTGTGTGTCCTCGCCAGTTAATGCCCGACTGTTTTCCCATCGTTAATCAAAGGCTGATCAAGGACCACTCTTTCAAGTAACAGCTAAACAGGCCAACACATAATGGATTCAAAACCTGCTGTTATTAAGACCTAATAACTTGCAAATTAAACATTTTTTTCACTTCTGAATTTGTTGTTGAGCTGTATTTGGTTACTGAGCTGACACTGGGAATTGCATTGAGCTGGAAATTGCCTTTAACATTCCTATGGTTTCCATAGCTGTCAGTACACCTTTGCTCTTGGGCTGGGGGCTGTGGTAAAGCTCTGGTAAACAAGACTTGGCTAGCTGGGGGTCAAATCACTTGTAACATACTAAGCTAAATATATAGTATATATATAGTATAGTAAATATGTAGTTGCTAACAGCTGGTGATAATTAAACAATAGACTATTTTGCCAATGCAGTTATAAATCTAAACATTTTATCTTCTTGACACAAAAAGCTGTAGCGCAAGACAACACCACATAAACACATATTCTCATGCAAAATGATTATATGCCAACTACAGAGATTCTATTTTAATAATTGGTCATTCATGTGAATTCATCAACAAAGAGTAGGCTAACAAAAATGTTCAGGATATGTTATTGCTTGTTCAGAAAAATGATATAAGCAAGTTGCACAATGTATTATTTCAGGGGGAAAATAACAATTTAAGATAAAATTCAAAATGTGTTGCAATGTTCTGACAAGTTTGCAATTCAGAAAAAAATGCCTCATTCGTCTTAAATCTGCCCATAACACTGAGCTTCTGCAAGTGATAAACTGTAACTAAAATAAGTATTTTAATGTAATAGTCCGAGGGAGTATTTACTTCTTTAGATAAACTGATGCTATTTTTGTATGTAATTTTATTTTCACAGAGTTAGTTTTCTAGGATAATTAACAGGTTTTATGGAACTGACTACCACTGACTAACAGGATGAGCTACTTCTAATAAACAGAACTGACAGAGTATTCATTAGTTATTCATTAGAATATTCATAGTTGAAGCACGCTGAGCTTGCTCATAACCGTGTGTTCGTTTTCCTCAGGGAGTAGTTATAATTTGTCTTGTCAGAACACTGGCATTGGGAAAATTCCCATTTACTTCATGTTCTGTTCTGAATCAGCTCAAGAACGTTTTCTTTACAGCTGGTCCAAGGAAGTGTTGCTCCAGACTTGCTTATGTCTTTATCTTTTATTTTACTTGCTCACATAGGTCTATCTTCCTTGATGAACTACTGCTTCTTCAGGTGAAGGCATTGACTCTAGACTGGGTGCCACAAAATGTTACTGAAAAATTAATTATTGATGCTGAATAATCATTTCAGTACTGAAAGGTTTTTGGATCGAAGTTGTTAAATATGTAAAATACAGTTTGTAATAACACATGCTAATAACATTAAAAAAGTACAGTAATAGTAGCTTTTAAGTTTATTGGTTTTTACTTCTCTCAGTTGTGAAAAGCACAATGACATTAATTGAATTTAATTCGTGAGCAAGCTGAAATGGCAGTATGGACTGAGTATTGTTGAGAGAGTTCAGTGATAAGAATATCAGTAGATCGTAGGTATTAGTCTATCATTACAGACAGTGGACAGTTGAAAGACAGACCGTTTTGATAATGTAGGGAGATTTTTTTTTCTTTTTTTAATTCATTATGTCTGCTTGAGTTTAACTCATTAATCACTCAGTAGTCATTTATGAGTTTTGATTAAGTGCTAATAAATGTTTGGAATGAAATTCCAATTCTGGAAACAGGAACTTGGGTTCAGAATAGTGTCTCACAACAGAGTAAATTTCCCTTTGATGCTTTGCAGAAGTGCCATCTGTGGTGAGTCTTTGTCTGGAAATCGTTCCAGATCAGTGAGCCCTGACATTAGAGGGAAATAAAATGCAGTGTTGGTTCCATGTTCTGGCAAAGGATCAGTTTGATTAAGTGCAGATCTCAAGTACATGAAAGGCCGCACGTGCTATGGTTTGGGATTTCCCCATTTCATGGCTTGTAGAGGTCATTTCCCTGTGTAGAGAAGGAGTAGAGAGACTGGGAAATGCTTGTCTGTGTGTTGTGCCGTGATGTATGTATGCACACACACACACATACACACATACACACACACACACACACACACACACACACACACACACACAACCGATTTACTTTCATTTTGACTGAGCGGGAAAGCT
>JBBPCX010000141.1:7297007-7328223 GCA_037974365.1 Hydrocynus forskahlii
CTTTCTCTCTCTCTCTCTCTGTCTCTCTCTCTCTCTCTCTCTCTCTCTCTCTCTCTCTTTCTCTTTTAGGGTCAGGCGCGTCGGAGAAAGAACATGACAGAGTTTCTGGGCGATGCCAGCATCCCATCGCCAGACTCTCTGGCCCAGCTGGGGGGTTCTCTCCCCAGCATCGCGCCTCCTGGATTCGACAACCGCAAGAACCGTGCCGCTAGCCGCATCAGTGGCTTTTTCTTCCCAGGCTCTGGCAAGGTGAGGATCCAATTTTGTTACTGGCTCAGGGGAGCCTTGATGCAGTGCGAATTACATCGTTTCCCCTTTGTGGAAGAGAGAAAATGGGAATTGGGAGAAAATGGGAGATGTTTAATGTGTTTATGGTACTTAGAAAGAGCAACTTGGAATACTAAGTGTACTAGGTGTACTCTAAGTTTCTTAATATATCGTGAACAAAAAAAACAAGTCACCATTGCAAAGTTTTGTTACATTTTGTTTTATTTTTACAGTATGATAAACTCAGCAAATATATGGACATAATATAAAAATATCCTAAAAATAAATTGTCCAGGGCTTCATAAAAGTGATTGTATATCGGCTTTGGCCGATATTAAACAGCACAATTTCTCAACCTTGTACACGTTCCCTCTACTCAGCCAGTGGGAAACTCTGGGAGCCTCAGGTTCCTGAAGATTGAATTTCCCATAAAACCCAAAGCCTACATAAAGGTGGCAGTGAACAGAAAGTGAAACGAGAGATGATGTCACAATTGATTAACAGCCTCTAGTGGTAGAGAAGGCCCTTGGTTTCCCGTAAATCTTTTTGTTTTTTCCCCGGCTCCGCTGACGCAATACTATGCTGGGGTTGATTCTTTTATCAAAACACTGCAGACATCCTGGCCACCTTTGAAACTTTCTTTCCTGCTCGGTTGTCCCTCTGGGGTTGTTTGCTGTCTCACAACAGATGTGCGAAGACAGTAGGTCTGGGGCATTTGCTGTCATTCATCTGTCACTTTGGGCTTATCCTCTGTGACTCTCTTTGCCTTTTCTAAAGCCCAGAGAAACTGGACAGGGTACAGAGTCACATCCTAGTGGGACCTGAGTGGCCTTCCCCCTCAAAGCAGGGGTTACACAGGGCAAAACGGACAACTCCCCTGGCTGCATTAAGTCAGCTTATTGGCTTTGTTTCTACGCACTGTTGTCTGAGAGCGCCCGGTTTAAACAGCTCATTTTTGTAAGTACCTCAGTCCTTTATAGCCAGAACAGTTGCACAATTAGCTTCAAGTCCTCAGAAGGGTGCAGTCACATAGTTTTTCAGTGTGTTAAAAGGAATGGCAGGAGTGGAAAGGATCATAAACCCACAGAGGCATTGTCCTCTGATGAACAGCCAGACAGCCGGCCGCCTTAACTCATTAATGAGATGGGCCTTGGTGTTCGAAAAGTTTGATGGATTGCAACTTCTGGTTTCTTTTTTGTATACAGTTTATAACTCACTGCACTCCTCACTGTGTGTGTCTTTGGTAGGAGGTGGACCGTGTGGAGCAGCTGAATAATAGGCTGCAGATGTACACGTACCACGGCCTGCCTAAGGTGCCCCCCCAGCTCTCCTTCCACCATGACTCCTGGGAGGAGGAGGAAGAGGAGCCCAACCTAACACTGGAGGAGAGCTGGCAACAGCTCCTGGAGAACCCAGAGGTGTTTTTTGCTCTCGTTCGTTCCCTCCCACACCCTCTTCAGCATGACTAGGTTCATTTATTTTGTCCCAAAAAGTAAAGTAGTCGAACAGAGACAAGAAAAAAACAAAACAAATGTCATTTAGTTTTTTTTTGACGGCAGCATGATTTTTAGACAAAAATGAAATCACTCTGTATTGAATGGTATTGAAACTGATATATTTGAATGGTTTTTAACAAACCAAATATGCAGGTGAATCAGCACCATGAGATCCAGGTATTTTTCTGTGAATACAGGGCTTGTGTTTCTATGGGCAGTACGTGCAGAATGAATATATGTTTTACACATGGACAGTACACAGACCAATTAAACTATTGTAATACATTAAATAACAGAATAAGTACATATCCCTGCAAAATTAAGCTCAACAACATATATTATGTAAAGTACATTGAAATAAGTATGCATTAAGACAGTATGACACTAAGTCAAATGGTTAAAACTCTCTCGGGTTACTGACTTTTTTTCCTGGTAATGTTCTGCAGACCCTGAGCCAGCGGCAGTTCCACCAGCAGGAGGCGATATGGGAATTGCTGCACACTGAAGCTACCTACATCAAGAAGCTCAAGGTTATCACTGATGTAAGTCCTTCTTTATCTGTGAGCTCCAGAGAGATCTGTCTTTACATGGCTAAACGTGTATGAATGCCTTTCGAAATTCTGCAACAACTTGTTTCCCTTGAGATTGTAATTAAGTGTTGAAGTGGTCCCCCTCTGTGCTGAAAGCTGTATTTGTGCTCTGTGGTGCAGCTGTTCCTGTGTGGCCTGCTGAACCTGCAGGACTTTGGGCTTCTGGGGGAAGTGGAGCCAGCCAAGCTCTTCAGCAACATCCAGGACCTGGTGCGGGTTCACACGGCGCTGTGGAATCAGGTCATGCTGCCAGCACTGGAGCGGGCTCGCAGGGACCGGAACCTGCTGGACCCCACTGACATGCTCTCTGGCTTCCAAACTGTGAGTTTTATATGTGTTTAAACATCTGTGTACTGCACATTATACACTGATATACACTTGAAGGAAAATGGGTAGCCCTCCCTGGTCAACTTACATTAAATGTTCATTTTTAAGGGAAATTAAGTACATATCCTTTAGAGGGGTTCAGCATTGTTTAGCAGTTCCCCTGTTCAAATGAATTTACTAATCCAGGTGAGTTGAACCAGGTGTGATTAAGCAATGAAGTCACCAAAATGTGCTGGACACCAGAATCCCTGCACTACTAAAAACACGCATCTGCACATTGCAATGTGCTATTACTGTTTACTGTTTAAAAGTTAATTCACATTTTATGTTCTACGTATGTTGAGCTTAGAAAATAAGGAGAAATCATATACTAAAATCTATAGAATGTATGTATTTGAATTTGTTGTATATAAATAAATCTAGTGTACAGTGTATATTACACTGTATGTAGTCTACTTATATACACATCAAAAAAATCTATTGTAATTTTGATTGTTTCAATAACTTACTGAGCTTCATTTGTTTGTGCAGTTTCCAACCAGGTTCCAGCCCTACTTGCAATACTGCATGGAGGAGGAGAGCTGTATGGAGTACATCCGCACACAGCTGAGAGACAATGAGCTCTTCAAAATCTACATCACAGTGAGTTTCTACACATTACTTAGTTTATTTTTTGGATTTCTGCGTCTGGCCTGAATGAGATGTTGATGAACACCCTTCTGTGTGCAGTGGGCTGAAGGCAATAAACAGTGTAACAGGCTAAAGCTGGCCGACATGCTGGTGAAGCCACACCAAAGACTGACCAAGTACCCGCTGCTGCTCAAAACCATCCTGAAAAAAACTGATGACACCGCAGCCAGAGATGCTCTCCTCAGCATGGTGAGCATCCATTGCTTAAATACAATCTATAGCTAATTGTGACTTGTCTTATTTGAATTTTGTTGTTAAGGATCTATTTGTCATCCTGTGGAGACGTGATCTGTTTCCTGATCGAAAGAGTGTATGTTTACCACTCAGGTGGCAAGTGTGGAGAGCTTCATCAACAGCGTGGACTCCCAGATGCAGCAGAGGCAGGAGCAACAGAAGCTGGCGGCTATTTCGGCTCGAGTCGAGAGCTATGAAGCAGTGGAAGGAGGCAGTGATGAGGTGGAGAAGGTAAAAACTCTTTACAGAAATGAACACTATATTTGTCACTTCTGTCCAGTAAATAAGATAAGATAAATAGACTCTGAAATGGGAAGATATTAATAAGGCTTGGTTCAGCATATAACACATTTGCTACATTTTACACTCATTCTAAACGCATGACAGTTCTAAATAGTTTAGTATACATTTAGAAAATTAAACATGTCCTGGCTTATCGGCTACTCTGGAATAAGGAAAACTATATATTTTATTTTCATCCAACAGTTCCTTTAATCCTACCTCATCATACCATTATATCATATTCTATCAAGTATACATCAACAGAATCTTTTTTTTTTTTTTTTTTTTTGCTGTAAGAGCGTTTAAAGATCGTGTCTTTCTTGTTTGCAGGCCCTACGAGAGTTTAACCACATTGACCTGATGGCTCCGATGATTGACACTTCTTCAGAGGAGACCAGGCAGCTCCACCTGGAGGGGGCTCTTCGTATGAAAGAAGGCAAAGACAGCAGGGTGAGTGTTTTGAGTTAGCTCTGATTGTATAAATCAGGGTTGTTAAACTCTAGTCCTGGAGCTCTACAGCTTTGTATCATTTAGTTGAGCTTTCTGCTTTGTAAAGCTGATTTCACGCTTCAGTTAATTGGCAAGGCCTTCACATGTTGAAATTATCTTAGAAGAGAGAAAACAAATATCAAAAGGAATGTGGCTTTCCAGAATGAAGTCTGACAATTCAAATGACAGTCCTGAAACAAAGCATGCTCACGCTGATCCTCCTTACCTTGTAGATGGATGTCTACTGCTTCTTATTCACTGACCTCCTGCTCATCGCGAAACCAGTGAAGCGCTTAGAGAAAGTCAAAGTGATCAGGCAGCCCCTGCTTATTCATAATGTTGTGTGCAAGGAGCTCAAAGACCCAGGTTAGTACAGACACCTGTATATATGTATGCACACATGAATTGCAGTCATGTATGATACTTATTTAATATTTACTAAATTTACTAAACATTACTCTGGGTCAGAACATTCAGATTCAGAAGGATACATCATTACAATAATGTTGAAATGTGTTGATCATGTCATTAATTCCCTAATGCTGCTCTTCTCTTTTTATGTCCTCTTAGGTTCCTTTGTCCTCATCTACCTCAATGAGTTCAAAACTGCTGTGGCTGCCTACTCTTTCCAGGCCAACAGCACCTCCCAGGGGCGAAGCTGGGTAGATGCAGTCTGCAACGTGCAGGTGTGTGCTTTCAACAGCTTAACACTATAGAGCTTTCAACAGCTCCACTGTAACAGTATTTTCTTTCCAGATGAATTGCCAATGAGAATGCTGTGAGTAGTGAATGCAGATGTCCTGATAGCAGGTTTGTGTGTGTGTTTTAGAAGAAACTCCAGCGACTGCGCTCTGAAGAGGCTCGGCGGCGGCAGGCCAGACTAAAGCAAAGATTAGAGGAGGATGAGGAGGATGAAGGCGGCGAGGAAAGCTGTAACTCCACCGTCAGCTCCCCGCGCCTCAGAAACAAGGAGCAGCATAATGCAGGGTATGCTTGTGTCCATCTGTTTGAATGTTTTTCAAAGTGAAGGCCTTTGCACAATTACGATGCATTTTTTCCATTGAACAGATCATGGAAAAGATCATAAACATGTCTAATCTGGTGTGCAATGGTGTCTGTCATCCAAAAAAAAGATAATGGGTAAAATGAAGGGGGGCAATAGTCACACTGACAAAAATAGTGTTATTGGTTACATTAATGTGGCAGTTTGCAGGACACCTGGAAAAAGCACAAATCAAACATCTGGTGTGTGAATATCGCAAATTTGTTTAGAACATTCACTCAGTACTCATCTAGCATGTGCGTCTGCATATATGCACTTACACACCCATTTTTTCCCCCAGAAACTCAGATGGCTCAACAGAGACGTTGTCCATGGAGGACTCTGGAGTATCAGCAGATCTTCCCAATATGCAGGCCGACCCTGGTGGGCCGCCTGACGAAGCCCCCTCTGCTGGCCATAGTAGTGGTGAACCCCAGCAGGCCCCGAGTGCTGCAGAGGCTGTCCCCTTGACAGGCTCGGAGCTGGACCCACAAAATCGCTCTCATTCCATGGACAGTGCTTACGGCACACTCTCGCCCGAGTCCCTGCTGGAGCTGCAGAGCAGGGGAGCTGCCAGCGAGGAGGAGAGCACAGAGGAGGACAGAGAAGCTGAGGCAGAGGAGGAGGAAGCGGACCGTGCACAGACAGAGGATGTAGCAGCTGAGGAAGAAGGAGATGAGGGAGAGGAGGATGATGGCAGCTTGGATGGCTCTCAGCTCTCAGTGGCTCATAGGATGAAGCCCAGGCGGCGGCCACCTGTCCATTCCCGTCTGCAGAGCCTGCAGAAGCTGAGGTTCAGGTGTCGATCTGAGGACAACCTGCTACAACTCATTCAAGACGAGAGCAACCACAGCAGGACCCAGGCTGCCATGGTAAGGAGTGATTGTCATTTTGCTGTGTGGCTTCCCGGTGTTAACCACTGCATCCTGTTACTTAACCAGTATTTTATATTTTGTATTCCTGTGGTACTTTGTCTCTTTGCGAAATGGTTAAGTGAACAATTCCACTTTCCTCAGAAATGGTCGATAATTTGAAATTCAGATTGTGCTTGTTTAGTTTAAAACAGCAGCCACAAGGCTAACATTGTTAACATGCACTATAAGTACGTCGTCACCCAAGTCTTTTCTGTTATGCTGTGATGCAGGCCAGTTTGCTCATTATAGCTTTTTACCATGTCACTTTTACAAACCCAATATTGTATTAACAATTATTTTTATTTTTTCAGCCTTATAACAATGATGGCTTGGCTACGCGCCGAGGGACCAAGATGGCTGAGGGACTAAGCTACAGCAGAAGCCTGACTGAACTGACCCCTGCGGACATGTCACGCCGGCCAGACAGACAGAGGGTGGAAAACGAGCGACTGTCCTGCAGCCTGCCCCCCTCCGTGCTCAAGGACACACTGAGGCGTGCCAAGGCACGGCAGACCCATGAAAAGAGTCTTACAGGCCACAACAACTCGGACTGGGAGGAGGGGCCCTCGAGAGCATCGGATGAGGAGGCACACAGCGGGCAGAAGTCACATCAGCACAAGAAGCTCACGCTGGCACAGCTGTACAGAATACGCACCACACTGGTGCTCAACTCCACACTCACAGCCTCGTAAGAGTCTCACTGCAATTGAACTGTCACTACATTATAAGTGTGCCCGGCCTTTTTAAGGGCCAAAAAATTTAAACATTGTTAAATTCAAAGTATACCATTCACTCCGCTGTCATATCCATAAATTCACGCAAATATATGAAAGTTAAGCTGCAAATTTGTCATGGTGTGGTGATAGTTAAACGTCGTAGTCCTCCTGGCCTCTTGGAAGCAAGTGAATCGTTACAGATGTCCTGATATGAGCTAAAATGTACTTTCTCTATGGATATCAGTCCAATTTTTCTTTCAACATTTCAGGCTAGATGTTTTAAAGCGATACTCAGTAAAGGGATGCCAGTCAGAAACACATCACATATATATTCAGTATATCTTAAAGAAACCGTTTAGTGAAACATACAATTCACACAATTTTCCACACAAAGGTTTTTTTTTGTTTGTTTGTTTTTTGTTAGTTTAGTTTCTCAACCCACAATTTGGCATCGATTTGTTGATGTGGTTTATGACACAGTATGACAAATGTTAATGTTGTAATGGCTTATAAAAATATAGGCCCTTTGAAACATTCAAGAGTTTTAACTAACTGAATTCTCTCTCTCTCATGTTTCTGTAGGGAAGTGTAGGCTTGGGTGTTCCAGCGGATGCGAGCAACACCAGGTTCACCTGGTAGTACTGAATTCTTTGCCACATGAATGCACTCTAAACAATGAGCTCTCTCTCAGTGCTCTCCCCTCCCTCTTCAGCACGGAGTCGTCCTACCTACTCTGCCGAGCCGCTCTGCGCTCTTCCTGTACTGGAGAGGGAGAGGCACGCGCTCTGTTTGCACTTTGTAACAAGATTAGCTTTGTGGGGGCTTTGTAGGAGTAATCCGGAACCAAGATGGGGGAGCCCTAAGGAAAGTGAGCGAGGAAACGGTTTCGGCAGTTCTGTCTCATTTGTGCACTTGATCAGCCATTGTGGATGACATGGATAAGATGACTTAGAGCATGCAGCGAAACCATTGGCATCTTGGATCTTCCTAACACCCACTTCCAGACTGAGAAGAGCTTGAAAAACAGAAACGTTTAGTTCAGTGTTTTTTGTGTTTTTTTAACTCCTTTGGAGACGTTTAAGTTTCACTTCACCCTCTAATCGAGTCTTCTCACTAGCTAGACTGCTGCATGGGTCTCTTGTGTGGGTCCCTTCATTTGCCACCTATATGTTCCGGAGAGAAAAGGCCAAAAGGGTCAAAACGTCATATGGAACTAGCTTGATTGAGCAGAAAGAAAACTCCAGAACTTAGGCTGCAGTTTCACAATTCAAGACATTGTTTAAGGACTGCAATGAGTTAAGCGGTTCACATGATGACTGTATTGCTTTCATTAGTGTTTAGGTTCACATCTATGTACGTTTCTGTTTGAGTGAATGCCCATATGCACATAGATGGATTTGCGGGTGCGTGCGTGCGTGCGTGCGTGCGTGTGTGAATGCACTAGATGTTGACCAAATAATGACTATTTGAGTTTTTCCTCGGACGAGATGGTAGATGTGTAGCAGCTAAAAATAGCTACATATAAAATAGGACCAGTATTAATTATGTTGATGTTGAAAGCAGTAGTGTGTGTGTGCGTGTGTGTGTGCGCGTGCGTGTGTGCGCGTGCGTGTGCGCGCGCGTGCGTGTGTGCGTGTGTGTGTGTGTGTGTGTGTTTGTGTGGTACATCTATTGCAGTGTAGCTCAGTAAGGACCCCTTTACTATAAAAAGCTGGGGTGAACCAAAAAAGAGAGTTTAAGAAAAGATAGCTTGGATTGCCAAATACTGTGGAGACTGAAGTGGGATGGAATTGCTTTACAAAAACGCCAGAAGCTTTAAGACTGATGAACATCGTCGGGTTTATATTGATCAGCTTTAGCATTATTAAGTCTCAGCTTCACTGTGAAGGTAAAAAAAAAATCACTTTACAATATATGAGGGGTTTATGAAATGTTAAAAATTGGTTTATTAATGTTTATGAGGTCATAAACACCTTAAAATCATTAATAAGCAGTTTAAACACAAAAGGCCGGCAGTGATCTGTTTGGATATATAACTGACCGATATAATGCAATCTGATCCAGAACGCAAATTAAGATAAGATTAATTTAACAGCATGGATGGGCTCGAGCCCTTTTATTCATGTTATAACTTGCTTATTAATGGTAACTGTACATTCACACAGTTTTAAACCTATTATAAACCCTTTATAGCTCTAATTGTAAAGTGGTGCCAGAAGACACTGCAGTGTTATCTATACACATTTCACTAGTTGTAGACCTACGATCAGTTCTGTGGTTTCTGTCATACAGTTTAGCTTTAGGGTTTAAGGAAAAATAGCCTGATCCTAGATCAGCACTTATTAAGTAGCCACTCCTTCGGAGCTTGTACAAAACACTGAACATCTTACAGGATTTGGGTTTCGACTAAGGTTTCTGAAAAGCCTCAGGTTAACATTTAAGGTTTATTTTTACGAGTAGAGTTAACGGCCTTACTAATACTGTTGAAAGGCGTTAAAGTGAAATTCTGCCTGATCTACTAAACCAAATCCTCCTAAATGTACTTTCTGGAAAGCTGCCCAAAATTAATATTGTGCATTACTTGTTTACTTCTAGTTTTTTTTTGTGTTTGTCATATTTATTAAGCTTGCTTTGTTTTATGTATGAAATATGGTTTGTAAATGTTTTATTTCATGACTGTAATATTTCTGTTGTTGTTTTGTAGTCTTAATTTGTTAATTTGTCGTTTTGTCTTTCAAATTTGCTAAGAAGTTTAAAAACCGCTAAGAACCAAAATAACTTTGTTCCCAGTGTTGGGGAATATTCTTTAAGTGTCTTACAAAATAAAAAAGACATCTTACATCATTTTCAGCATCTGTTTTCCAATGCATTCTATTTGTTTCCATACAGTTTTGGGGGTTTCGGGGGTTATTGTATTTAAAGACTATCAAAACATAATACACACATGCACCAGATACAAGTGTCAAATACATGTTATATATACATTTTTACCTTGAATCATACAGCTGAAAGAACATGAGACAGACCAGAGACCATCTATTAATACTAACTGCATAGATTTGTCTTGTCCTTTTACCATGGAGCATTGTTGCTGTCAAAAGAGCAAAAATATCACCAGTATTGAACCTTACTGAGGAAGGCAAAAAGCATTCTTGTACTTTCTGTAAAGCTGTAATGTGTGTTTATGTTGAGTTTTTACTTCCAAGTGATTTTTAAGCATTTTATTGGTTGAGTCATCATGAATGTTTCACACAAGTTGTGTGGCTCTTATGTTCAACTGATGTCGAAAAATGAAAATCCACAAAAACTAGAGATATGTGGTGAAGAAATTGCCTTCCAGTGAGTCAGCAGAAGAGGACTTCCTGCGTATTCCGCTGCTGTGCTGGTTTTACCCACTAGAGGGCAACCTTCAGTTAGTGCTGGACACACTGCAGATTGCAGATTCTTTATTTGTCATATGCACAGCTTTACAAGTAGAACATGTAGTGAAATGTGCCCATGAGGCTGAAAAAGCTAAAACTAAGGTAAGAAAAATATTTTTTTTAATATTCCTTATAAACAATGCGTGTATAAACAACACTGTGCAAATAGAATAGAATATCTGTGCACTGTGAAGTGCAGTGTGCCAGTTGCTGGTTGATGTAAACAGATGGCAGGTGAGATACAGTGAGGTAGAGAGTTCAGTTTGTGTTATGAACAGTTAAAGTCGTGTGTTGTGTCCTGGTTAAGAGTCTTATGGTCTGCGGGCAGAAGCTCCTCCTGAGTCTCTCTGCTTTGGTCATAATACTCCTGAAGCATTTGCCTGATTTCAGCAGGTCAAACAGGCAGCTACTGGGTGGGATGAGTCTCTGATGATCCTGGTTGCTGTGGTTCTTCTTCTCCTGGTATAAATGTCCTGCAGAGACAGTCGATCTGATCTTGTGCAGCATTCTGATCACTCCCTAAAGTCCTGAACAGAGCTGTTCCCAAACCAGGAGGTGATGTTCTGAGTCACGGCTCTTTCTACAGCACCACAGTAAAAGTTTTCAGGATTGTTGGAGAGACCCGAAACTTCTTCAGCTGTTTCAGTGTCTCAGATGCCTCTTTTGGAATGGCTTTGAAAATGTTCAGTCTATGTCAGACCCTCAGAGATGTGAACACCCAGATACCTGTAGCTGCTCGTCCTCACCACAGCAGTCCCGTCGATGTTGAGGAGAGGTGTAGGACCACTGCTGTCTCCTACTGAAGTCCATCAGCAGCTCCTTGGTTTTGCCGACATTTAGATGGAGGCAGTTCTGCTGACGCATTGATGTCAGGTTCTCCACCTCCTTCATGTCTCATCGCTGTGGGAGATGGGGCCCAGCACTTCTGTGTTTCAGCAGATGTTATGCTGGAGTTGTAGCTGTGTGTGGCCACATGGTCATGAGTGGAGAGGAGAGGGCTGTGGACACGGCGTGTGGAGCTCCTGCATGGAGTGTGATGGTGTTGGAGACACAACCACCAACTCTCACCACCTCTGGCCTGTGGGGCGGCTGAAACCCAGGCACACAGGTGGCCGTTCAGTCCCAGGTCCCTCAGCTTGGTAGACAGTTTATAGAGGAATATTGTATTGAAAGCTGAACTACAGCAAATGAAAAGCAGGCAGTTGGTGGCCTAGTGGTTAGTGCGTGGCTTTGAATCCCAACACTTAATCTCTGAGGTACCCTTGAGCAAGGTACCACTCCCCCGGGCGCTGTGTTCCTGGCTGCCCCCTGCTTCACTTGGTGAATGGGTTAAATGCAGAGAAAGAATTTTGTGCTGTTCACATTGTGTGCTGTGGTGTGTTCATGTATGACAGAATGGTCACTTAAACATAGTTCTGTTGGTCGTGTGCAGGATGTGGGAGATGGCACCCTCCTTTGATAGTGTACAGGCAACACTTTCCTGCTTTTTTTTACACTTTTAATGCATGACAGTACTATGCTCTATGAAATATTCCATTAACACTGACTTACTAATACTAAACGATTACGTGAATGACTGAAAACCTAATGGTAAAATGTGTAGAGTGAGGGGTACTGTCTGTGCACAGAGAAGCTAACAGCACTGACATTGAGAAGCACAAGGATTTATTAAAATGTAAATATTAATATTCACTGTGCATATATAAACATCCTGAAGTGTTTGCAGTCCTAATGACCTATAAAATGTGAATAAAACCAGATTATATAACCTGAGGCCTAGTCAAACACTGGAGAGTTGCTGGAGTGTGCACAATAATGTTTGCTCAGCAATATCAATAGAGCCTCCGTTTCTAAACACCCTGAAAGGAAAATCTATTTAAATGTTCTTCTTTGGTGGATTCGCAGATCCCACCGACTCTCCCATTTCACAATAATATGAGGAACGTTGAAAATGTTTCTGCACTTTTATATTTTCGATGGAAACGGTGTAGGCTTTTTGGAGCGTTTAAAGAAGCTTTATGGGGAGGAAGATTTTCATGTGGTGATAACGTGAAAGCCGCAGTGCATCAGAGGCTCTGTGCTCAGCCAAAATCAATTTTTGCTTATGGCATTAAAAAGTTGGTCTGACGCAAAATATGTTGACTATCGCGAAGGAAGGTGATTATGTAGAAATGTTATGTAATTTGTTTTTGAAATTTTTAATAAATAAAGTCAAAACATGCAGAAACTTTTTGAATGTCCCTCATAGCACTTCCTGTTGGCTAGGGCAGATTTAGCAGAGCAGGAGTAGAACAACGTGGCATCCTATGGCCATGTCACTCTTCAAGTCACTGACCCATTTTATTGCCAGTGTTTGTCTATGGACAATGGCTTTGTGTTTGATTTAATACACCTGTTTGCAATTCATGTGACTTAAACACGTGAACTCCAAAAATTCTGAGGAGTGTCCACATACTTTTGGCCGTATAGTGTCTGGTCAGCAGTGGTCCTATGGCAGTCCCTTGCCACTAGTTGATGAGGCAGAACAGCTCACAGATGTAGGTGAGCTTCAGTTTGACTAAACCCACAAAAAGACCTAAATAGTAGATGTTTCTGATAAAATGCCTAATAAGTGAAGCTACAAGTGTACAGACAGCAGGAGGCAGGGGACAGCGCTGAGAGCAGTCAGGCACACTGAGTACATGGATTACCCTGTGCCTTTTTTTTTTTTAACAATTTGATCTTGCATTGAATATGCTTGATTTATATCTAATGAATTGACAAATGTTTGTCTTTGTGCAAACTTATGTTTGGCCAGAGTTGTGCTGGTCTATTTCATTTCTGTGAAAATGATGTACACCTACAAATCAGAGCTCAATACATTACTTTTTCACCATCTTAGACCTCTGTATTGATCATTGACTTTAGATCCTATTGTCATCTTTTGACTGTATGGTTCTGGCTCTTTTTTTCTCTAGAAGCTTTCCACTCAGCCTGAATAAAGCCAGCAGCTTTGTGAGAAGCTCCTGCTCCTGTTACCTCGGCGGTGGCTGGCAGTCGGCAGCCTGAGCGGGTCAAGGTGTATTTACAGGTGATTATATCAGCTAATCGGTGGATTACAGCATGTTGACTCCACACAAGGCCCTAATCCTCATCGAAAAAAAGGGCAGCGTTCCGGCCAGCAGGATTTTCCCCCTCTTAATCCCATCTCCACTACCCCTCCCACACTCCCACATCTGGCCCCACGGGACTTACCGATGTAATCCCGCATTTTTGAAACAATTTTATTATGCTTTAACGCTGATATGCCAGACTTTAATTATAAAATGCAGCTTTCTTCTCCAACCCTAAAGTAATTACACAGCCTGAGTCGATTAGCTGCTCTCGTGGAAGCGTGTCTGTCTGGCCTTGTATTATAACAGTGCGGGGACTGAAAGTCTTCATAGGAATCTTGAAAAATCCTGAACATTTTGCTGATCCTCCCAAGGAGCTGTGCTGTATTTGCCATTGATTCAGCCTTTTTTGAGGGTAAAACTAAAAACAGAAATACCGCCTTTGTTAAGGTTAGGTTCAGGTGTATCTAGTATTATTATGCTGTAACACAAGTCACTGGAATGTAATCACAATTGTTGTAATAAAAATGTGTGTGTCTGCAAGTGAGAAAGTAGAAAGTGTGCAGACACACAGAGTGGGTTCTCATTTACAAATTATACTATAAGGTGGTGTGGTTGTTTCTAATCATTAAAGCTGTTAATAATATCACTTAAGTAAAGGCAATTTCATTCAGAATTGTAATGGTTCCATGTGATGACCCATGTGATGGATGAAGAGCCCCATAGCATCATCACACCAGATGTTTATTTATTACAGTTCTTAGGAATGACGTTTTGCTCTTATGAAAGCAGTTTTAGTGGAAATGTTTTTTTTTGTCTTCTTAGATTTGCATGTGACCAGTGCAAAAGTTATGACATATTTTATATTTTATGCATTGTGTATGTTAAACTCAGCAAATAAACAAGCACTGTGCTTTAGGATTAGAAGAAAAATGAACCCAATTAAGCAAATTTATATAATATCCTACATTTTTCTAATCTTCTGCTACATTCTCCATATGGGTTTATAAACACAAACAGTCATAACTAACTTTTCCATGACCTGTATAATTACAAATTCGGTATGTTTGAACATACTACAGGACTGTTATATGTTCGTGTCCTCTGTTCTGACTGGCTGCCCTGCTATTTGCCTTAGTAGTCTAAGATGAAACACTCCTTATAACTTCATCGTCATCAGCAACCAAATAACTTCAGAACCTTTCAGCACAACAGGTGATAAAATTAGCTTTTGCTGTGTTGAATTATACAGCAGACAGCAGGTACATCCATCTAGGCCCTGTGGACACTGGGGAGTTAACATGTCTCCCTATGACAGATGTCAAAAAAGCATCCTGTACAAAAAAACCCTGTCTGATTAACACAAAAGGGCACTTTGGCAAATCCAGATTACGGGTGATGCACTTTCATTTATTAAACGCCGCCAATCCCAGCACTCTGTGCCACCGGGGGGGATTAAAATCAGGTAGACACCATTGTCTGCCCAAACAATCCCCGCTCTAAGCCCTTGCCCACCATGTCCCGGCGCTGAGACTGCTAGTGGCTGTGGCTAAAGACTCGTATTAGAGAGCTTAAAGGCGCACTACTTTCCCTATGGCCGCTTTAATCGATGTCCCTTTTAAAAGACCTGGGTGATTGGATTTAGATGGTGTTGTAAACGGTGGGGTGGAATTGTGGGGGGCTGGGGGAGGTGGGAGGAGAGCCCAGGAACTAAAACGTGTTTACAGCGTTCTGTTCCATGAAAAGGCCCCAGCAAGCAGCGGCCATATGGAGTGGATCTCTATGGGAACAGCTGCGGACTGACCTTGGTGCTGCTGAGCTTTGTGGGGCTCTCCAATCCTGTGGCTTTTTCTGCAGGTTGAGAGGGCTCATTGCAAACACACAGAAAGTCCAGAACCTCTGGCCATTTGCCAACATTTCTCATGTCAATGCTCCACATGAGAGAGTGCATGAAGAAAACAGCCATAGTGTGAATCCCTGGGGCACATGCTCAGATGATGCCTCGCCGGTTTGAATGGACACAACCTTGTCCATTCAAAAGCTCGGTACATGCTTCCAGACCGATTTGTTTGCAGACAAAGCGTATAAAAATAATGCAAACAGGTTGAAAAGAACGAATGGAGGAACATTTTAATTTCTTGAATAAAGGTGTTATTAACTGTAGTATAACAGGTCTATACTGGACAGGCTACCTGACACATACATAAACCATTATAAGCATTTATAAAGGCCTATTCCAGCATATATATGCCATCAGTTGTCATACCATTTCCCAGTGCAATAGCATCAGAACCACTTGCCTGTTGGAATAAGCCTTTCTGGATGCTTGTGTCGGTTGTTATGAAGCCTTATGAAGCCTGCCAAACAGCAATATTTCAACTGACATTAAATCTGCATGAGTTATTATTGGATCAAATGAAAAATACATTTTTTCATCCCAATCGAGCTGGATCATAACCTGTGACCACACAGATAACATTGGACACTGCGGAACTATACGAGTAACATTGTACTGACTGAGAAATGATCTTGTCAGAATCAGTGAGTACATGTAGAAGAGGCAGTTCATTTCTATATATATAGTCCCTACCTCCAACGATTTACCAGTTAAGCAGTCCGAGAAATGAAAGCGACCACAAGGTAAAATTTAGGAAAACAACTCTCAAGCTTGCTTTAATTGTATCAGCGTGTAAGAGGATTACTGTCATTTCAATATTGTATTTTTTATAAAGGGGTTAAAACATATTTCTTAATTAAATGGAAATCTGTTGGAAAGGCTACGGTGAGTGGGTTCTGACGGCGGGTGAGGGACGCATTTGCAGTAATATCCACAATGCGGTGACACAATTAATCTGGTGTAGCATGCTGTGTGTGTGATAATACCTATGCTGGATCAGCGGCCCGGATCCCGAAGCAGATGCCACATTAAGTGACACTTAATAGAGGTTGGCCTACATTCGTTCATTTAAGCAATGAGCCGTGAGAGGCCGCGCTTAGTTTTTTTTGTTTTTTTTTACCATGGTTAAGGAGTTCTTTAAGGAGTTTATTGCTTTACTGAACACAGTATGATCAAATACGCTAATGTTAAAGGAATAATTTCATTTTCTGTTGCAGTAATTCAGTTCTTCTAATAAACAAACGATTCACAGTAGGCTATAGTTGACAAGCAACACAATAATACAAGATTATTCCATGAACAGCACAATAGGTTTTATTAACACTAACACGGCACTCAACTGATGCAGCTGGCTATATGTGTATGTTTATCAAGTATTTTACAGTGGCTTCAAATGTGGCTCAGCCAGTTACATTGAATAAGTGGAACTGGCCTGTATGATTTATACTGTAATCTGACTTACATTACTGTGACCCCTGGAATTTTTTAGAGACAGCTGAAACAGGGCGGAAAAGGAAGAGCACTGCTGTGACTCACTGCCAGGCGCTCATTGACTAACAGAGGAGCCGGATTCCAAAAAGAGCACTCCAATACTGTAGTGTTCTGGACAGCCCACATTAGGTAATACTCCACTTAGGAAATGGAGTGTTGCTGTCCTCAGTATTTGCCCCCACAGAGAAATTTAGTCACTATATGATTTGTGAATTGCTTATTTCACTGACAGGTAACGCGCATTAACTGCAATCCTACACTTTAAGGACAAAAATGTTGGGACGCCTGACCATTATAAAGGACCAACAAGGACTTTGCATTCAAATACATAGACTTTAATATGGAGCTGGTTGCAGCTGTAACAGCTTCCACTCTTCTTGGAAGGCTTTCCACAAGATTTTGGAGTTTCTGTTGGAAAGTTTGCCCATTAATTCCGGAGAGCATTTATGAGGTCAGGCACTGATGTTGGACGAGAAGGTCTGGCTCTCAATTTCCGTTCCAGTTCATCCCAAAGGTGTTGGATGGGGTTGAGGTCAGGGCTCTGTGCGGGCCAGTAAAGTTCTTCCACACATTATGGACCTTGCTTCGTGCTCTGTTGGACATAGTCATGCTGGAATAGAAAAGGTTCCTCCCCAAATTGTGTCCACAAAGTTGGAAGCATGGTGTTGTCCAAACTGTAGTGGTGAGCTGAAGCATTAAGATTGCCCTTCCCTGAAATAAGGGGCCACTTGAATTCAATTAATAAGACATGAGTATCAACACATTTGTCCATATAGTGCACCTTTGATGTACATTGTTCCCAGGTGGCTTCCTTAATCCCTAGGGCCCTAGGAGGCTACAAGAGTGGTGTCTACAGTCTAATATTGCTCCAAATGTCCAGTGGTGAGACGTGCAGCCTAAGGCTGAATCCCAGTTGCATATCTTGGTCATTAAATATAATATTTGGACGTTATGTAATGAACTGTGTGGTGCAACACATAAGGAATAGGAAGAAATTTGAGATCTGTCTGTGTTCTCCAGTCCAGTGATGAGAGTCCACTCAGAAAGGGTTAAACAGTAGGAGGATCCTTTTTGCCGGATTTGGGTGGAGTGAACTTGGACAACCAGTGGACTTTCTTCTGTTTTTGTGCTTTTAAAAAATTACCTAGAAGCACACAGTATCTATGAGGAAAATGCTTCTTATGTAATATCTCTAAGAGTGTTTTTTATTATTATTTCTAGCGATTTTTCACCCATGTGTCGGTCTGTCAGCCATGGGGGATGTGAGTGAGACGTCTTTGCTGGAGTACATCTATTCCTCTGGAGGAAAAGTGAAAAATTCAGACTTGTTAAAGACCTATAAGCAGTTTATAAGTCATAGCGATTTGCAGCTTCGTGGTGAGTATTGTAAATAGATAAATATTTATGTTTTGATTTGCCTTCGCTTAGCACGACGCTTGGCAGCAGCCTCTCTCCTCTGCTAGCTTGTTTTCAGGATTTATTCATCTTTAACCCTCTCTTCAGATTTGTTTAAGAGTTCAACCACATTTTAATCTGCTCTTCAGCCTCGTTCCTTCTTCTGTAGTCCGTTAACTAAAGCATTCAAGGCTCTGTGCTGTAGTCTCGACGTTAAATGGGGACTAGCAAACATCTGCTTTCCATTAAAGTGGCTGTAAACAGAGGAATAGTGGTTCATTTCCATTGGGCACGGTGGAGGAACCACTCGGTTCCATCCTCACAAGACTTGAAAAGCACAGTGTTCATCTGACATCAGGCTGGAGATGTTGACAGACTTCTGAACATGACACAGATGATTCAGTGTCAGCAGCTTGTCGTGGTCATAGGATTTCCCATCACCTTCCCTCAGAGATGTGTTACACTCAGCGCCAAGCCCACTTTTGACGAAGGCAATACACTACATGGACAAAAGTACTGGGACACCCTTGGGGTTTGGGCTAGGTTCCTCGGGCAATCTTAATGCTTCGGCATAACGAGAATATTTTGGACAACTCCATGCTTCCAATTTTGTGGACACAGTTTGGGGAAGAAACTTTTCTATTTCAGCATGGCTGTGCCCTAGTGCACAAAGCAAGGCGCATTAAGACGTCGTTGGATGAGTTCAGTGTGGAGGAACTTGACTGGCCTGCACTGGAGTCCTGGCCTCAGCCCCATCCAACACCTTTGGGATGAACTGGAACAGAGAATGCGAGCCAGACCAGGCGGTTCAACATTAGTGCCTGACTTCATAAATGCTCTACAGAATGAATGGGCACAAATTCAAAAATCTTGTGCAAAGCCTCCCGAGAAAAGTGTAAGCTGTTGTAGCTGCAAAGGGGGGACAAACTCCATATTAAAGTCTATGTATGTCATTAAAGTCCATTTTGGTGGAATGGTCAGGCATCCCAGTACTTTTGTCCAAATAGTGGATGTGTGAGGGGAGGACTTTTAACCAATAATTTTTTGTGTGTTTTTTAAAATTGTTTTATCATGGTGACAGTACATGGATTATTTTGTGCTTTCACACTTTTTAGGCCAAAGGTATTTCAAAAAGGGGAGAGGTTCCCGCACTGATGCATGCTGGATATACTGTTCCTCTGTAGTCCTTTAAGGAACTTGATCTGACTCTTTTAACCTGATACTTGCCTCATTATTTTACTCAGGTACTGATCCTTTTATTTGTGTATTGTTTTATGTTTCTTCCCATCTGTGAACCAGAGGTGCACGACTCTTTGTGATTTCCCTTCTCTAACACACCTACCAGTCCTGGCTTAATACCAATGATATGTTTCAGGTATACAGGAACAGGGAAATCACCAGACCAGTCTGACCTCCAGCCCCCCAGGACAATGGCTGACCACCCAACTGTGGTCATTTGGCTTAATGATTTGTCTACGCTGTGTATAACTAGTAAGATTTGCGCTTGCTGTTTTAAATGAAACAGTTTGGCCATATGGGCTACAGAGAAGTAGGCCAACTGGTTAAATATGCAAATTTAAACCATCTTACATGTAATTCAATTAATGCATGATGAAGCATGCTTTTATACATGTTACCGGTCCAAAATGTACAATTATCCTTAATGACTTTGTTCGCTCCAGATGCTCGTGTACAGTTGTTCACAGAGTTTCTGAAAGCTGCTTACATCTGGCACCATCTGACACTGCTGTCCAATTATCATAATTATTTCCAAACATGCCCAAATCCTCCAGATTGGTATGTGCTCCCCATCCTGATCATGTGGCAGCGGGTTTAGATTGTAGATGATTGCAGAGTCTAGATTTAGATTGTTTTGTGAACGGGTTGCGAGAAGACTTTGGGCAGTTGCTATTTTCTCTGTGGGAATGTGATGACATTAAAGTCTAGAGGCTCCATGAGGACACAGTGTACCAGCTAATGAATAACCCTCAGAAACATAAGCTGTGTGTCCCTCTTGCCATGGGGTCAGGAATTCTGCTACCCCAGCTGGTTAAGTTGTCACTTCCCTTTGAGTTTCCTGTTGTTGTGGATGCTATGTTCACATCTGTCCACCTCACAGTGTCTCTTTCCCCAGGCAGGAAACGGAAAAGTTTCAATTGTCTCGGGCATGTGCACTATTTAAAAACTAACCACTAGACTGAGGCACCCATGCATGCCTTGGCACCACTGAAACGACGCGATACTGGCTTTTGGCAGCTGTGTTTTTTTCTGTTTGTTTTACAGGTCATTGGCTGGTTTTAGAGATTGTCACCTGGACAACATATCTAACCAAACATTGGTTGCAGGGCTTGAAAAAGACATGGATAATGGCCTATATGCCCTATACATAATGCAGGAGTACATTAAAAAAACAAAGTAACAGGATATTTTCCTAATATGCCACTGTAATTTACATATATTTGTAAAAAGAGTGTTTCATGAATCTGATTTTCATCTTTTTAATCAGACTGATTTGTTCAGTTTGACATAAAATTACGTAGTAAACATTAATTAGACTAATTTCACAGAAATTAATGTTATTTCACTGTTTTTACAGCAATCTGATACACAGATATGGTTAACTGTTTTATTAGTACTATATCAGTACTAATGAATAAGGCTGGGAGTCTTTGAGCAGACAGCAAATCGACTCAGTTCATGACTTTTTATGCCTTTCATTCCGATCCAGAAGATGATTCGATTTGATTTGGCACATTAATGGTGATTCAGTTCTGTTTGATTCAACCTTTGTTAAGAAATACTGTAATGTCTTGAAAGTGTCCCTAAATAACCTCCCCACATATTTCTTAGTAAAAACTGAATCAGCCAATTAACTTTAGCTGATTAAGACTTACCAATAAATTTGAATGTTTACTATCAACGGGACAAGTCAGGGTTGGCATGGAAAAAGAAAAAGTACTAGTGTGCTTTAAATTAAATGGAAAATGAGCTGATCAAAATGAACGGGTTGCAGTTAACACATATACCCTCTTGACCAATCATATTGTTTTCTACCATGTTCTTTGAGCATCTCGACCAATCAGAGTGTTTTCTTGAAGCAACTGCGTTTGTGTAGTTCAACAAAAGTCCATTGGTCAAACACTGCAGGTCAGTCTTTATCTATGCCACATTATTGATTTAATTCTGGTGTAGCATTATAATATAGGGTTGTCACATTATGAGAATTTTTCTTCCATAGCATCACTTTGTCAAAACCCATATTTTTACAGTACGATGAACAGTTTTTATCAACCTCTTTTTCCTATTCAAATGCAGGCAAACACAATCTCAACCTGCTTCATTTCTCAGTGTATTAAAAGTTAGAGTATTGAATTGTTTGCCATTTTGACGTAAAAAGGTACTGGTCTTTATCCAACTGCTCTAACATGAAGTCAGATTTTGTTGGGCCGAAATATGCTGATGTGAGTGGAAGCACTACTTATATGGACATAATGAAGTAAATGGCTGCTACAAGCTCTCACTGGTCAGGAATGCCAAACAGTCCATTCCTATAGTGCCTGAGGTTAAGATCTGCCTGCTTATCTTATTGCTGTAAACAGCTTAGGGACACAAACAATCCATGAAGCAGCAAGAGAGGTAAAGGTATAATTTCTGTCCTTTGTTTAGAGGGCGGACTGTGAGTGTTTCTGACTGAAACGATTCGGTGCACCATGAAATTTGAAATCTTGGTATTAGTTTCTGTCATTCATAGGGCTGTAAAGAATACACGATTCAACTTAATTGATTACAAAATAAAAAAAAAAACGTTATTGCAGGGTTTATGTAGCTACGAGAGGGAACTGTAAGATTAGATTAAGAGGAGTAAACCAACGCCAGCAGGACTGGTCTAATGTGCCTGTGTCTTACAAATTTCATGTCTATGAAGTAAAATGAAATGTTTCATAAATTAGGTGCATGTGAATTTTCAATTAAACCGCAAAATTATCCCTGGATTATTTGATTGCTAATATAGCTGACATTGACAAACGTTGTCGTTTGTTTAGAGGGGGTTAACTGGGTGTAAATCTGACTGAAATGTTCAGTGCATCATGAAATCACAGATTTTGATTTTCAGAAATATGATTAAAATGCACATGATACACTGGGATCATTTGTCTGTATGTTGATCAGGGTTTATGAATAATTGCTGAAAACTGACATGACGGTGTTGGTAACAGTAAGCACTGCTCAAAAGAGACCTACTTGTTAGGGCTATAGTGTTTGTTTATTAGTGTTGGTATCAGTCCGAGAGCATCCAGTACAAGACAAAGGCTAAACTTTGAGCAACATACTATAAAGAGACGTGCTTAGGCGTGACTCAAGTAATGCTAATGAACAGCAAGACTGTGTCTCAGATGGCTCCCTCCTCCATGCACAGTGCACTATGTAGGAATTAAAATACAGGTTAAAGTTAGATTAGGCAAAGTGCATCTTAGTTGTTTACGATAAGGAAAAAGACGGTGTGGGATTGATATCCATATTGGCACATAGGTTAAATATGCGTGTGTATGTGTGTGTATATATGTATATAAATTGTCTGCCAAACGGTCTGAAATGTGAAAAAGCCTTGGACTCTGGCACAAATGGAAACCAGTCTTCTTTTTTTTTTACTTATTGCTTCTGTTTTCTGTTACTGGTTTTGACCATTTACCCAGAAGTGTAAAGAATTTTTTTTAATGAGTGCTTTCATGAATATTACAATAATTGATTCTAACATTGATCCAAATCGCTGCCGTTCAGTCACTATGCAGATGTGTTACCTCATGCGTTGAACCCTCAGTAATACTCCTTAAGAATTTCTTAAGTGTTTGCATCTCATTTTCGTTTGGATTTCCAGTCCAAATAAAGCTCCAGTTGTGGTGCGGGTTTTGCTGTGTTTGTAAAACAGTGACAAATGTGTCTGTGGGTTTGTTTAGCTTGTTTAGCATGCAAAATAACAGAAGAAGAGTGTCCAGTCAGGAAAGGGTGTTCCCGCGAGCGTACCCACTCTCTCACATAGCTGGTTGTATCATGAACAACGCTGGCAGATGCACAAAATGGGAGAAGTTGTAGAACAATATATAGCATATCAAATATGGAATTTATTGCTTTCTCTCGCTTGTAGCTCAGTGACATGAGTGTTTTGTGTGTGCTGTCTTAATTTGCTGAAAGAAACATCCTTTACATGTAATGGACTGCATAAAAACATATACTTAAATGTGTAATTAAATGATACGTTTGAATAGTATAACACAAAGAAAGTAATAGCTAGACTTCTAAGGGTTCATTCGTGGCTGTTTCTTGGTTTAGTTGTGAACTGGCAGTACACTCGTGAATCTTTCTCGAGTTTGTTTTTAGTTTGGTGTTCCTTCTCAGTGACCCCAGAGAATGTCTTTTTGAGATCCCGGAATAAAATGTGCTTCTTACTCTGCCAACCTTGTGTTTATTTTCAGCCAAATACAGGGAGGAGTTCAAGCTCATCATCGACAGGATAGCGGTCTGTAAATCTGAGAATGTGAGTGAGATGTTTCTCTTCAACACTTCATTATTTCGCCATTTATATCCCATTGCAGCCATTGGCACCATTAGTAGAGTGTTATTCCCACATTATGGTTGAGATATGCTAAGATTATATTGCTTTCCTGTGCTAGTAATTGTAAATCAAGTCTGTTTTCCACAAAGAGCTCATTATTGTATCTATCACATATTATCTGTCAGGATAGTATCTACTGTGCTTGTCAACTGTCTGTAACTGTTTCTCTCAAATGTCAGTCAGTAGTAATTTATTTAACCCCTTAATCCCTAAGGATAAGTCCAACCTTTTTTAATTTCTTGCTCTTATAACAGTTTTATAGATAAATACAGATACTTCTTGACCGTAGGTTCTCAACCCAAGTCCTATAGAGCCCCTTCTCTACACATTTTAGTGTGTTTTGTGTTGTCAATACACTCGATCTAAGTAATCATCTACTTGTGTGTGTGTAGGAAAACACAAAACATGCATGCCAGGGGGAGGTCCAGGCCCAGAGTTTGGAATCTGTGTTCCTTAACATGTATCATAGAAAAAGAGAAAAAGACAGATATAGGCCAATTATAGAGAGCGTATAAACAACGAGCAGCAATGATTGTGATCAAAATGGATTCCTGTTGACACTGTAGTGAAGTACATCGGATGTTTTCTGTGTCCAAGTCATGTGATGGAATTCCAGAGTGATTCTGAAGGTACCACCGTCTCCCATGCTGCACTCCGTAATTTCTAGTGAACACTGAAGATCGAATTGTAAGCTGAATTTGTGTCCCACTGCATTGTGAATGTCCTTACACTGTGTAACAAACAGAGGTATGTTCATCATTGCCACTGAGTCACTGAAAACCAAACATCATGAAAACAGCAGGTCTGTACAGTGAAAAGCTACTCAAAAAGCACGAGCTCTGACTGGTGACTGCAGATTGCTGGAGTCATGAACCAATAATTAAATGCATTGTTAGCCGCCCGCTGCTTCACTTGGTGAATGGGTTAAATGCAGAGAACAATTTCACGCTGTTCACACTGTGTGCTGTGCTGTGCCATGCTGTACTGTGCTGTGCTGTGGTGTGTTCATGTGTGACTAATGGACACTTCACACTTACATTTACACAACTGTGTAGCTAGTCAGTTTTTACTTTTTTCTCATCTCCTGTCGTGTTCAAAATGGTACAATATGTCAATAGCCATGAACATTAATATACTGGTTTGATTATGTGACTGGTGAGTAGTGACACAGATTGCTATTGTCCACATTACGATGCATTTTGCCACTGTTTTGTAAGTAAAATAGTTCAGCCCTATACATCCTAATAGTAATGCAGGGGTAGGGATTCATTTAGGTTACAGGCCAAACAGAGTAACTGCATAACTGCATAATGATGAGCAGCTGATAGAATCCGGTGTTGTTTTATTAATTATAATTTTATCCATGTAATTCTTCATTGCATTAAAAACATAGTTGTTATTGTTGTTACAAAATGTGTCACTGCTGCTTTTCTGGTGAATTTTGTCTGGTCCAAATTGTTCACTTATCTCAGAAAACTAAATATTACAACATATTTTGTGTATAGTGATGGTCTTAAAATAGTTTAATATTACTAGCCATGTTGCCCACTCTTAGTAGTAAACTGTACATTGTAACAATTCTCGAAAAATAAGTGTCAAGATTAACAGTTGAATACTTAAAGTGCCTCTATGTAAAATGCTTTTTGACACACTCTACCCAGACATTACATTCTTTGGCACTTCAGTCCTCTCCACCTTTGAGCAGAAATCATCTCTTAAGACTAAACACATGTTGGCTGTTTTGGTTCAAAACCAGAAAGTCAGCAGTTTGATTGTATCGTTGAACTGCAGTTAAGTAAAATGTGTCTAAATTCCTGTCTGAGTTGCGTACTTTTATGGGATACTGGCTTATTTCCTCTGTCCTGTGATTACCTCTCAGGGGGAGAGGTATCTTATTCTGAAGAAGAAGTACAAGCAGCTGATGCAGGAGCGTGACTGTGAAGCTGGAGCTCGAGCAGACACAGGAAGCAAGTGTAATAGCAGCTCTCACACAGAGCTCCGAAGCTCGGCTTTAGAAGAGAAGAGGAGCCCCTCTAGAATGGAGGTAGAGAGGAGATCTAAGCCAGCACAGGTCTCATGGTGTGGGCCCACCATAACAGTCACTGAAGTCCAAGAAAAAGAGCATACAGAAGATGTGAGTATTCCAGATGTTGAGCCATGTTTACTTGAGAAACTATTAGTAGTATCAGTGGAAGTCTTAAGAAACTTCCTCACCCACGTGTACAGTCTTAGGAGTCTCAGCTTTCAGTGGTTTGCTGTCCTGTTTAAATGAAACTATATCTTTACTTAAGATTAAAAGGATATAACGTGGCACAAATGTACAGGACACATGACGGTACTCTACAGTAATAATAAAAGATCTTTTCTGCTCACGATTACAGGCGTGTTGATTAAAAAATCCACACTGTTAATTAAATTTCTCAAATTTCTTTTATAAACTATGAGTGAAAACAGCATTAACTTTCGGTACGCTTTTGTAATTGCCTGTTATAACTGTGACTTCCAAGGAGTAATAGTTCAGTGACTTCTAAACTCTAAGCCAGTGTTTCCCAGCCCTGGTTTTCACTTGTGCCAACACACTTGATCCAACTTATTAGGCCATTAACAACTCCTTACTGAGCTGTTGTGGGTGTGTTACAGCAGTGAAAATACTCAGATATGCGGGGCAGTGTACCTTCAAGACCAGGGTTGGGAAAGACTGCTCTAAGCCACACAGTGTAGTTAACAGTACAGCTAGGTTTAGGGGAAGGACTTAATACTTGTGTCTATCCTTATGAAAAAGGTATATTGTTATATATAAGGTTTCTACAGTGCTGTGTATTACTTTCTATATAATAATTTATAATGCCCGCTCTATGTAATGTGGTTGTAAACTGTCCAGGGTTGCATAAAATGGACACTTGGTAGAGTTGTTAGATGTTGTAATGAATTTGAGAAAAGATGTATTTGTGTATTATGATTCATTTCAGTGCACCCATTTTCACAGTGGCGCAGGTTTGGTGTGCCAGTAACTGACCGAATAGCAGAGTGGTGAAGTCACCCACTCTACATGTGAGAGGGCAGAATTTGACTCCCTGCTTAGGAAAGCTCATCACCTCTCTAATATTAGACACAGCTCCTGAAGTTACGTTCCTCCGGTCTAATTATGTAACGTTCAATGGCGTATTATAATGAAAGCTCATACTGTGAAAACAATAAAACATGGCTAATGATCCAGCCCTAATTTGATCTATTAGTATAGTCATCTGCAAAGCATGCGCAGGTCCTCTTCTAAACTATAGTCATTTTCTAGATTCTAGATTCTGTGTAAATTCCTTTAATGTCACCCTAATTCTCTTTCTTACATGTATATATTGAGAATATCTTGACGTTTGAGTGATTAAGTAAGGATTCTAACTGAACATTCAGGCAAGCTACATTATCAGAGTTGACCTGTGTGACTCCCATGTGACACAAAACGTCAGTAATCTTTTTTGGTTTATGGCTTAGCATTATTCATTCTTGGATTTCTCATATTCCTGTTCCAGAATATGTTCTCAAGTGCACTCGTCCTTACAGTGAAGCCTCTTTTCTTTATCAAAAGCTGTCGGCAATAAAAGTAGAATGCGCTTATGAAATTTTGATTTCCAATTTTATGCAATACTGCATTCTCTTGAAAGGTTCCAGATGCTGAGTGTATCCTGTTTTTTCCAAACTTTCACAGAACCATGTAGGAGGAGCAGCCAGTGATAAGAGAACTGCTGTCACACAGATAAGCGATTTGCAGTTATTTAGTCTGTTTTTTGGAGGAGCTGTGGTGAGACTACAGTTGCGGAGAGGTGGTACAGTGGTTTATCTTCATAAAAAGCCAACGTTCTTCTCACCCACTCCTGGAGGCCACTATTTAGTATTGCTACATCCTACTTCACACGTGATTCAGCTTTCTTGTATTGAAACTTATTGTAGTGTATCAGATGTACTGGAGCAAAGTTCTATGGCTGTTCAGGAGAAAAGGACACTAGTTAAGTTTTAAATAATGGTTAAAATGCAGTGTCAATCCATACGTTTGACGTTTTTCCCCTACAAAATGTTGGTTCTTTTATTTAGCACTGTGAGTGTCTCAATCCTCTCAAACCACATCCATCTCCTCTTCAAGGTGGTGCAGACTTGGTGATGTGCTTTAGGACACAGTATGACTTACTGTGAGCTCTAGAACTGAACAAAAGATGATTTTCATGAAGCTGTCAGAAGGAGAATTGATCTTGGGAGGGATTCCGTCTAACTTACGATGGTCAGTATCTCAAAAACTGCTTTGGCACGCCTGAAGTAGTTTGTGTAATCAGACCCTGTTGTCTTAAGTGGCTGTGCATAGTATTTAGCTGCACTGTGAAGTTTTATTAGGTTTTATAGTTTTTGATGAAGGCCTGGATGTGATTTGAATCTGTTGAGTGTAGTTTTAGGGATGTGTTTACAGAAACAACTTTAGCGACCACTGACTGCTAGTGTTTGTTAGTCGTGCTTCGTAATTTAAGTTTAACTAAAGAAGCAAAATTTGAACTACTACTGCTCTACTACATCCGTGATAAGTAAAAAATTGAGCATACTATTCTGACTATTCATCTAACCTTCCTCACACCACTGTAACTTGCTATAAAATGATTTTGTGTGATCTTGTCATACTTGGGTGATGGACATATATGATACATGTACATAGTAAGTCATGCCACTGAAATTGCCCAGATGAAAGGGTCATTTCATTGTGGTAACCTAGAAGACATATAGAAGGACCTCATAGTAATCATTGAAACAGATGAGGAAAATTCTATGATTTTGTCGTAACTCCATCACAACAAAAAAAGCAAACTCACACCTGCCTATGTAGAACATAAACTGAATGTAAATGTAACTCAGTACATTTTAATATGTTCTTAGTTCTGTTTGATTATGTAGCTGTCTGGCTTTGAGTTCTGTTTTTGGCCTTGACTGAAGGGCAACAATAATAGGGACTATTTTTAACCACAGAGCAAACAGTTATGCCGCCTGCCCTACTGTCAGTTTCCTTTCGCAACACACTGTTTTAGCGCTGTTCTTACAGCCCGGGTGTGAATAAGAGAGGTTGAATATGTCTGTAACTTCAGCATGAAGGTTTACTGGGAAACAAAGTTTGTAAGCTTGAGGTCTAGTGGTAAGCATTATGGCATAAAAAGAATAGCTTCACAATACTGAGAATCTTTTTCTGAGGTTTGATCAGTTGCCCAAGCAGTGCTTAAATGACTCTTATAAACTATAGTATTTTTGTTCAGTGTTTCATCACTACACAATTCCAATAAAGCAGGACTATTTATTAGGAGAGTAACAGTGCGCTGAAATATCGTTCTGTCGCAATGCCAGAACATGATCATATGGATTGTGGACATGTCACAGTGCATTGTGGAGAATAAGGCTTCTATTGATTATGATATTTGATGCAACCCCGCCTTACAGCTCTAGTTTCATTAGTAATTTGTGCCAGAACTGAAAACAGTTATCAGTTTTCTCATTCTAAATGTTGTGAGAATATTGAATTGTTTTGTCGAATATATATATCACAAGGGTGTAGAACATGAATTGTCTATCCGACTGAATCGTGAGCTGACTGTATTGTTACAAACCTGCTATCTGTGCTTTCTTTGTTATAAATGATTGGTCAGTGTATTGATGATATCTCTGAAATACTGAGCTGGGTATTATAATTGTATTTATGCTATTATGGTATTATCAGGATGAATTATGTCTCAATATGGCACAGTAAGCTTTTCTGAGCATTCTGAACTTCATTATAAACAGTGCAGAGAAAAACACTGAGGGAGCGAAGAATGCGGGGAGGTCTCAGGGGTTTGGGACCACCTGACTGACACTTGAGACCCCCGAAAGCCTCAACAACAAAAATCTTTGAAACTGCAAGTGACATGAAATAGTGGCACAGTAGCTTGACAATCATAACAAAATTTGAAGGACAAGTTGACCTCTAGGGGGGTACATGACCTCAGTTAATTTCTGGAAAAGCGCCTCCTACTGAATAATGTCAGTGGAAAAATCTAGTATTTCACTTGCCAATATCAAGCAATATACACGTCAGCTCATATATAGCAACTTATTCCCTGTGTTGCTTGTGTTCATTTTTTCCTGTTTTATTTCAAAGAAAAACAGGTTTTCCTCACACCAGTAGTCAGTGTTTATAAAAAGAGACTGTTTACAATAATTAGCCTCTGCTAGATCATTACTAATACTCATCCCTGTCATGAACTCATGAACTGTGTGCATTAAAATGTGTAAGTGTATTGTCACAATACAGTGAAAGGCAACAAGGTGATGTAAAGGTTAACCAAACTGGTCCTTTGAGCATTTATTTAAACACTTTACTAGCTTGAAGGTCAGCAAAGTAGACTACTGTATAAAGCTCAGAGGAGAAAGGCAGGAGCTGAAGTGAAAAAGCAGGAAGGCCTCTGTTTCTCTAGGGGCCGGGGTCTTGCCCATAAACAGATCAGTCAGAGGAGGTGAAGAGGTGGAGCATGGTAGGAGTTTCGGTTGCTGAATGTGTCTTGAGGAGACAGATGCAGACCATCTGGCTAGAATGTGCCTCAGAACACTTCCAAAAATATTTTAAGCAGTCAGATTTAAGTCTGTGTCAAATGCAATTATGATTTAGCACGTTTACACCTGCATTTTATATTGGAAAGTTATGAAGATGTAATCCTGATATTCAAGAAACATATAATGACAAAGTATAAATGGGGTCACTGTTGTCTACAGAGATGGACAGTTTACCGCCTTCTTGATTGATACACTGCATTTGAGAAAAGGGTAAAATTGTATAAGTTTGCTTTTTAAAACTGTGTCTGAGATGCAGTCAATGGGTTTGGGGTCAGTCTGACTGATGATTCCTCTCTGCCATTAGGAGCAGGTGACAGACAGCTGCCCCTCACTTTCAGTCGCCATAGAGACCCCTGAGCCCCCACCAGAGGATCATCTGAAGGCCACAGATGGAGAGGATGAGCTGGATAAGGACTCTGGGTCGAAGGTTGGATAAACAGTATACATTTTCTGTCCTGTTTTGTTTCAGCCGTTTGAAACACTATATGGACAAAAGTATAGGCCATTAAACCAACAGGGACTTTAATGACACTGCATTCAAATACATAGACCTTAGTATGGAGTTTGGTCCTCCTTTGCAGCTATAGCAGCTTCCACTCTTCTTGGAAGGCTTTCCACAAGATTTTGGAGTTTCTGTGGGAATTTGTGC
>JBBPCX010000141.1:7328367-7349248 GCA_037974365.1 Hydrocynus forskahlii
GGGTGGGGTTGCCCTTGTCATATTTATTATATTTATATTAATGTATTTATATTAATGTTAAGTTGTTTTATGTTTTAATTTGAGGCACATATATAAACTGCTTATATTGATACAGATACAAAAGGAATGCTTTTAAAATAATTTAGGGAAGAACAAAATGTGCTAGATTGTGCCCTGCTCTCCCCTACTGTTACCTAGAAAAATGGACAAAAGTCCACACAAAATTTCGTTTTTACAATGGCTGCTACTACTGAACAAAAGTATGTATTTCACATACTTTTGTTCATTTTTATAGATAAAACTGAGACATCAGAAACCACATAAGTCAAATTGAGAGCACTTGTATAAAAACCTTCCCTTGATTAATAATAACTGAATAATTTAATTAGTACTCAGCACAGTCTGAGTCAAATATTTGGTATTTTAACCTGTTAAATTGGTGGTCAGATGCTTTTATTACTTATTAGTTACGTTAAAGGGAACATTGGGTATATTTTATGAACTATTTTGCCGGCTGTTTTGTCCATTTGGTATTAATAATAGTAATGTCTTATTTATTTTATTTATTTATTCAAGTTGCATCACTTAGGAATATTAGCAGACCACCATAAAATTCAATAAAACAAGAAGTAATTCACACCATATTGATACCAGTTAGCAATCAGAGAATATAAAAGAAAAAATAAACAAAGAAAAACAGATGGCCTGTATCTTGTCTGTTGACTGTAATTGTCACTTTAAGTTGTTTCCTGTTTCTTGTGTGTGTATTGATGTCTGAGGTTCGTTTGCTTACAATAAAGGTGTCTCTCGTCTCGTCTGCTTGATTAAACACTGTGACAGAGGTGGAATTTCCTCCAGTCAAACAGATTCTACAGAGAAGGAAGAGGAAAGTGTGTGCACATGTTGAGATTTTGTATATTGGACGGTTTCAGTTTCATATTCAGTATAATGACAGCTGTTCCTGTGTGCTTCCAAGAAGAACTTACTATCTCTCTCTGTCTTTTATTGTCGCTCTCTCTGTCTCTCTATCTCATTTTTCCAGTCGGAATCGGAGCAGGAAGAAGAATGTGTTGGTAGTGTGGGCTCAGTGGCTGTGGCTGTAAGTGCTGCTCCTCTTTTCCATGCCCATCATTTTCAGCGCTTTGTGGAGAGCCTGTGAGTCATGAACTTCAGGGCTGCATAATATAGACAAAATGTCACCTTGAGATTACAATGCAGCATATTATGCAAAATATTAACACATTAGTAAACCCTTAATGTGCTTAGAGATGAGACTGCATTATTCTGACAGAATGCTTGTTTGATAATGGTTGTGTCATAATTCACTCACAGTGTGATTGGTAAAGATGCTCATAACATAATAAAACAGTTCATCAGTGATTCATTAGTGATTCATTCAATTTTCATTGCAAAAGCCAATGCTGCAAGAATAATTAACAGACGATATATTGTGCAGCCCTAATGGACATACTTACGGCATCTGAAGGGTCTAAAAAGCAAGCAACCATGAGCCTGTGCAGGTGAAATTACTAATATGACATTACAAAAAATGACATATACCAGGTGATTTTAGAAGAAAACCTACACAGTAGATTACATCTAGACTGATGTTTATTCATTGAATGAACCATCTAAATGAACATTTATTCTGTACACACACACAGAAACATACGTATTCATCTTCCTTTTTTACATAATTTGAATTTCATGATTAATGGACCAACAGTAAAGTGAAGTGACATTTTCCGTCTCAGAACAAATGCGTCTTGGCACCATTTGAAAATGCCAGCCGCCCCATACATTGTGAGTGTATGACTATATGTAAAAAAAAAAAAAAATCTGATTACGTTCTTGTGATGTTCCTGGCTGCAGCTGGATCCTATAGAGAAGGAGTGGATCTATTCTGCAGCCTGTGGAAGACTGACACACCTCACCCAGCTGCTCAAGCAGGATGCCTCACTGGCCAACAAAAAAGTAAAACGTTTTTTATCTTAAACTCTAATTTCCCTAATACTGAGTTTAAGTTGAGTATAATATTCAACAGTTCTGACAGCACAATTAACTTATTTCTTTACATTTGTTTTCACGCTTATACCAAACCAGGATTTTACCTCAGTAAGTACCAGCACTTTTAATCTTACAGCTTTACATTATATCATCACAACAAAACATTATAAGGGGGAGCTTAATAGGAGAAGTAGAAGACACATTTAATGCACCTTAAATGATTCTAGATCATTATTTATGAAACAATCACGCAGTGTAAAGGGCACCTGGCAAAAAAACAGAGCAAGGAAGTTTTTTGAATGCGATTGATTATGGATGTTTATGTAAAATGTGCGGTTGTGCATAATTGTGTAAATTGTGCAAATGCATGATGGCATTTTGACAGTAATTTTTTTCTTTTCCTCATACTCACGTTTTGCTCCGGTCTGTGACCATGGCCTTTCACTTGAAGGGGGTGAGTGTGCACAGGTTTACTTTTTCTCTTCTTGTTTACCAGACAATAAATCACAAACTGCCTTGATCACAGATGTCTGCTCTGATAAAAATGAATTTGAAGTGAGTCCCTGGGAATAATCTGTTATTTCATACTGCCCCGCTAAATAGCATAATGATTGCTCGTCCCTGATGATGTCTTTTCTCACAAAGCTCCCGACGTTGCGCAGTTCCTCTCCTGTCCCCCAGGTGCGGTACAGAGGAAAGGAGGAATGATCTGTCCTGGGCTTGCATTTCAAAGGCCTACTATCAAAAGGATTATGAAAGATAGCTTTTTAGCTCCTGCACCCCTCAAACAAGCTCAAATCCTTTTATTTGTGACCCCCCCACCACCCGCTTAAGAGCTTTAGCCTAGTGTTTGTTGTCCCTCCCTGGCCCAGAGAGTTCTCACACCGTTCTTGCTTGGACCACCTTCTAAGAGCCACTAAGCCTCTCTCCCTTCCCCACCCGGACAAGATACAACAGTGACCATTGAAGTACAGGGGAGATTAGGTGTGACCTCAAAGACTTCAACCACTTAAAGATAATCTGAAAGTAATAGAGCAGGCCGGGATTAATTGGGGAACAATTGTGAGCATGTCCTCGGGAAGGTGGCGAGTCTGACCCCGGGTGGCTTTGATGCCCCCCTTTCTCCTGCCTGCCAGCCCGGGGTTGCATGCCAAGCTGGTGAAGTCACACAAGGCGAACCGCCACCTTCTACTAAGTTGGCACAGACCTGGACGATACAGAAAATATGATCATGATACAGGTGATGAGAAAAAAATGAAACGCTGTTAATTTCCACTGTAGCAGAATAGAGCTTGGCAAAAAAAACAGTGCTCTAAATAATTTGATAACGATAAAAGTCACAATAACTAAGACCGAAAAGGAAATGCCATTATTCACTCGAATGTGGCTTTCAGTTGGCATGGAGTTGGGCAATACCAAAATGTTTCAGTGTTTTAGCAAACTATCTTCATCAATAAACGTGCCAAAGAGCGGAAGGAGAAGGAAAGCCTTCATTACTGTTTCATTCATGCAAGCAGCAACCGATCATATACAGTAAGTGACAGTCAGCAGAAGGTGTTGCACTTGTAAATGCCTCATTAATAGACGACTGGATGACTCGTTAATATCTTAAGGGCTCATGGAATGAATATGCTGGACAAATATATTTGAAAAATAAAACTGATACAATATATAAAATGTCAGTATCTGGGAAGAACTGCATTGCCCAGCTCTGAGCTGGCACAGGGCTGACCTCCCACACTTGGCTTGCCAAAGCCAGTTTAGGGGTGCGAGAGGAATTGGCCAGCAAGGGTCAGTAAATGCTTGGAGGGTTGCCTGAGTGTTTGTCAGCTTTTCCAAGTGGAGAGGGATGCTCATTTTATTTGTCTGGGGGCTTCTTGGCTGACTCTGGCCTTCTTCCTTTTTGGCTTTGGCTTAAGTCCTTGATGCACTTTAAGCAGTTAAGCATCGCCCTGAGCCTCTTGGTAAAGAAAGTACTATCGCAGCTGAGGCTAGTAACCCGACACGAGCATTATCTCCGTTTTCCTTTCGCACATTTGAAGGTCTGGGGTGGGGCAGGGGCAAGGGGGATTCCAGCTGGGGCGACCTGAAAATAAACAGCCGCAATCCCAGATGCAGCGTAAACATTCCTTGCCTTTGAACATCGCAAGCTGGACAGCTTCGGACCTGTCTGTCAGCAAGTGGAAGAAATATCATGTGTGAATGAAAAGCCACCTGTGCCCACCCCTGCGCTCTGGCTTCGCGATGAATTGTTTGTTGTTCGTTGTCACCTGATCGGCCTTTGCAGTACTGATATCAGAGAAAACAATAAGAAAATGAGCTCTTTATCCAATCATAGAGTTTTTTTTACTGTGTGCTTTGAGCATCTTGGCCAATATTTAACTTTGTCACCATACATACCTCATAAATTCGGTCCCCCTTGCATTTTCCCCAGTATATTCAGTTTTTTTTGGACAAAATCAAAATGTTTTTGCATATGTGCTACAAGCAACGTAACACTCTTTATTTTATATTGGCAACCTTACCAAAGTACAAGAAGCAAACCAACAAAATCAGGAAACTTAATTGATTCCGGAGGAAATTGCTTATGCAACGACCACACACACGCAAAGGCACAAAGACAAGGACAATATCAAATATTATGAAGTCAACATAAGATTTGTCAAGTGGCTGTGGCTTTAGTATGCGGCAGTTTGAGTTGCTGGTGGTGGTATGTAAAGGTGTTGAAGAACTGTGTCGCTGGGGTGTTGGCCATACTTTCCCAAAACTAAGCAATATCAGTTAAATGTACAGTAGTCGCTTGCTTCTGGCATATTCGATACTGTACACAGTGATAGCTACACATCCCTTCAGACCTGCAGTGCTGAATTATCTTCTTTCAGTGGAAAGATGGACTGAAACACCTGTGGATTCTTTTCAGATCTAAAGAAAATGTGCAGCCTAAATGTTCGTGCAGCCAGTTTTGATGGTCTACTAGGTATTGCATGGTTGCTAGGAGTCCCATTTTTCCTTCATCCTAAAAAATTTTGTTTTTTTTTTGGTCTTCGCACTTCCTGATGCAAGTGGAAGATCTTCTACCTTATCCTCTCAAAGATCTCACTGTTCTTCATTTTAAATGTGCAGGAGAAAGTAATGTACCATAGGTGTATGTGAGTGGCGGATCTTGTGAATGCTAGTAATTGTGTGAATGCTTGGGAACAGCTTTTGTTGGAAGGACACAGCGGGTTTAAGATTTGAGGGAGGGAAGGGTTAAGGTATCAGTAGAGTACACAAAAGTAGAATGGAGCTATTAAATATTAATAGGTATAATAAATGAGGAGGCTGATGTGTAATTTTCTGTAATTGACTGGAAATTGAATGTATAAACGAGCACAGTATCAATATTCAAATGTCGACTACTTAATAATCTCATACTTCAGACGACCCAGTGTTATTCAGGGGGAAAGTGTATATGTAGGATAAAATGTCCCTGCATTGTAATAAGTTCTGTGGTCTGTTGATTTGAAAATTAATTTCAATAGCTCGCAAGCCATATCTCAATTGTACTGTGCAGCGGAATAGTCACAATGCTAGAATTTTGTCCATATTGTGCAGCCCTAACGTGTACCTATGCTTCTCTGTGTCTTTTCTGCATATGCCCTGGATACCGTGGCGCTCCCTGTTGTTCTGGACCACTCTTCCTTCCTCCAGTTTGTAAGTATATCGTTTCCTCATCTCCTTCCATTTAAAAGATGTCGTGAATATGTGTGGCACCAGATGCCTTTGTGCCCCTTGTTAAGAGTCCCCTGGAACAGGACATGGAGGTGGTATTTTACTTAGTGTGGCTAGGGGACACCCTGCAGGGCCAGGACAGGAATTTGAGCAACGAGGACAGGAGACGCCACATCCTGTTGGCCATCGTCCATCACGACCGTCCTCATGAGACCTGTCGGCCTGTCACTCGGGCACTGCACCGGCCAATCCATCTCGAGGGTGCGACAGCCAGAACAATAGGCCAGTAGATAGAAGAGCCACACTCCATTTATCACAATCTGTCTAAAGGGCTGGGCTCTGGACACACCTAGAGGAGGGCTAGGGGCAGAACCACTGCTGCAGGACTTAGCAGTGCTCCTCATCTCCTGCAGTACATATGCTACATAATGAAGAAATAAAAATAACCGTGTCCAGTGTAGAGGACGTTTGGGGACCTTCAGGAGAAGACCAAACTGAAAAGATAACCCCCCCCCCCCCCCCAAAAAAAAAAAAATCACAGTTTTCCAGGAGAAGCATAAAACCATATTAACATATATTGTATGTTAATGTAACAAATTGCAAATGATTTTCTAAGTTTAAAGATCAGCTGGTGTTTTAAATTCTGTAAAATACAAAAGATAAAACTGTATACATTTCTAATATATATACACCGTCCGACCATAACATTAAAAACAACTGCCTAATATTGTGTAGGCTCCTCTCATGCCACCAAATCAACTTTTACTCACTGAGACTCCACAAGACCTCTGACGATGTGCTGCGGTGTCTGACACCAAGACGTGCTGATCCTTTAAGTCCTGTAAGTTGTGAAGCAGAACCCTCATACATCGGACTTGTTTGTCCAGCACATCCCACAGACTCTTGATTGGATTGAGATCTGGGGAATTTGGAGGCCATCAGTTTGTGCAGCCTGGCATTGTCCTGCTGAAAGAGGCCACTGCCATTAGGGAATATTGTTGCCAGGAAGGAGTGTAAGTTTTGGTGGGTTTTACAGTGTCAAAGTAACATCCACATGAATGCCAGAACTCAAGAAGACCATTGACCAGAGCATCGAACTGTCAAGGAATACTTGACTTGTTCTCATAGTGCATCCTAGTGTCATCTCTTCCACAGGTTTGGAACGCCTATGTGCCTGGCTGTCCACTTGACGTAAAAGAGAACGTGATTTATCTGCAATAACTTTTCTGTGGGTTCGGATCTGGCCGGGGAGCCTTTTTTCCCCCAAGCGTATTTGGTGCTCATGACCCTGTTGCTGGTTAACTGGTTGTAGATGACCCAGTCATTTAGCCATCACAAAACCTTCCATTTTTCCTGCCAACAGGACACATCAACATACACACACACACACACACACACGCACACACAAAAACACACATGTTTATATAGCTGCACTTTCTGCACAGACAATCTAGGTCATCTCTGAACACACGAATGCCTGGGAATGTGTGTTCGTGTGCTTACATGTGTCTGCTTTTAAATGGTTTTGTTGGCTTTTTGTTTTTTTGTTGGCTTTACATTTTTTCCCTGGTCTGTACATAGAGCCCTTGTTCTGGGTTCCTTTGTTCTCCAAGGTTGTGATCGTTGTCCATTATGGAAGCTTCAGCTTGTATTTGTGTGTGTGCATGTGTGGTGGCCCTGTGTCCTCTTGATGGACTTGTCAGTGGGCTGATGCCTGGGTGGGTCCTCCATCACAGGGTCATACCAACATCATCAATCTTCCGCTGGGTGACAGGCCCCTGCTTCCCCCGCAGTGGGCAGACTGGTTTGTTGTTTTGTAATTAGGCCACCATTAGATGGCAGGAAACCGTCCCCTCCACACACACACAGCTGGGCTCCTCCACTGACAGCCAATAGGAGCCCACGGCCTCCTCTCTCTGCCATTGTGGGCGCCTGGAAGAGCATGTGGAATGGAACATGGCACACAGTGGCTAGAAAAAGCGTGCTGTGTTACAGCTTGTATCGTGAGGCCAGTGGAATATGTAATGCTCAGGAAGTCTTGCTAGATTAGATCAATGCAGAGGTTCTACCGTCTTTACCACAGCCTTGCCCTTTTATAGTCTTAACCTTTATTACAGTCAATCTGCAACACACCTGCTTCAGCTAACTGCATCTTGTCTGTTGTCAATTACTGCTTGATCACTTAAGACGCTCTTTTATGTAGTAACACACCTGAAGGCTGCTTTGTGGATAAACCTGGTGAGCACAAGATTAAACTGCTAGCTTTGATAGGCTGCCTAAACTCCTATGTTGTTTTTATACTTACCTTGTGGGCAACTTTTAGGCCCTCCTACCTCATAGATTCACTCAAAGGCAAAACTTTCTGTTGAAGTTGGGAGGCTGAACAGGGCCTTATATGGGGGTTTTGGAGAAAGAGATTACAAAAGCAATTAAACAGCTTTTGGAAACACAACAAATACAATGATTTGATCCTACCACAAAAATTCAAACCTGTAAAGGATTTTAATGGAAGGTCAACTAAATTGTATTCCCAAGTGATATACTAGGGTATAATGTGTTTCTACTGTGTTTGACACTGACAAGTAGATATTGATGCTTTTCTGAATGAATGACTAAAAATACCATACTTTAGATGTCTTTGACTACTCAAGACTGTAAAACATCTCATGATCATTTTGATGTCTTCTATCTGGACAACAAATTCTATGTATAACCGCAAACCTAACATCACCTTTATCCCCAAGGTTTAATACCTGGATACATGTGATGTCAGCAAGTAGCAAGTGGACCATACTAAGTATTTTAGGAACCTAATTGTATTAAATTCTCTTGCAGTTGTTTTTTCATTTGCATAGACTCCATGCATCTTAACGCCAGCTTAACTTTCTATTTTAAATGCAACATTATGAGGAGGTACAAATAAGCCCTATGCCCTGAAAAAATACCTGTACGATGTCATTTATTCCTGACAGTGTAGGAGCAGTGTCAGACAAAATAATTAAAGTTATATCTTGCGATTCATACCTCTGTCAGTTGCTCTATGTGTTATAATTATTGGAAAACTCAACCCCCCCCCCCCACTAGAAATTACACCTATGATCCACCATAGTACACTTGTCAGACTCCCAACAGTATGATTCTTTATGATTTGGGTGGTGGGTCGTTTGCAGCACAGCAGGGACACTCGTGAGGTAGAGGGATGGATGTGTGTGAGTGTGTATCAGGTACAGTGGTGTTGTTGGGGTTTTGCTTCCCTCGGTCAGCTTTGCGTTGTTTTATGTACATTTCACTATATAGCAATACAGATGGTCCTCGAGTTGCGACATAGATCTGTTCCTACGACAGTGGTGTAACCCGAATTTTGGTCTACGTCGAAACACACCCAAGTCTAAGTCACTTACTGATCCTAACACAGTTGTAAAATCATAATCTAGGACATAAAAACACAACTAAGCCACAGTAAAAGGAAAAGGACATAAATATACTTTAACATAGGTATTCTTCTGCTACGCACACTCAAACTAGTTCGCCCACGTAGTCCATAAGTACGACGCTAACAGCGTACACCGAAAAACGCATGTCTCAATTTTTCCAAATTTTATGGGAAGGAGTGTCATAAACTCAAAACGTCGTACGTCAAGACAGTTGTAACCCGAGGACCCCCTGTATAATTTTCCCTTGTTTTTATTAAACAATATAGTCTACAATATAGCAGTGGCATTACCTTGTTTGTAATGTACAGTCTACAATATAGCTAGAACTTTACATGGTTTCTATGTATGTTCCACTGTATAGCAATGACTTTTTGCTTGTGTAGAGTACTGCATGTCATGGAAAACCGAGTGCTGTTTTTCCCTCTTACAGACGGCTCTGCACTGGGCTGCTAAGCACGGTAAAGAAGACATGGCTGTTACCATGGCTGACGCTGGGGCTGACGTCAACACCAAAGCTGTAAGTCACATTACTTAATCTCAGAGAGTGGCATTTTGGCAGTGAATATCAGAAAATGCTTTTGTGGTTTGCGCTTATGTGGTTTGTCTTGTTTGTTTTAATATAGAATGTAAAGTTTAATATAGTATGTAAACACTCAGCAGTATCAAAATATACTGTTTACTGCAAAGTCCAGATATTCTATATTTAGAAATTAAGCCGCAAAAACAATTTTGTATTCAACACATTTGCATAAATCTGTCTATTCTGCCTACAGCTGTTTAGCTGTGCCCATTAACATTCAAGGCACAATACAGGGCGACCCCAGAACAGAGGTCATTTACATAGATCAGGCTTAAAAGCACGGGAACAAGAACAAGCCGTTTCAATTGTAAGAGATAAATGTTAATGCAAAAAAAGTCAAAATATTTTTTTTGGGTTTTTTGTACACAAATGTTTAACACATGGACTTCAGGCAATGACAAAGTAACACGCAATAAATTTTTTTCCAGAACTGTATACATATCTTTACAGCTCTGGCAAAAAATAAGAGAGCACTGCAATTTATTTTTAAATCAGCATCTCATATGATCTCATATGGCATTCCATGCCAGTGTCTGTTAAATTCATACACGAGTACCTCATTCTGCTTTATGAGGAACTGATTAGTGATCAGCTGAATCACACCTTATTTAATGAGGAAACGTCTGAAAACACTGCTGTAATCAACACTCTCCTCTTGCAATGAGACCAGTTGGATGGTAAAACACTACTAGAAGTAGTGATTATTGCCATTTTGTTTGAGTGAACAAGAGATTTGGTTTCTTTGAACTGTTTAAGTTCTTTAAATTCTGTAAACACTGTGTTTTCGATTCCTTTAAAATTATGCTTCCAGGAACAATCATTTTTTTGGAAATTGGGAGAAATATTTTCAGCAGTTCTTAAAAACTAAGGCAAAGCTGTTCAGTTCAATCCATGCACATTTTTGCAGTGGTCTCTTATTTCTTATATATATATATATATATATTGTTGTTTATTTATTTACTAATTCAGTTTTTATGCCTTTTTTTTCTTTACAGCATGTAAGTAGCTGCCCCTGATTCACCTCATACTCACAAGGAAAATGGCACGGTGCTGTGTATGATGTGTTTTTGTCACGTGCCTGCCTGACTGCCAAAAGGTTGTACGTTTGAAGTCATGGGCTTCTGACATAACTCCTCTGAAAGGTACTGCGCAAAATCCAGCTGTACAAATGAATGCAGGCGCTGTTTCAGAGTGCATGTTCATAAATCAAACTGTGTCATGTTAACCACTTCCCTTAAACAATGTCCTCATGTATTCCAATAGCAGGGCTCTGAGAAGAGCAATTTCACTGAATTACCAAGCAATTACCATCCTGTCGTTAGGGTTTGTTGCCGTAACCTCAGTTAATTTGTGCCCTTTCAATATGTCCTTCTCTTTCCTTTTTCCCTGCAATCTCTCTATCCTTTTCTCCCTTCCTGACTCTGTTTGGGGTGTGTGGATGGATCTGTGGCATGGCTCACACCAGGGAGTAAGTGCTAATTTGTCTGTTTGCAGTTCTGTTATACTTGGAGTTAATTCCAGCTCTAATTAAACACAACTGTTAAAAAGTTTGGAATTACTTGTTGAATAATGCTTTTATTTTATATGCAATAATAAAGTACTATGTGCATTTACACATTATAAACTAGACACCAGAATGTTAATATTATATTAATATTGTATTTTAATATTTCAAGGACAGTCAAGAAACTTTTATATCGTATCAATTTCTTCTCAAGTTATGTGTGTCAAGATTTGATCACTTCTGGAATACGAGGCATTCTGGATGTTTATTTTATTTTATTATTATTATTTTATATTTCAGTTTTAGAGCAGCCTTTTTCACCATTATGGACATATCTGAAATGTTTTTTTTTCCTGGTTCATTTTAAGCATGTATCTGTAACAACCGGTCATATATTATTGAATATATTCCAAAGTTTGAAATTTTGATTCCAAACTGTTGAACAGTAGTGTGTATTAATTTTTATTAATTCTTTTTTCTTTTAATTCTGCACAGACATAGACATAGAATTACGTAGACGCCGCATACACTGTGTTCCCAGTTGACACGATACGTCAGCGTGTGGCCATACTGCAAGTGGCAACAATGCCATGTAAACTAATACAGGTAGACGTGGACACTGGGTTTTTTGATGAAAAAATAGTAACGTTTGAAACAGTATCGTTCACATACAACAGATTTTGGTGAATCATTTTAAAAACAATTCTTCATATCCATTTATGCACTAACCATGGTAATCAGTGAAACAAAAACTTGACCAATGTCAACTGGCAGTCTAGTCTTTCTTTTAACAGTGAAGTGATACACCCCGTGAATAAAAAAAAAAAAAAAAAAAAAAAAAAAAATATATATATATATATATATATATATAAACATTTTATTATATACACATGGGCTTAATAAATAATTTCTGAAAACATTTAACTCATTCCTCTCTCACACACACACACAAACACTATGTAGTTACTGTGATATCACAATAGTGGCTAGGTATTAAATATAAACAGGACAGGATCTAAAGTTGTTGGAACTGAACTGTCTTACTCAGCTTTTTCCATGTATTGCCACTCTGTAATTTAAGAGCGTTCAGTCTTGCAATGTGGTGCAGCCTTAGTTTGTGGAAGGCAGACACAACTAAAGACAAGAGCATAAAATGATGGTTGTCAATTCCAAACTGTGTTTCCTTAGTGTGCTTCTAGAGAAAAAACACATCTTCTGAACCAATCTCAGCCCAGACAAACTGATTGATCAAAGATACACTGACTACTTGCCCTGATGTTGACTGTCGGATAACACACTCAGACACTTTGACCACCTTGACTGTCCCCTCAGAAGGAATCATCATACCTCCATTGTTTTTTTTAATGTGAGCAAGTGGTAGCTTTGATCATATGGTGCCAGTAGTGCATCTATTACCAAACTAGCACAACACACATCACAGGACAGCTTTCTCAAAATCTGTGGAATGACAAACTCTGGTGAGGCTGAACAATTGATTTGATTACATTTGGCCATTATAAAATCCCATATTATAGTGCTTACGTTTAGCCAAAGGCTGACTTGAACACAGGGATGCATAGCGTTGCTAGCTTAGCCTGGCTTAGCTACGGTTAAGATTTATAAAACGGCATTTTATAATGGCCAGATACAATCAAAACTGTTATTCAGCCTTATCTATAAAATGTAATCCCCCGGGATCTGGTTTGGAGTGTACAGCGGTTTGTACAGCCCCAAGCAGAACATGCGTGAGGCATCTTTGTCGACCACTTCACTCCACAACAGTGCCTTTTGCAATATGGTGCCGACGTTGACGTACAGTGCTTCTGGTCATGCAGTGTCTAGTAATATTCTATGTCTGTGTGTGGACAGGGAACATTATTGCCACATATTTCAAAGAGATATTTGTAAAGTTCCATAGACTCTATAAACCCGGTCTTTATCGAGGCTATTTGTTTCATTTTTTTGTCTTAAATGGTGTCATGAAAAGGTACAAATATACCTCTTTCTCCTGGGAAAGTGAATGTGGTGAACCTTTAAAGCTCATTGAAGGCACACAGTTGGTCTTTTAAGGGCCCATGTCCAACATTGTTCTCATATTTTACCATTTAGAATTTTTATGTGGATTTGTCTAAGGAAAATGATCAAATTCAGTCATACCTGAGCATTTAGAATTTTGGATAACACAACAATTAATTGCGTTTATGTCGTCCTGCTATTTTGTTACAGGGATATACGCCCTTACACATTGCTGCACTGCATGGCCACCTCCATATAGTTAATCTACTCGTCAATACGTATGGTAAGCAGCCACTGAGCCCTTAAGCATCCCTCGTCCTTTGAGCTTAGATAAGGTGGCATTATTCATAAAAATGAGAAACTACGGTTTTCTTACCAGGAGCGAAGGAAAACATGCGAGACAACAGCGGTCACTTAGCGTCCCATTACCTGAACATACAGAAGACAACAGGGGAGAGCACTGAGCTGTGTGAGTAGTCAGCATTTTCCTTTCTCAGCAATTCTTATGTGTTGATAGAGCTGTTACTCACTGAAACACAAGTATGGAGATAGTGGTGGTGTACCACAAGGCTCACTCTGTGGACCACTTGAGTTTTCACTCTTAGAACATTAATGATTTCATGATTGTTTTAAATGATTTTAATGAAAGCTGACTCAAGTAAAAAAAAAACCACACACAACTAGCAAAGTTAGTCATATGGTGGCAGAAGCAATGACCTAAACACACCATTTCCAGGAAGGAATAAGAAAAAAATTGTTGGGCGGAAAATAATTTAGACCCAAAAACAAAAGCCAAACCAAACAGTATGTGTTAAGCTGCTTTTAGAAACGATCATTAAGTTGTCTGAGGAATTCTTTGTGGGAGAGACTGAAGAAACTCACTGACGTGTTTTTCTGACCCGAAGCTCCGGAGTATCACAGCCCAGCCCAGGCCAGCGAGCGGCGGAACAGGAAGCTAACCTCCCTCTTTCAGTCCCGAAAGAAATGGGGCTCTGCAGAGGACCTGACGCCCATCCCAGAAGAGAGGACGGCGCCCCATCAACTCATGATCCCTGCCTTCAGAACCAGAAAGTTCTCTCGCTAACCCATCTGGTACACAGTACACTTGTGAGAAACAGAATTGAAAACAGGGGTTGTAACTCAGTGCTTTTTTCTTTTCATACTGTAATATTTAATTGACTATATATTTGTGAGTTATATTCTTGTTAAGTGATCTTATTTAGTTTTTATACAAGTAGACATTTTGCTTTTATTTTTTTAATTATATTTCACACCCACAAGCAAGCACAAACATGAGCGGACACTTGGATCTTATTCATTGTCAGCAGCTCTTTCTATATTCTATGTTGTCACATTGTAAGCTGAAAGACTTTTTTTGTTAAATATACAGTACCATGCAAAAGTCTTAGACATCTGAGAAAATCATAGTTTAAACCTGTTTCGCTGAGCAGTGTATGCTTTAAAAAGTTAATATTAAAATATACACAAAGAATATAAAAAAAGAATATATATTTATGTATGTCCATTTGTTTGCTCAATCGTTCCAAGATCTCTCCTCATGGAAGCCCAGTATTACACTGTAGTTCTTTAAATACTTCAAAAACTTGGTTCAGCTCAATTAATACTACATTAAATTAAATCAGGAGCTGCTGATGGAGTTTCACAATTCCATACAAATGTTGGAGGCATACAGGTGAAATCTGGAACCGAACCTGTTCTTCTAACCAGCTCACAAAACTTCAAGTACTTTTTATGAACAGAACAGATCTTGATATTATTTAATGTTTTAATGCTTGTTTGTTTGCATTTATTCTAATTGTATTTGCAGGTAGAAAGTCCCTTGCTGCTCAGATTAAAGGCTTTAAACAGTTTGTACAGGAGCCTAAGACCTTTGCACGGTATTATTCATACAAATAAGCTTTTACTTATCTTTTATGGACCTACTCGTCCTGTCCATGTGCTTTAAATGACGATATTTAAAAAGTCATTCAAGAAATGTTTACTGATGTCACTGAATAATATTATAAAGGGAAGGACTGACAAAAAAAGTCATGCTGCTACTTTTTTATAGGCTTGCAGGAAACACATTAACTATTGGTCATGTCTAAAGGAGGATGCCAGTTATTCTTTAAGCTTTACAGTTATTCCATTTATTTTGTAATACAGTTTTGTGTATTTCACTTTCTACCCTATTTATGGGAAAGGAAAAGTATTGAATCTTATTTTGTTCATTATAGTGTCACTTTTTTTTGCTGTGAATACTGTTTTATAACGAGAAGACTGCAAAACGAAGGCGATGAAAAATCTGCTCATTTGTGCCTTATGCTGGAAAGTTGTTTCAATCTTGTTCTCTTTTTTCTGCTTCTGTCACTTCTGTTAAAACACGTTAATGTTCTGTTTGTTTTGAATTATTTCAGTGTGGGAAAAAATGAAATAATTTTGTGAACTCATTTTTGTGCCTTTTTTCACGTCTTCATTGGCTGCCTTGCCATAATTATTTATCATTATCTGTTCTTCTCTAACAGCCAAGTCAAGCGTTCTAACAACACTTACCATTATCTCAAAAAATGGAAAGTGTATGGAAGAAGTAAAAACGTTCTTGTCTCAACTTGGAGGGTTCACATACTGTAACTGGCCGCCTGCATTTTTAAAACACAATCAACAAACATGCAAATACTAGGTCCTGATGAGCCCATGATGTGCTGATGAGCTGTTTGAGGGTGTCTGGGCCTGTAACTTTTATACTCTGGACATTCCTCATAATCTGCCACGGTCCCCTTCCTTTCATCACCCTCGCAGATGAGCCTAACAAGATTACACCCTATCAGATCTCCCGCTTTCGGCCCTCCGCGTCCAGCAGTTTTCCCACCTTCCCTCCACCTTCGAGAGGGCGACAGAGAAAAGACCAGCTTCTTCTTTTCTTTCCAGCCTCTTTTCACCCTGCCTTTGATTCCCATCAACCGTCTTGGCTTTGAGCTTACCCAGATGGAGTAAATATGGGCCCTGTTGGCCTTCCATAAGGCCTGAGCCCTTAATTCCAGCTTAGTTGCCGAAAGGGCAGCAGCACTTGCTTTCGGGTTCTTTCTGGGTATCAGAGGAGTGAGAGGGGAAGACATGCGAGTGGTTTTGTGCCTCATTTCTGAAGAGCACGGGGGGGATAAAGGGGGAGTGTTAGAAGATAAGAAGGAGTTGCTGTAATAGATACTTATCTGACTGCCCTCCAGCCCTCAAACAAAGTCCCCTCTCTGAAGAGATTAGAACCCAGGGAGGGCACATTAGCTCTAATCCTGTGCTTTGAGGGGCCTAGCCCCCCTACGCCCCACTTATTCCAACCCCTTCTGTTGTCATGGTGCGGGGGGGCAAGCTTGTATCTGACCCATGTGTAAAGGGATCCTGCAGCTACACATGTGGGGGGGTCAGGGGGTGTGTGTGTGTGTGTGCTCGCAGGAATGGTGTTTGGTGGGGGCCAGTGTTTTCAATGGTAAGCCGGACCGTACTGCTGTGTAACTGATTCCTGGCCCTCTGAAGAGATTAGGCGCTACATTGTTGGTTCGGTTGCTCATTTCCATCTGAGGGCAACTCCCCCCGCTGCAGTCCAGGCCTCACTATTGTGCCTGGGGATGAGGGGGGGGTTGAAGCCATCCAGCCCAAGGCCTCCAGCTTCCTTGTAGCCTTTGTTTTACAAATGGCCCGAAATGTAGATGTCACGTCACAGATGCTTTACAAGCACCCCAGGTACTGATTGTAAGGCCTAGCTGGGAGAAAATGGCTGCATAAAAGTACATTTGTTAATCACAAACACAAGCGCTTGCCCTCTGCTCTTCAAAGTCAGCATGGTAGATGCTTCACACTATGATTTGTCATGTAACCATTTTAGTCATAATTGTGATATAACAGCTTTTTATTGGAAAATATGACTACTGCCCTTTATCAGACGGGTAGAGTACTAATAGAATAATTATTCTATTAAAAAAGCGCAGAACTGAATTCCTTACTGTACTTGCTAGCCTAAAAGTAATCCCATAATATCATACAATCACATTTCAAAGCATGTTACCTGTGGGGGCCTCCTTGGCTGGGGGTGCCTGATGTCACTGCCAGGTTGCTGTATCCTAGCCATGTATCTGCGTGGTCATCCTAGAATATAGCACTTAGCGTTGAGGCAGGCACTTAGCAATGCTGTTGCTAGATGCAAAAGATGCTGTAGAGGGGTTCATACACACAAGAGGAGTTGAGTGCTAATCTTTACTCTCTCAAAGAGACCCCATGAAATAAGCACCCCCCTTAAAACTCAGTGCATACACTGAAAACAATGCAACCTGTGCAAGTTATAGGACAGACGAACTGAACGAAAGTCTGGAGCTGCCTGTGGCTCCTGGGTAATTAATAGGTACTTTAAAGGGTATCATTAAATCGCTATTTGAATTGTCTTTTTAACTGCTGTGAAACTAGGGGATTATGAGTGTGAGGAACTGAGCTGTGGGCCATGCGGGTCCTTACAGTATATATTTGTGCAGATGTTAGTTTTCACCAAAAAAAAAGCGTGCGCATCATTTTAATTAAAATATATATCAAAAATCTTTTTTACTCTTTTGGCAGTCATTACGTTGACATGATATATTTTTTTGATGTAGAAATTATGTAATCATTTGAAGCCTTTTTCAATGTTTATTCTCTTTGTTTCTCTGAGTGTGCTCTACAGGCCTGCCCAGACCACACAGTGACCACTGTTAGTGAATCTGGTCCTCCTGACCCAAGCTGTTGAAGCCTTACGTGAAATATCACTGTGGTAGACTTCAGGTGGTCCCTGCCTCATGACACTGCAAGCGCTCTCTATGCACACACGCGTACACCACCAGGGCCTTCACACATGGGCCGGGCCTCATCTCTGGCCCGGTGTTTATCGCAGGCTAACGAACGCCACCTGTCACTCACCCCACGCAGGGGCTGTCAATCAAATCCCACCCAGGAGGCGGAACCCACTCAGCCCCCCAACAAAGACATCCTCCCATTGGCAGTCGCTTGCAGTGCCACTTCTCTGTTAGAGGGAGTGATGGAGTGGGGCTGATAAGGGAAAATGACAAAAGAATGGGCCGAGGTGGAGGGGGGAGTTGATAGCAAAGGGGTGGGACAGCTTGATAACATTCACGCTATGCTAACAGCCCTCCATTTGGGACTGGGGGCCTCTGGCAAATCCCATTAGCGCTTCCAGTGGAGGCTTGGGGGCCCAAGCACAACACAATGGTCTTCAGCATACGGGATTTTTATCAGTTTGATTAGTTTCTTAATCTGAAATTTCTTGCCATTAACTACCCACACACTACATAATTATGGCCTACGGGTCTTCGGTCATAACCCACCTAAACCCGCCCGAGACATTACCATACTAGCTTGGTAGTTTCATTCTGGTTTGATTAGCAATTTATTCCAACGGTTTATGGAATAGTAAAGCAGAGGGTCTAGAAGGAAATACAGTTAGTGCCTTTTCCAAACATTAAAAGTATAATTTTCCTTTATTACCACGTAGCTGTCAGAAATAAAGAAACATAAAGTTAAAAAGAGCCACTTTTCAATCTAAGCCATCAGAGTACAGCAATACACCACATACGCATTAAAAGCAGTTTCACAGGATCTGCCACATTTCCGTTTTCGACCCGAAGTGATAAAAAGCCGCCGCTGGCTCTCCCTCTCATAACCTCACGAGGGAAAAGAGGCACTTACTCAGAAAGAAAAACTAACATGAAGAAGGTGTTAAATGCTTTCTGTGGATTCCCTTCAAGCTTTTGTTAACAGATCTGATTCAGACCCGACTACAGTCTATTCTAATGACGTGCTCAAGCCTTTTGTTAGCTCAGTGGTATGCAGGCCCCATTAAATGAAGTCACACCTTTTGGCCATTGTCATTATCAGCTCATTAGGCCATACATACAGAGGCCTGGCCCCTCAGCTTGACCCGGCAGCTTTCCAATAGAACAACATATTGCATGAACACTGTTTGGGGTGGGATCATTTGCATGTCTTATCATATCAATTAGTTCAATAAGTTTGTTACACTTTCGGGTATGTATCTAGATTTCTGTCAAGGAGCAAGTGCTTATATTTCTTTCTTTGTTTTCTTTCTTTCTTTTTTTTTTGGTCAAGTAACCTTTAGGAAATAAAAGTAATCGTGACTTGGGACACCAAACTGAGATGAGAATGTGGTTAAAATGCAACCTGTGCAAGTTATAGGACAGAAGAACTGGATGGAGGTCTGGAACTGCTTTTTTACATCAGGAAATAATGTTGATGTATGATGTCCCTTTTAAATAAAAAAAAAAGTACCTCGTGGAAAAGAAGGTAACATACAACTCTGATGAATAATTTTTGTATGTTTTTATCAGTGGGTGATGTTGCAAAATAAAGGTCACAATTAAAATGATAAATACAAAAATTTTTATTCACACCACATCTGTGTTACCTATAATTAGAGGCAACTGTGGGCAAAATTAAATGTTTTCATGCTACACAAAATGGGTCATATTATTTAGTTTTAAAGTTGGAACAGGCAAGAAAAGAACCATGAAAAACATTTCACTCCATGCCTTGCATGAAATACAATGAACCAAAAGCTAATTATGCTGTTTGTAATGAAAAAGTTGGTCAGTGTTCTTGACCATGTTCTTAATATTCTCAGTTCTCGCAAAAGCAAAGTGTGATGATGTGTGTATGTATGTATTATTCATTAGTACAAAGACTTTCCAGAAAGAGGAAAACTTGACAAGATGTTATTTTAATATCACTTTAAACATTTCCGGTTGTTCTGAAATTTTAAAAGTGCAAATGACTGCTGATATTCAAATTCTGTTAAAAAAAAAAGTTTTGTTCCATCAGCAACCATACGTATGTATATTTTACACAATGACATTGTTTAGAAATGACAGAACATTGTTTGAGGATGGATTGTGAAGTTAATGAAAACCCCCCTCTTTATCTATGTTTCTGATACAGGCCGTTGTGGAATGCTGGACCTTTTTCTGTCGCTTTCTTTGCAAACGAGTGACATCCTATGAGCAAACGATGTTAACTGGACCTGCCAGAACATGTGGAACACCTGCATTGTGTGTGATCAGGGAAAGGAGGAAGGAAAGAAAACAGAGTGTGTGTGTGATGGACACAATGGCCATTGCCCAGAGCTGTTTATCTGCAGAGATGGAACATAAGCCCTGAGCTTTGCTTTCCATCCAGGCCATTGTACAAGTTGAGTAAATTTACTCTTGGCCCAAGGGGCTAGAACCCTGCCCAGAAAATTCCATCTCTCACATAGTTCTCTGAAATGTCTATCACTGGTCCTCTTTTGCGCCACACTTTAACTGAGCTTCACACTGAGCCCTTTATTAAGAGACCTAATAAACATCAGACAGATGATATCTTGGTCTTAACCCTCTGGCCCTCCTCGTTTTTACCATACACTCAGCGTCCTCGTGGACACTTTTGGCCAATTGAAATTCATGAAAATTACATTTTTTAATTCCTTGTTATTTACACTGTTCAATCACACAATTTAGGTTAAAACGCTTTCATTCTAAACTCAACACTTGAGAAATGTAGTTTTTAGTGTTTTCTTCCAGATTATGTCATTTATCCATTTTT
>JBBPCX010000141.1:7350866-7368509 GCA_037974365.1 Hydrocynus forskahlii
TATAGATAGATAGATAGATAGATAGATAGATAGATGTGTGTGATTGAGATAATGCAAAAAAGAAAGTATATTTATTTAGTATTATGTCTACCGTGGTCTGCATGGCCATCATTAGCAGTGCAGAAAAATGACTTCAATTTCATGTTATAAAATGGTAAAGTGACTAAAGGAATGGCCCCTGAAATCTTTAAAACCAGGGTAAATGTAAACAGTGTCTACTGGAGGTGTTTTCCTGTGTAAATGGCGGTTTCTGATGAAACTGTTCTGTGTGAAGTGCTGAGGAGGTGTTAATTCCTGCAGTTGAACTGAGAACAGTAAAAGTGGGAGACAGACCTGACACGGAGCTGCTAATGAAATCCAGCTAATCGCTTGTAATGATGATGGTCCCGTTTACACACGGACAAGAAACACCATCAACCCGGCCCGGAAAAGTTTATTCTAACCTGTGAACCAGTTATCACCAGTTTGGGGGCTCGCTTCTAAAATCATTATTTTTTTAAATTAAACAAGAGTGTTTTAGCCATTTGCTGTTTTCTTCTGTTTTTTTTTTACAAAAAATATTTAACATTGCTTTCCTCTCTTGCTGTCTACATAATTGAATTAGAAATTTATATAGATTTATTTATAGAATTAAGACCAAGCATTTGTGTATATATCATCGTGTATTTTCACATTCAGTTTTTATTTAGATTAATATTTTATACTGTACTTGTCTATATGTCTCTATGAGCAATTTTCTCTGGGATCAATCATTTTCTGATTCTGATTCTAAATCTGACTCTAATCAAGAGCGACTGGCCTTTAGTCTACGCATGCGCACATCGCTCATCGATGGAAAGCTGTTGGAAAATCACTTTGAAAGTTTCGAGAAGACAAAAAACATATGATTTAGAGCTTTAGGTGCCCTGATCATCATCCTCCTTCAAAAACGAAGGCACCTTCCTCAGCTCCACATCAGCCTTCTTATTGGTCCTTTTCACGCCTGCTGAAAGCAGCTCCTTTCTCCTTTGAAGGGATTTAGACGGAGCGTTTTGAGCTCACCTGTCAATCAGGAGCAACGGGGCACGCCCCCCGAGCGCCCCCTCCTAAGAGATGAATAAATAGGGCAGCTCAGCCCAGAGCAGCTTCATTCAGACTGAGAACATGCCTGCTTCAGCTACGGGACTCGGGAGCTTCTTCCTGGACAGGACTTTGCCACTGGCCGCGGGGTACCAGCCTCTGCTGCCCGGACATTTCTCCACTGTGGGGGGTTACGGCTTCATCCCAATACCGCACCCGGGACACATGGCACACATGGTGGGTTCCTCTACTCTTATAGCTCCACTTGCACAGTCTGGGCTTAGTCAGAAAATGCTCTGAAACGAAAGCATGATGCAGTGTTTTACGATGCAAACTTTACCTTGCCCTCAGATTTGGAGTCAGTAACTTTTTAGCAGCTTTGTTGTCCTCATATCTTGAGTCAGCACACTGATTGCTTTTTTTCAGTTATTTTTCTCCAGAAGTAAGACAAAATTGACATCTTTAATCTTTACTTTATGTTCCTGCCTGGTTTACTGCTGTATCGCTGCTTTACTTTTGTTTAATTATTCTCCAGGACAAAGGCAAATCTGCTATTTTTTTTAAATCAAAGTTGTAAGATTTTACATGGCTAACGGATGTATCCCTGCTTTACTTTTAAATGTTTAATTGCAAATTATATTCAGGAGTAGGGCATATTTGCCATCTTTAATCAGGGTTTTATTTTTATTTTTACGTGGTTTACTGATGAAAACATGTATGCTGAATTTCTCCCTTTTATTGTTTCAGGCTGGTTCGTATGACCTGAAGGCCGCTGCACCATACCCTCAGGCTCTCCTGGCCCGGGCTGCACCCTATTACCCTCCGTACCGTCCCGCCATGGCTGCTCATGACCCCAGCCGGACAGCCAAGGCGGCCAGCAGAGAGAGCACCGGCGCTCTGAAGGCCTGGTTGAGCGAGCACCTGAAGAACCCCTATCCTACCAAGGGCGAGAAAATCATGCTGGCCATCGTCACCAAAATGAGCCTGACACAGGTTTCCACGTGGTTCGCCAATGCCAGGAGGAGACTCAAGAAGGAGAACAGGGTGAGCTGGGCGTGCAAGGGCAAGAGTGATGAGGAGGAAGAGGAGGAGGGCGAGAGCGAGGAAGAGGGATCTTCCCTGCAGAAGGATCCATGTTCAGAGGATGAAGGTGAAGCTGAGCCTCAGGTTGTGGATGTGGAGGGCGATTGTGTTGGAGATGAAGAAGGTTCCAAGCCAGAGGAGCCCAGCCATGGAGACATGCCCAGCGTTGCAGCCGAGGAGAAGAGCGAGGAGCAGTGTGCGCCGTCCAATGAACAGTGCAAGGACAGCGTTGACGTCCAGAAACCCAAAATCTGGTCCCTGGCAGAGACAGCAACATCAGAACCAGCGGTGAAGCCCACAGAAGTCAAAGTGTATCCCAGCCATGGGCCAGACTTTGGCCAGTGGTGGGCGAACTGGGCATCAAGGAATGGCTATTTACCCACTGGTTACACGGCACAGGACTTTCTTCAACAGAGTCGATTACACTGTTAACGCAAGCCATGCAGGACTGATTACTTTTGTTTTTTGCACTTTTGGATCCACGGTTCCGGCGAATGGACATGAACTGTGCTGGTAGTGAAGTTTTCAAAAACCAAAGGAGGTGGAGATGTGTGTAAATAGCTGTAGATTCTATTTTGCTGTACACAGTGTAAATTATAAATGCTTTTTACATGAGTATGTTGAATTATTTTTGCTAAAATAAAATGAAAATTAAACAAACACTTGACTGCTGGTCATGTTGAAAGATGAGAAATATACTTGCGCCATCATGACTTTATAACTTCATGTTACTGTGAGGTTTGGCTTGGTGAAGAATTTAAAAGTGGGTTTTTATAAACAAAGCATTTATGACAGAAAAGGCATGTGCAGGCTGGTATAACGAATGCTTTCTTGACTAATTCAGAGGTTTTTAACATTGGGTGAACCACCTTTTTGAAGTCCTTCATCCCCTTTGAGGATTTCAGCTGTCGTGTTATCTGGAAAGCCCCTGCCATTAAGGGATTTGCATATCTAGCACTGATCTGTTAAAACAATGCAGACCAGCGCGGATTAAAGAGCACAAACTGCTCCGTCTTGCGGGGTGATAATTAACACCATCATTTTGGCTAAATCCACCGAGCTGGTGATGATGTGACAGACCACTAAAGGCCAACAGGGTCTGATTTCTCTTTTCTCCTTAGAATCAGCTCCTAAGCGTCAAAGAGATGCCAATAGTCATGAACTGTATAATAAAAGAGTGCTGACAGATGGATTCATTATTTAGAATGTCCTGTTTATAACTGAGAATTGTCACTGTAGCTGGCTGGCTACAAAATAAGATTAAATATAGTAGGCCAGCAACTAAATAAGACCAGCAGGCCGATACTCCTCCATTTGATTTGCGTGCACCCGTGCAATAAGTTACAAACCATGTGTGTGGCGACTTTGCAGGTGATTTTTGGGACTGACCCTTAGTCTGCTCACTTGTTCATTTTATGTAACGGTTGTTAAAAGACAAAGGTGTCCTCTGAGACGCACACATATGCACATCAACAGGATTAAGTCCCAGGAGGACAGAATTGTGTTTTTTTTCTATATCCCTTTACTGGGCTACGGCGTGGGGGTGGGGGGCAGTGTTTGGTGAAAGGAGACCCATCCCATGCTAGTTATTCAGGTCTCTCCATGTAAATTCAAAGGCCTGTGGCTTGTTAATCCAGGGATAATGAGAAAACTCCTGGGTGCTAAAAAAGTGCGTCTGAAATGCATGGACCCCCTCAGCGCTCATCCACTACAAACACACTGGGACCAGTAATCCTCCTCTGGAGTCCGCTTCTTACAGGTGGCCCAAATGAGGTGTAATCCCAGTCTAAACATGACCGGCAGAGGGCCAGGGGGGCCTTGCGTGGGCCACACCAAGGTGTCGCACAATGGTGGGAATTTGTGGGGCGCAATCTGTCGTGAGTTTGTCACGTTAGCTGATCCTGACATATGTTCATACGCTTTCCTCAATTTGCTGTTGTTGAAGGAGCTTCTCCAATAATGCGGTCGGACAGCTGGCTCATTGTTCACATATATGTGTCCTGCAATAATGAGAGATGCAGCTAAATCTGTTTCATTAACTGCAATATGAATGCCATCCAAAGTTGCCTTAGGTCCTTGAGCCACTTGACTGCACTGGCTCATATTTTATTTTTTTGTGTTTATATTTCAGAATGGCCTTAAAATAGCTCCATCATACAAAATAGTTCAACATAGCGCACCATATTAAGCAAGTTTAACTTAAAAAAAGTCAAGTTTAAAAGGTAAGTAAAATTAGGTGATTTTAAGTGAACCATGGTTACTTACTTTTAAGTAAGTATTAAAAGTTACTTTGCAAAAATGTTCATGGTGTATTTATATATTTCTCATTTTTTGTTTATGCTAAAAATGGTTGATCCACTGTGGTGACGCCTGGCTTGGAGCAGGCGGAAGTAGCAGAAGAAGAGATTATGGTAAGAATATTTTAAAATTTATTTCAAGAGATTCTTAATTTTTTTTTAAGGATCCGGTGATTTCATTCTATCAGCTGATAATTTTCCTTGTTCCCAGTATTATGTCAAGTAAAATGACCAGGGTTAAGTCTTGAAAAAGCTTACAGTGAATTGCATTGTTTCTTGAAACACGAAAGACAATGAAACCAGTAAAAAAAACCCACCCAAACCAAAATGCACACACACACACCAAATAGAAATGAATTTAAAGAATGACACTTTTTAGATAAATTCACTATATTTAAGATGTTTTCACACAAAATGAAGATGCTAATACTTTTAAATCTTTATAGGTTTCAGCTTCTTTGTAGGAAGCCGTAAAACTGAAATGTTTGATGGGTACAGAACAGATGGTTTCTTAATTACTGAGAATATTCAAATAAAGTAAAAGGACCAAATCTCAGGCAGATAACCTAGCAAAAATAGAGAGGATAAATATATTATTTTTCAATTAATTAATAAATTAAACTGCTGTTCCTTAGGAATGCTTGAACTATTCAAAAGAAATCCTACTGTACCTGTAGGTGTCTAGTGTATAGTGTTTCACTGCGTAGTGAATACAATAAGAGCAATTGGGAACATGACTGGGGATTCTGAACTTTTGAATTTTTGTCTGGTTTTGGACAGTCAAACTCCTCTCTAGCTCAAGAGTTCTGAGGATGATCTGAATCACAAAGATGGTCCACTCGCCCCTTCCGCCTGACTTTTATCTGCCAACAGCGTCCTCTAATGGACAGTTTACTTATTCCACAGCTGCCCACCCCAATACACATCAGGCACTTTATGCAAAACAAAGTTTCACACCATCAACTATTTGTCAGTTGTCTCACCATGGCCAAGCACAATACACATCACAGAAAGGGGAAGCAAACTGCTGTTTACAACATGACTGTACTTCTAAAAGTGTATCCATGACTTCTAGACTTGAACGACAAACTTTTTCAAACGTTTATTTTACACCACATTCAGGCATCAAAACTGGAAAATGAGCAATAATCACAATATTAATGAAAACATATGTACACAAAAAAAAGGAAAAAGAAAAAAAAAGGAAATGACTTTGTGCGATCCCAGGACAAAGGTTAGGTCTATATTACAAGACTATACAGAACTGAACAGAAGTCCTGATATGGGTAGCAATCCTTTAATAAGAGAATTAATTTCAGCTCCATGCAGTGCCTAGAGTGCATGGACATGTCAGGAACCAACCCTGTGTTCTTCTAACCAAGATATCTTGAGTGCTATTTTTCCTTCTGACTGATTTGTTTTTTGTTCTAATGGTATATAGTGTTTAAATGGGTAAAACACATTTACTGCCAAGATAGTTTAAAGGCTGCTCAAGACTTTTGTTCTGTGCTGTACATACATTTGTGTGTGTGAGTGTGTGTGTGTGTGTATAATGATTAACCCTAACCCTAACCCTAACCCCTATATATATATATATATACACAATGATTAATACATAGTAGTGCAACTTTTGGAACAATAGCGCTGTTAACCAATGTTAACAATTTCTAAAAGTCTAAAAAATGTGTTATGTAAGCCACACAACACAGATCAGCTCAAACTTAGAGTTGAACAAAGTGTTCAACATAATGAATCACAAGCAGCGTGGACCTACTACATGCAGAAGTCACACGAACTGGATACTGTACCACAGAAACTATTTGAGTAAATGGATCAGACGAAATGGTTTTCAGTCTAGACCTGCTGCATGGATGCTGTTGATGAAGATGATACTGTCAATTACAACAGACAATACCTTCAGTACATTTAGCTGTATATTGCGAACACACATAAAAACCTGTCGACTCGCTCAAGAACGGTCATTCTTGAAGCACGTTGCAAGTCCTACCTTTCCCCGAAATAAGCATCATGTAACACTTCACAAAATAATGCACTCAGAAATGCTGTCCGCAAAGTTTCATCAAAGTGAAAGTGTGCACACGAGCACATTTCTCACGCATGACCCGAATAGCTTATTCCTGAGGGACTTGTTTCAGGCTGAGACAGAAGGGAGGTTTTGCTGTGGTCCTGATCGACTGGCATTCCGTTCGCAGACAGGCCGTGCTTGAAGTTGTCATCCTGTTTAGCCGGATCCTCCGTGTCCTCCTGTGGCACATTGACTGGCGGCATGATCATTTCCTGCTCGTTTTCCACAGTTATTTCATCGTCCATAGGTTGATGGTTGTTGTTGATGCCGTGGCACAAAACAGGAAAGTGTTTCTGCACGTAGAGCAGAGGCATATGAATGAAATAATCCTACTTATACAACTTATTTTACATACTGTATAGGAGCGTGAAGATCCAAAACAGTCACTTACCTTTTCCTCGAAACATGCAGATCCTGATCTCCCTAAAAATGTAAATTCAATTAAATGAAAAACAACAAATAGCATTAATTCCCTCATGCAAACATTTTCTTAAGTTCTGTGATTGTTTAAAATGTATGAATGCATCGCCATTACTATATTTTACAGCTAGCAACTCAGATTTCTCAAAACCAAGTTCACTTTTTTCAAAACTTTTCACACAGCTCCTCATCAGTACACACGCAGCTCATCGGTTACAGTCTCATCCAAAATGAGCTTCATACACAACTTAAATTCAACTCTCTCTCCCAGAGCACTAACATGAGTGCTCTGTCAAAAACACTTCGTAATTCATGAGACAATAATCTAAAAATGCATCAAGAACCGTAACAAGAGGTCTATTGTAAAACTGGAAAAGTGCTTTTCCCGAATAAAAACACAGAGTGAAGGAGAAGAAAGAGATGAAGAAAACCAGCATATTAACAGTATGTAACAATAACTTTGTGTTTTTAAACAAACCGAAATGTGGCTCTTTCCTGCCAATTTTAGTGTATGGTTTACATTTATTTGCTAAGTTTAACAAATTGGGGGAAAATAATGTAAAATATAAACATAAAATATAAATCTTTTGCATTGCTGCCCCCCCATTATGTTATATTCAACAAAAACAGCAAGAGGTGTACTTATTTTCAGCCAGTAAAACAACAAAACATGGTATTTAACCAGGAGTGGCTGAACTTTTAAATATGATGATACACATGGATAAAGATATACAGCTGTTATCAATGTTCATTATTCATAAACAGCATTACGTTTTCTGAACAGGTGAGAGATTTACCACAGAACAGGTCTAATGCTGTCTGAATGCCCATCAAATGTACTTGATGTTTAACTATATATATTTTTTTAATATACACAAAATAAATATAAATGTATGTAAAATTATATCATTTTATCTCATTTGGATGGCCTCCCGCCCTGCGGTAAATATTTAGATAATATTCATAGCAGGTAATGCACTACAAGACAAAAGAGGCAGGTTTTCTGCTGAAATAAAAATGGGTCTTGAATACATTTGATATAGTGTTACTATAGAAATATAACGAATTTTCTCTTAACTTTTGGACTTGTTTGAGACAATTCATGATCTTTGAAAGACAAGGTCACTAATCAGGACAAGACAAAGAAAAATGATCTACAGTTTAGTCTATGTAGACAGCTGTGTGTGAAGGGTTTTGAGTTTTGAGGAGTGAACTCAGTATTGAAAAAGGTGTACAGTCAGTACAAGACTAAATGAAATGAATTAAACTTATGTTAACCGAAAAGCAATTATTGCTACAATAGTTAAGGTTTCTATAGAAATATGCTGATATTCAGAGCAAAGTTAATGAAGTTTATAGTGTGATATACATAATAAACCCACTAACTGATGGATTTTGGATGTCCATTACCTTTTCTGAAATAGTAGACAATAATTCCCACGATCACTACGATGAATGTGAGCGCAACAGTAATCCCAACACCCAGTCTTACATGAGACTGTGCCTCTACAAGAGGAGAAAAGGAAAATGATGATGTATTTTTTATATATACACACTCTTCTTAAAAATGTGGAAGACCAAATCAATCTGAAGCAAAGCTAAAAAGCAGTACATTTCTCTAGGAAACCATTCCGGAAGGAAAAGCAAAATTTAAAAAGACAAATGGTAATAATAATTTACTCTGGATTGTAGGCCTGGGTTGTAAAATAATAATACATAGAAATAATTATTTTTCAAAAAATACTAGTATGTTTGAGGTAGTTTCAATAAAATCATTATGGTTGTCTGTATCACAGTGGGGTGTTGGCATTAAATGCTTGAACTTTGAACAGCTACTACTTCCCTACACTAGCTGGTGAAGTGCACCGACTGCTTGCTAGATAGGGAGCGAGAAGAAGACTAGCCATTCACTCAGAACAGCACAAATCAGAGGATAGTAAACGGAGCTAGCTGTTTTTAATGTTAAATTACGGAGAGTGAAAAAGGTTCAGTTTTTGAACCAGATGTTAAAAAATCAATTCTAATGAACGTATTGGTTTTTTCACAATGCTAAAGCATTTTGACCTACTGCTCAGTGAAACTGACACTTTGGTTATGTCTCTGCGTTAATGCAGTTCTGTCTCATTGTAAAGGAAGTGATACTAGTTGGGTGACTTGACATGTGCTTTTTTCCAAACACTTTTTAGGTTTCACTTCTTACTTTTGTCAACAAAACTTGAACTCAAACGACTTATAATGTGATTCATACGTGGGCCAACAATCACATACAGAATTCCTCTGAACTGTACGTTTGTACTTACCGCAGATTCTGTCAGATGTCGAAGAGGGTGCCTGACTTTCAACTTGTCCTGGTGAGCACCTACATTATGGGAAACACCAGAGAGGAATCTTACAGGCCATGAAAATGCGTAGCATCCTTTATTAACGAGACCATTAAAAAAACAGTAGAAGGCACTAAAAACCAGCAGGCCATTGCAGTATGGACAACATATGTGGATTTGGTCAAAAGGTATATACATTTTGTCTGATCCACACAGTTGTATGTACGGTCTACATGTTTTGTTAATTTTCAACATGAAATTAAGTTAATACAAACTTAGGTATGGCAATTTTCTACTAATTTGATTGAATAATTTCTTTTTATTTGCTGAGATTAACCTATTGGAAAAATAACATCTAAAATATATAAGCTGACATGATTCTACTGCATGCTATTTTTTATTAAAATACACAGAAGCATGATCTCTGTAGAGGATGGGTCCTTCACTTAGAAAATTAAGAAAAGAGAGATCAGAGATACCTTTTCAATACACTTTACTTTAACATGGCCTTAAATTAAGACTTTGAGTTCTGAAAATGCTGGCGCATTATAGTCATAAACACTGTAGAAAAGAGCTTGCTAACATACTCTGTCCATTGTGTGCAGGATGCGGCTGAGTCTTCATGCGAAAATGTACCTTGAGGACAGGGTTCACACTCTGTGTCTGATAGATTGGTACATGGAGGGAAACATCAAATCAGACCACTGCTACATACTTGCAATGTAAGCTACACAGTTCTAACAACGTAACACAATATCATCAGACAGTTGGTAGTATAAGGGGAGAGTACTTATTGTGAAGTAGCCAACATGGTCAATAAACCCCAAATAAAGTAAAGTGGCCCCTTATAGTTACACATGAAAACACCACACCACAGCACACAGCATGAACAATGTGAAATTCTTTCTGCATTTTACCCATTCACCAAGTGTAGCAGGGAGCTGCCACCGGGGGAGCAGTGTGTGGGGATGGTACCTCACTCAAGGGTACCTCAGTGGTACCACTAGTTGTCCTGGGATTCAAACCCATGATCACAGGGCCAACTCGCTTACAATTAGGCCAGCAGCTGCCCTAAAAATTGCTCCCCAGGAAGTCGCAAACTCACAACGCTGTGATTCACAAATAGGCGCTCTACCCGTTGAGCTATTGGGGCAACTTGTGAAGGTAACTTTACAAACACCATTGGTCGCTTATCATGAGTGAATTCACTTGATCATTTATTTATTTAGACCCCTAAAAGTTTTCTAAAATAACATAAAATGTGTAACACTGAAAAGCATATCAGTGCTATGACATTGTGTGTGTTTTTCACAATCTTACTCAGATCTCAAAAGTGTTTGATTCATTTGTTATATGTAATATGTAATATACTTACTCATTTTGCTCACTTGCTCTCCTGGTTTGCACACTGTGTTTTGCACACACGACACACACTCACTATCGGAGCAGTGATGGTCATGGATACACTGACATGGACTGAGTTCTGTTGTACTGAGAGAGGTTGGCACCTCAAAATTGAGATCTGTTCCAAGAAAAAAAGAAATAAGGGTGTGCAAACACATTGAATCATTCAGTATAGCCCTATTTGAAAGTACAAAACTGAAACAAACAAAAGTGACAATTAAATAAAGAGTTAAGGCAAGGCAATAGATGTTAATAGTCAATTTTCTTGCTACTTTTTAGTACACAATCTTGCTGAAATCCAGCTAAGCAATAGGATACAATATAATCTATAAGATAATACTTCTGTAAAATCCTTTAGAAAGTGTTTACGCCTGAACATTCTTAATGACTGCCAGTTTTCTAGGGCATCAGAACTGCACTTCACAGTGAGATAACATGCACAATGTGAGTAAATGTTGTCATTAGTAGAAGGAACATTTCGGGATATTCTAGATAGATTCTACAGTAAACAAGCTTTTCAGTGATATGAGACAGATGATTTGTGTAACTAAGCCTTCATTAGGCTAACTAAGTTGCTCAGTTTTGGAAAATACAGCTACACGTGAGGGGACGTGCATTGACAAAACATGCTGAGATCACCTTAAATTCTTGGGTTTTGATATTTTTTTATCACAGCTTAAGAGAACATGCCATAGATTGAGTTCATCTATGTCATTTTGACCTGTAGTGTCTACCTTTCAATCATAGTGACACCAAACAGAGCCTGAAATATTTCTCCGAACTTGATAAGACCCAACTGCTGATATCAGGTTCAGTTGGGTTTGCACATCATTCCCAAAATACATGTGGGCTCTGAGCTCAACTTTCACTTCCTTAAAACAGTTTTTAATCTGGGGCTGGTGTCACTCACTTGCCTTACTGAGGTCCATGAAGCCCGCGTTTGTGAGAAAACTGGGATAAAACAGTAAACTGATTCAGGAGGGGACAGTTTGGTACAGCTGAAAGGATTTTTATCTCTTGCAGACCACCAGGATGCACTTAAACCAGAGACTCTTTACGGAGGAGAACTGCCACTCAGTAACATCTAGCAACTTGGTCAGATGCTACAAGGCACTCTTGAGTAACTCCATAATTAATGGTTTTTACACATTTATGATGTCACCAAGTGTGAACAAGGTGCTTTACTCAGCTAATGAGCTACTGACCCATCAGCACCCAGTAACAGTAATGCAACACAAGACCCGTTTGCTATAATAACCTGAAATGGTACTGGTAAGTTTTCAGTGCTTTTTCATCATTCTTCGCCCTTCCAAACAAGAAAGATTACTCTGCAAAATACTATAGAAATACTTAAACAACAGTTTTACAAGCTTAGCTGTCATTTACCATTTTGAAGGCATGTTTTTGGTAAAATAGGAGCAAGTGCCTCTGGTTGAACTTGGAAAAAGTCCACTGTGAAAAAACGCAGCCTGCCCAGTAACCAGCTGCCATTTACTGACCTCTAGTGTTTAAATGCAAGATATTGCACTTTCACTAAATGAAGATACTTTTACAGAATGAGTCATCTCACAATGAAAATCTTACTGGGGTCGCAGATAGGTTGTCGTTTGCATTCGGTCTTGTTAGTGTAACCGTCCTGATATTCTCCATTTTCACATGCCTGACAGATGGGATCCTTACATGCAGCGTCTTGAGGCATTCTTTTACCTACAACACAGTCATGATATTCACAGAAAAGACACACGCACACACACACATAAATAAATAAATAAATATATATATATATACACACACACACACACACACACACACACACATATTTAGTAGGTGTCATTGGAGGATGTTCACAGCATCTTTTCATACCTGGGCCACACATCTTGCAGCACAGATCACCCTTCATATATTCCATGCTCGTACAGCAGAAAGCCAAAACTGGTAAAACCTAGAGAGTAGTAATACAAAGGGAAAGCCAGGAAGAACATTAATAGCAAACAGAGCAAATAGAAGAAGCCCAGCGACCGCCCTGAGGAAAGTCCCCAAAACTCTCAGCCGCTGTTTACCTGTAGCTTCGTTTAAACCAAATACACACTTTAACACATGTTCTAATGTACAACAAGCTTTACTCATACACATATGAGAGCAGCTAGGACGTTATTTAACGGTTGCTGCTTTACATACCAGAGCCTTATTTGGAAAAACGAAACTGAAAGTAGCCAAGACTGAGGGGCTATTGCTACGTGACGAACTAAAATACAAGAATCTTCTGGTATATACCGCAAATACAGGTCGCATCCGAAACAATATAAAGCTTGTATACTTAGTAATAGTAGATAATAGTAAATAATAGAAAATATTATGCAAAATAGCAACATTATGCTTTCCCTCACGACTAAACCCAAAACCAAACAGCTGCAGCCGTGGAACTTAGGGACATTTAACATTACTCACCAGAAGTATACCGAAGATCAAACGCATCTTGCCTACTTTTAGAGTCCACGAGTTTAGGTGGCGAAGTCCTCACGCGCCTTGAATACTCGGAGCGCGAGGCAGACTGGTTTTTTTTGTATGTGGTCGTCTCGGACACGCCTCCGCAGAAACCCTGCCCTCCTGCTGCAAGACTGGTGGGGATTTCCTCGTCCCTCTCGAGAAAACGGTGCAGGACCATTTCCCAGCAAACTCCTGACTCCACCAGCTCCCTGGTGCTCAGTCAGTACTGACGTAATGCTCTCACTCCCTGCACTTGTGGCAGAATGTGTCTGAAAAGTGTGTGGGAGCCCACACACACTACCCAACTCAGACCGCCTGACCTAACTGCAAAAGGTAAGCAGCCAGGAACACAGAGCCCAGGGAGCAGTGTGTGTGGGGATGGTTCTTGCAAAAGGGTACCTCAGCGGTGGGATTCAAACCCACAAACAGCTGCCTAGTTTCTCAAATGCCTAGTATCTCGAAATAATTACTTAAAAATGTGTTCATGTGTGACAAATGGGCCCTTTACACAGTGTGAACACCACAAAATTGCAATTAAGCCATTCATCCAAGTGAAGCAGCAGGCAGTCAGGGACACGGTGGCCAGGGAGCAGTGTGTTGCTCAAGGGTACTTCAGTGGTGGCAGTCCTGGGATTCAAACCCACAACCCACCCCAGCTGCCTAGTATCATGAAGTAATGACTTAATGCTTTCACTGTCTGCACTTGTGGCAGACTGTACCTGAAAAGTGTGGGAGTTCACACACTTCCCAACTCAGACCACCTGACCTGACCACAAAGGTTATGACGCTCATGTCACGGGCTCCTTCCCACCAGTCACCAAATAAGTGTAAAGTGTCTATTTGTCATAAGTGACACATCACGGCATGGCACACTGTGTGAACAATACAAAATTGCATTTAACCCATTCATCCGAGTGAAGCAGCAGGCAGTCAGTGATGCAGTGCCCGAGTATGTGGGGACGGTGTCTTGCTCAAGGGTACCTCAATGGTGCCACTGGCAATCCTGGGATTCAAACCGACAACCCTCTGATTCCAGGAGCAGCTCCCTAACCACTAGACAACCAGCTGCCTAGTATCTCGAAATAATAACAAGTGTGATGTCAAATGTATACACCCCTCCCACAAACTATTGATTATGTTGAAATAAGGACTTTTATCTAAGATACTTTTGACACACTAGGTCTATACTGAAGTCCTACATTACAGATATCTCAACATTTCAAGAAAATAAGTAAGCATTTTTGAAACTGACTTTATTATGATTTCAAGAAAATAAGGCACTATTTTTAGACACAAAGTCAAAATGTTGAGATGTAGCATCCAGAAAAGAGAGAAAAAGAGATTTCTTTATTTGATTTGATTTATTTGATTTATGTTGTTTTAACTATTGGCTTTATATAAATATATAATATATATGTTTTTTTTTTTTTTACATTATTTTACACTATTTTTACATTATTTAAATGTAACGGCTTTTGCTTTTTAAAAAATCTCTTAGAATGCTATGAAGACCTGAGAGGTACGATGTAACAGACATTAGGAACATCTTGTGTTTTCATAACTGTTTTTAATAGACTAGCACTGCTCTAACACGGCTAAAATCTTGATAAGTAGCTGTTAAGTTTCAAGACGCATTTGGAAATCCCCAGCCTAATGAGGAAGTTCAGACTCCATGCTTCAGTAATATTAGGGGCATACCTGAGTTGTCAAAATGCTCTCTCCAGCGCAAACAATAGCTTATGGTAAGATCCAAACCTTTTTTATTGCTCTTGATCAATCAGACAGTCAGGTGAACAGATATATATGTTCATCACCTGAACCACAATGAATATGATTAAAAAAGGGCAAAGAGCAAACACCAGACTCATCTTCTGACTTCCCAAATACAGCAGGAATGTATCGGAACTAATGTCATCAGCAAGTACCTGTTTCACTTCCAAAGAGAAACGATGCTGGTGTTTTTTCATGCTTAAAAGGAAAGCCATATGTAAAGTCCAGTAATTGCAGAGGATTTCCCTTTTAAGCATTTTGGTGGAATTCCATTAATGATACTCCTCTGTGAATAAAGTTGCTGAAGGGGAAGAACCCAAAAGGGTTCTACATAGTTCAAAAAAGCTTGACTTGTCATAATAGCAAAACCCATTTTGGTACTGAATAGAACTGTTTCTCTTTAAAGAACCATTTTCAACAGGGTTTTCATTATAGAGAAGAACCGTTTAACTAAGAAAGGTGTTCACAGTTTTACACAGAGCCATTGCCTTGACTGAAGAATCCTTTTGTCATAAAGGATTTTGTGGCCTGTCTTACAATGCACGAAAGCATGTTTGGTTATGTTTAATCACGCATAAGGGTTACCTGCAAAGATGCTGACGCTTGCCAGACCTGAATGAGGTGAAACATCACCAAATCAGTAGCTCTCCGGGTCTTCCCACCATGATGCAGATGGTTGATTACGATCAAATGTTTTTGCCAGCAAAGTTCATAGACTGGTGAGGTATTACCAAGAGTTTGAAACAGAGCAATACCTCAAGCCAGGTGCAGGTCCTGCCCCAGGAGTATGTACAAAACTATCTGAAGATTTCTCACGGTTTCTCATCATGGCTAAATATTCCCAGGGCCTGCATTCCTCTCAGAGTAAATGTGCTGACATGATAATGATCATAAATTAGAGGAATCCTACTCTCCCAGAATTCTCTCATTCACACTCTGGTTCAACACACTTCCAATGTGTTTCTAATAAACCACATGGACAAAAGTTTTGGGACACACCTGTTTTTCAGGGTTTGGGCTAGGCCCCTTACTTCCAGTGGAGAGCTTAATCTTAAAGTCTATGATTATAAAAGCAATGTCATTAAAGTCCCTGTTAGTGTAAAGGTCAGTCATCCCAATACTTTTGTCCATACAGTGTATCTTACCTTTTGTGCCCAGTAGTGAAGAAGTCTTGGCAGTAGATGATTGTTTTCTGCTCAGTAAGGAAGTGTAGTCATCACATCATGGTCAGCAGGACAGCAGTGTCAGTTTTAAGATGATCATTACCCTGGAGATTAAGACTTTCTGTTGATACACTGCTAAAAGCGAACTTCCATGAACAGATTTTTATTTCCTTGTAGATATTAACCAATTCTCCAAGTCTGCTCCTGAAGAGTAGTGACTTGCAGATGGGCTTTTGCCATGGATGTGTACTCAAATGTGTTTCCAGGGCTCTGCCACCTTTATGTTTCGTTCAAGCGGTGTTGGAAACTGGGAAATAACAGTTTTCCCACTTGTATATTGCGGTTGCACATATGACTAAGTCAGATTTACAAGTGGGGATAGTAGATGACACATGAGTTTACTGCTAAGATAATCATGCAGTGTGACCTCTCACTTTTCCACTGTTTAAAACTCTATATTAAAAAAATATACCTAGTGAGATCTATGTGCTTTGTAATACAGCACAGAAAATGTGTTAATTCTCCAGACCTCTATGACATTTCAATATCATTTTTGAACAAACACCCAAGTGGAGTCAGATTTACTTTATTGTAAATTTACTTGGTTGTTGTTAATAATGTAGTTATTTATGAACATTATTGCATAGACCATATGGCCAAAAGTATGTGGACGCTTAACAATCATACTAATGCAAGCTTGTTGGACATCCCATTCCAAAATCATGGAGTTGACTCTCCTTCACATGCAGCTATAATAGCCTGCACCATTCTGGAAAGACTTTGCATAAGGTTCTTGTGATGAGTGTCTGTAGGAATGTTTGCCAATTCAGTCAAAGGAGTTCACACACCACACCAAACTTATTAAAACTCTTTGTGGGCTTTGTTTTGTGTTGTTAGCACTGTCTGTTCTGTGAGTTTGTAGGGTCTACTACAGGGGGTCCACGAGTTACGACACAGATCTGTTCCTTCAACAGTGATGTAACCCGAATTTTGGTGTAAGTCGAAATACACCCCAGCTTAAGTAATTTACCGATCCTAAAAATCATAAAAACACAACCGAGCCACAGAAAAAGGAAAAGTAAAACTCCCTCACTCATCTGCCGCGTTACTGTGTATTCTTTCACCGCGCACAACCAGTTCGCCCACGTAGTCTGTAAGTACGAGGCTAAGAGTGTAAGTTGAGTGGGAGTGAGAGTTGTAAACTCGAAACGTCGTATGTTGACGTTGTAACTTGGAGGACCCCCTGTACTTTGTGATTGAGCTAGGGTTGCTCCTAGACAGCTATTATTTCATATAATAGTGCGTACAGTCTGGCCTGGGGCCCCAGGCAGTATAGTATAGTATCTAGTATGTGTAAGCAGGTTAACGAAAACATCTACAGACTACATTTCAGAATATTTATTGACTACATTTTTCAGACTAATTCGCGCACTGTGATTTTTTTTTTTTTGGCAGCAGGAGGTAGCCTAGTGCTTGTGTGACGGCCACCTCGTCCCCGTCACGCCTATCCCGGTCCCTGTCCCCTGAATATTAATTTTCCCTCCTGTTCTCCC
>JBBPCX010000141.1:7374220-7402374 GCA_037974365.1 Hydrocynus forskahlii
TTTGTGTTTATTAAAACTCCCTGCCGGTACTCATCTGCTGTGTGCGTCCTCCCTTTCCCCACTCTCGCCCCATGACAGCTTGACAGTTAATTCTGTGTTTTTTAGTTATTTTTAAGTACCCTGTCAATGCTGTTCAAAATAACTGTATTAAGATGCAATAAACTGAATTAAGGGTTATAAATCATGAATGCTTTTTTGAACCTATGTATGTCAGATGGCTTTCTATCATCACAAATTTGCGACTAAATATTAAAAACTAAAACTAAAGGAAAACTAAAGTAACACTTATTTTTCACATAAAAATGAAACAAACACTAGTTATGATGAAGTAAAACTCTGTATGGACTAAAACTAAATGGAAATAAACAAAATAAGAAACTGTAATAGCTCTACTTTAAGTTCACTCAGCTCTTTATTATGACCCATTCTATTCCCAGTCTATGTCTACAGAGATTACATGGTCATGTGCTTAATTTTATACACTTGTTAACAGTAAGTGGGGCTGAAACACCATGACCTTAATTAAGAGGTGCATTACTTTACATTACTGTACGATTAATGTTATATATATTTAACAAATCATTTTGTTATAAGGTGAATTAAATTAAACCATCACAATACAAATATTTTGCGTAGTCAGCATATATGATTTGTAAGATAGCTCCAGTGGAAAGTGTGTGTACGTGTGAATGTGTGTGTATTTATCACTTTATTTCCCTTATAATACTGAACAAACTGTAGAAGTTGGGGCATTTTCTGACAAGGAAATGTATTGTTTTCAACAAGGATTGAAAAAATACCAGTAGTATTTATTTTCAAAGCATCAATCATCTACATTATTAAATGTCCCAGTGGAATGTCCACACAAATGTTTGTGTGTGTGTGTGTGTGTGTGTGTGTGTGTGTGTGTGAATACTTCCTTTTCACTTGATAATGAGTGCCAGTTTTGTTTTTCTTGAGGGCATAATTATGGCTAATTATGGCTGTTTTGTGATGATGCCCTCAAGAATGGTAAATATTTGTACACACACACACACACACACACACACACACACACACACACACACATATATATGTAAATATATATATGTATGTATATGTATAGAGAGAGAGAGAGAGAGAAAGTGAGAGAGAGTAGTTTACAGGCTACTTGTTTGTTAAATAAAAATATTAATACATTGTTCATGTTAATACATTCTGTAGTTGTGTAGTTGTTAATTGTACATGTTAATACATTCTGTAGTTATGGGTACAATTGACATCAGACGAAAGGTGCAAAAAGTATAAATCAAACCATACTTAACTATATTTATAATGATATCACTGATTACAACTAATGTTGGAGAGACACTCTTTGAATTTTGAACAGACCTGAATGATAAGAACAGACGTCATGATAAGATGTTAGGGTGTTAATTTGCTCAGCACTGGAAGACAACAACACCACTACAAATATACATAACTACACAAATATACATTACATCCAAACGTTCACCCAAATGCCAAGTTTGTTAAGAATAAGAATTTCCTTTATCGTTTTCCCTTTTTCAGTCAAAAGATAAAGGAAGAGAAAGTGTTCATCAGCCTTGCTCATACTGAGTGACACCATGGAGGAGGAGGAAAAAAAATCGTCTTTCTCCCTTTTGTGACGTTTGCACTGCAAGCTTCAAGTTCAGTAGTAGTGTACACACCTTGCTCCACTGCATGTTTGAGGAAGTTTGCTGAAACAGGCTGTGTTTTGCTGTGTGCCTCCTTGGGCAGCTTCTCTGCTGTTATCACGAAGCCCACAGAGCTCCAGAAGCATGGAAGGTAGAAAGGAGGTTCACTTACCTCAGGTAAGCCTTGCTGCTCTTGCACAGCATAGATTTCATGCCTTAGCTCAAGCCAGGGAAATGCAGATTTTGGACTGGAGGTTTGTTTATAAACGCATCCATAAATTACATGTAGTATGTACAATTTGGAGTAGACTACACCATCTTCTGTAGTTTCCTCCCAGAAGACAATGTTGTTTATTCCAAAAAGCACATAATATACAACCAATTGTTTTGCTGCAACAAAATCTCAGTCTTTAAACTACTTATAGCCATAGTGCTGCTGTGATTGAGCGTGTCTTATAAATTATGAGGGTGATTCATTGAGTTACTTTATAGAGTCTAAAATATAGTCTGTATAAACTCTTCATGCAGTTACAAGTAGTTTGATGTCATTTCCCCTTAAGTCTAAAGCCAGTAAAGCCCAGCTGGTGTTGGTTCAGTCTAAATGTCATTTTTCCCAGCTTTCCTGCAAAAGAGGAACTTGTAAAGTGTAACAAATCAAAACACATGGCATCATTAAACGGACAACCTCGTGCAGTCCCTGATAGTAATATCTTTTGTGATAAAGACCGTGAATATGTCACTGTGTGGACTGCTTGTTCGTACGGATACAGACAATGGGTGACAGGAGTTTCCCTTTTTTCTTTTTGCCTCTGTTTTGTGCTCTACCCACTTCCTTGTATTTTTACCTGTTAGATCTTTGCTGTCATTATTCCAGCTTTCATCTCCAAACTTGTGTTTGTGCTGTTGGTACATAATTTGTATGTGTTGTATTTAAGAAACATAGTTAATGCCACATTACTGTATGAAAAATTTGCACTGTGTATCCAGATCGCTTTTGCAGTTGTCAGTCTATCTCGTTTTCCATTTTGCAGCTCAGCAATGAGATGCAGCTGAATATTATGCACCTGGTGAGGGACAATCTACTGAGTATTGATGAAGCTCTAGACCTGGCCAGGAGGGACCGGCTGCAGCTGCTGCAGAAAAGTTTTGATTCTGAGGTGAAATTGAGAGAGCCGTGCTGTCTCCATATGGGAACATTATCATACTTTAAGTCTAGGGACAACAGTATTGCACACTTTTGAGAATTCAGTGCTTGAGTTTTCATATTCCACTGTAAAGCTGAAAATGGAGCAAGGGAAACAAAACTATTGTTTTAGGTTTAAGGCCCTTTCTACAAACTATGGTGTACATGATTCTTATTTTTGCGCAGTAAAAGATCTTTAGACAGTTATTAACGAAAATCACATTGCGGTTTTCAAACATGACATCAACAGTCATACCTGCAAACTACTCAAACTGCTGTTTGCCTGATGAATTACTGAATAAAATGTTATGCTTCCTTCTAGTAACCATGCAAGATTGTCATGGTTGCTATGAGGAAGCAAAAAAACCTGCAGCTCAACATTTCAGAGGATTTGTCCAGCCAGTCACAGGCAGGCCTTGAAGACAACAGTGAGTGTTATGTTGCTAGGAATGATTGTTCTTGTATTTATTTCTTTTTCTCTTTCAGGAAAAGCAAGGCTTGGTGTACAACTTCAGTGTGCACAAACTCAACGCATATAGATGGCAAAAATGGGTAATCCAGGTACAAAAACAGATACCAAACCTTTTATGTTTGCTCTAAAGTGTAATGGCCATTATTTTAGGAAGAAAAAACGTGACAACAAACCAGTAAAGTTAGAAACAAAGACCCCATTTATGCTGAGTCACTTCATTTATCTAGAGTATCAGGATTAAATCTGCCAAGCCACATAAAAAAGCACACGTAGAATAATAATAGTACACATATACACTACATGGACAAAAGTATTGGGACAGACCTGTTTTTCAGGGTTTGGACAAGGCAATCTTAACGCTTCAGCAGACCAAGACATCTTGGACAATGCCATGCTTCCAACTTTGTGGACACAGTTCAGTGTGGAAGAACTTGACTGGCCCACACAGAGCCCTGACCTCAACCCCATCCAACACCTTTGGGATTACATTTACAACATTTAACAGACACTTTTATCCAAACTGACTTCCATTCCCTAACTACAGAGGACAGTCTCCCTGGAGACAGTGGTGGTGTGCTGAAGGAAGGATTCGAACCCATGACCGCTTGGTCTACATTGCAAGTATCCTACCCACTAGGCCACCACCACCACTGGAACAGAGATTGCGAGCCAGGCTTTCTAGTCCAAATCTCAGTGTCTGCTCTACAGATTTAATGGGCACAAATGTCCCAGTGAAAGCTGTTATAGTCGCAAAGGGAGGACTAACTCCATATTATGCATTTGAATGCAATGTCATTAAAGTCCGTGTTGGTGTAATGGTCAGGCTTCCCAATACTTTGGGAATATATATATAGTATATATGCAGTTGTTAAAACCACTTCTAGTGGTGTTCAAGCAGTACAAATTTGTCCGTCTCTCTAAGACTATTGACAGCTAAAACCCTGCCCACTACTGGTAACAGCATCCCCTTTTCTTGCTGTTCTGCCCTTTAGACTGCTGATTCTTAATTCTGGCATCTCTGCTCCTTTAGTTAGTGTCCTAATTGAAGTTTCTCTTCTGTTTAATTTAAAAGTGCAAAGCGACCATTCTGTCATACGTGAACACACCACAGCACACAGTGTAAACAGCACGAAATTCTTCCTCTGTATTTAACACATTCACCAAATGAAGCAGGGGGCAGCCAGGAACAGCACCCGGGGAGCAGTGTGTGGGGACGGTACCTTGCTCAAGGGTACCTCAGTGGTTCCACTAGCAGTCTTGGGATTCGATCCCATGACTTACTGATCACAGGGCAAACAACTTAACCACTAGGCCACCAGCTGCCCAAGCTCCACTTTTTAAATTCCATAACCCACTTTTTAAACTCCATAACCCACTTTTTAAACTCCATAACCCACTTTGAGCAGACCCACTCTGCTTAGCTCCAATAAAGCACCAGTTTTGCTAAACTGCTACAGTACACTGTGTTATAATGCACATGGTTCATGATGCCGATGACACAGAAGTATAACTATTCTTAACAGTCGGCTGAGCCTGAAATGAAAACGATAAGAAGATCAAAATCTCTTTTTTAAAGCAGATGTGATTTAAGAAAGCATGTGTATTCAATGAAAGAAAAAATCCAGTGAGTACAGATTTGAGAATCTTAAAAATGGGGTCACTGTGAAAGTAATTGAAGCATTTTAAGTGAATATCTTTTTTCCAACGGGGAAGTTTCTTTCCTCAGACATGTTTCTTTCCTCAGATTGATTTCAGCACAAAGATGGTGTGCAGCATTAATAAAGGCATTGTGAAGAAGCAGTTTCCTTTTATGACCGTGAAAAACTGCCACGACGCTGCAGGGAACAAGTTCACAGTGTCATTCAAGGGCCACCACGACTACGAACTGGAGGCTATGTCCCCACAGGACAAACAAAAAGTGAGACAGAAGTCTTTCCCACCAAAAACTTGTTCTTGCTAATTATGTTACATCTAGCCCTGCTTGATAATTATGGTATGTGGTTCGGTAAGGTGACTCATAAAAACGTTTGTGTTGCATAATTTTTATTTCTTCGTACTATTTCTTTATTTAAAAATAAAATGTAGATATAACCAAGCAGGCCACTGGCCTTCACAAATTCTGAAAGATGTGAGTCCTTTACTCTGTTAAAGGGAATTCTTTATGTTTGATTATACATACGCTATATGGACAAAAGTATTGGGACACCACAGTTTTTCAGGGGTTGGGCTAGGCCTCTTACTTCCAGTGAAGGGCAATCTTAATGCTTCAGCAGACCAAGACATTTTGGACAATGAAATGCTTCCAACTTTGTGGACACAGTTTGGAGAAGAACATTTTCTATGCCAGCATGACTGTGCCCCAGTGCACAAAGCAGTCTCCATAAAGATGTGGCTGGAGGAGTTCAGTGTGGAAGAACGTGACCCACACAGAGCCCTGACCTCAACCCCATCCAGCACCTTTGGTATGAACTGGAATGGAGATTATGAGCCAGGTCTCCAAACACTCCAAAATCTTGTATAAAGCCTTCCAAGAAGAGTGGAAGTTGTTATAGCTGCAAATGGGGGAACAACTCCATATTAAAGTTTATGTATTAAAATGCAATTTCACTGAAGTCCCTGTTAGTTTAACGGGCAGGCATCCCAATACTTTTATCCATACAGTTTATTTGCAAACAAGTCCTCCTGCAGGTTCCTTTTGCTTACCATCACATTCAAATGTATCTACTTCTTCTAGATTCTGGAACTGATAAATAAGATCATCTGCAGGAACATTCATCCTGTGGACACGTCTGAAGAGGACAGCAAGCCACCAGCGGCCTCGGTGAGGCTTCATGAGGGTCAGCTGCTTCTGCAAAGGGGAGGGCTAGCATCATGCAAATGGAAAATGTAAGGACATATTTAGCATGTCTAAAGTGCTAGTTTGATGAAAATTTCACTTTAATTAAGATGTTACTGATCATATAAAGTATATGTGTTGTCCTTAGACTCTTTGATTCTTGCAGTAGAATAAGACTAATTTAATGCACAGAAATGGCTGCTCTTTTAACTTTAAGAAGTAAACTTGCTTAACAGAAATTTGACAGAACATTGATCTGTGTTTTAAATTCTAACTTATTATTTGAAGTTTGATGAACTAAACGGCCGGCCAAAATCAACGTTGATTTGTGGTTTCTAACACTGCATACAGCTGTGTATGAAATGGACAGAAGTGTGTTGCATAACCAAAAAATAGTTGAAGCAACCATCTTGATGCCTGTATTACTTCACACAATGTCATAAAGCACACAAGTAAGTCTGCACTATATGGACCAAAGTATTGGGACGCCTGCTCATTAGGCCAACACAGACTTTAATACATAGACTTTAATATGGAGCTGGGCCCCCCTTTGGAGCTAGAACAGCTTCCACTCTTCTTGGGAGGCTTTACACAATATTTTGGAGTGTTTTTATGGGAATTAGTGCCCATTCATTCTGTAGAGCATTTATGAGGTCAGGCACTGATGTTGGACGAGAAGGTCTGGCTCACAATCTATGTTCCAGTTCATCACAAAGGTGTTGGATGAGGTTGAGGTCAGGGCTCTGTGTGGGCCAGTCAAGTTCTTCCATCCAACCAGACACAGTCATGCTGGAATGGAAAAGATTCTTCCCCAAACTGTGTCCACAAAGGTGTCCAAAATGTTTTTGGTATGCTAAAGCATTAAGATTTCCCTTCACTGGAAGTAAGGGGACCCCTGAATTCAATAGTTAAGAGGTGTGTCCCAATACTTTTGGCTATATGGTGTATGTTCGATTACTTAACAGCTTGACCCAGGTTTAGGGAAGAGCGTAATTAATCAGAATGGTTTAAATTCAGGCAAAAGTGTCAGTAATCTGTGCTGTATAAGCTTTCAGTACTTCGTAATTACATTAGTCTTGTAGCTGTAGTGCCAAAGTAAAAAGCACTATTAGGATATCAAACATGTTTTGTGGATCAGCCACATTTAGAGTAAATAAAATCTACAGAGCAACATGTTTATCGTGAGCAAATCTGAAACTACTGCAATGAAGTTACTGCTGTTCTTTTGAGCAGGTATGAGGCTCATCTCTACACAGGTCAGCTGACCTTGCTGTCAATGGGTTGTGAGCCAGTTTTGGTCGAAATGGATATGCCAGTGGCTCCCAGTTGGAAAATCATCATTCACCTATCAGACGGCAATGCAAATGTACAGACCCCTCGTTCATTTGACTCGTTTACACTGCTCACCAACCAGGATGAATATCAGTGAGTGTATGATATGATATATTTTTTTAGGATACATTTACAGACTATAATCTCTTAGTGTTTTTTTCTCCACAATTTAGTCCATAGATGGACAATGGATATAGGACTATATGAGAGAAATGCTGGGTAGGTGTTTCACATGACTGTCACATTTTTATTTCAAGCCAGGTGCAACTATGGTGCAAGCATGTCAACAAACATGTGCAGGGCAAGGATAGTGTTATTTATTTATTTATTTATTTATTTATTTAATTTTATTTTTAAAGTACATCATACTACAAACAAACAACATTATGTCAGACCTCACAAGTACTCACAAAAAAAAGAAAGGTAAATAAATAAATAAAGAAAGAAAGAAAGATAAATACAGAAATAGAAAACAAAATAGAATCTAAATGAGTAAAATAATTTAAAAAGTACTCATGTACAATGCCTTACAATAAAAACTGCATGTTCGAGAACTAAAACAAAAAGCTGCAATAGAATCAGTCAGTGAGAATGTCCAAAGGTAATATAACATTAGACATTGGTTTGTCAGCTAGTTGTAGTATCCAAGTATCCAAGAAACTGTCCCCAAACAGCGGAAAACTTTTCAGCAGAGTTGGTCCTCAAAAATCTGATTCTCTCCATTTGTATAACAGAAGTCATGTCCATTATCCAAATTCGAAAGGAGGGAGGTGAAGATGACTTCCAGTTCTTTAATATAAGTCTCTTAGCCACGATCATACCCAAGTGTTACTTTTAACTCATACTAGAGAATGCTATTACTGTAAGCCGACATTGTTTTGTCTTCGTTATGTGTTTTATGGGATTTTGAATGAGTGTGAGATATTAGATTACAAAGAAAAAGTTTCATTCAGCTGGTAATGAGTAATTGTGGTAACCTGCAGCAAACAGGAGTAGGAATCTGGCCGACTCATTCAAGAAATTGAGCATTTCTCTGTTTACATAGTCTAGTGAACAATCTGTGTCAATCATGGCTGGTGTCTCGAGCTGGTCTCCTAAGTCACAATTGTGTTGAAATTGTGTAACTGATCTCTCATAAAATGGACACTACACATGCTTTTCTGTGTGTTAGTCCCTTTTTAGTTATAGTTAAGCATTGAGACAAGCCCATGATAAAGACCCACAAGTGATCACTTATTGTCAGTCTAGTCCCACCCAGCCTAAATCCAGCTGAGGAAACAAAGGGCAAAAAACAATATTGCAAATACAGTTACTTATGTGTCTAAAACACAATCAGTCTCTTTGAAACTAATAATGCCATGTGGAACCAAAATGTTTATTGGAGGCACCCTTTTCTGAAGGATGCCTCAAAGAACTGAATTCTTATTTTTTAAGAAATGATGTGAATATAATAGTGGTGGGAAGTTTGGCTCTTTTCAGAGAGCCGCCTCTTGTGGCACGGCTCCCAAAGAAGAGCCGGTTCTTTCGGCTCCCAAGCGGCTCTTAGTTTATTATCATCTGTAGCCTCATATTTTAGCCTAACTTGGCAAATATGAATGCTTTGTGTGTTGATAAACCCGTTTGCATTTAATGTTTTTTATGAAAAGACTTATAATTGCCTAATTTTGTGTATTTGTTCTGTTACAAAAGCAGACATTCTTACTTTAGTTTAATATTTTAATTAAACTTTTAATTTTGATTTAACACTGCAAACAAATCCACAGAACAGAAACGGAACCAAACTCAGTAACCAAACAGTATGTCCAACTGCAGGTTTGTGGTGGAACCTGCTCTTACTTTTGTTTTCATTTTACAGTGATGGCACTGTGCTCTGCTATTCCCAGTATCTTTAAACTGCAGCCAGATGCTGCTTCGTTTACGGGTGTCAGTCATATTTACGTGTTTTTGCAACGCACTCGCACTCTCCTCAGCGCTGTCTACTGTCTCACTCACTGACGGAGGGGACGGACAGACGCTCCACCTGACTGTCGCGTTGGTCGCCCTCTCTGTTTTCACAAAATGGTATTATCTTATATCCTTACATGTGATTGGCCACAAGGCCACCATGCTGCCAATCAAAACAAAAGTTCTGCCGTGAGCAGATCTGAGCCACCGAGAGTGAGAGCTGTGCAGCGAAAGGAAATAAAGTGGGGAGCCGGCTCTCACTCGATGGGAGTCGGCTCTTCTGATTCACTACATGACACATCACCAGAATATAATGAGAATATAGTGAGCATGACACATCACTAGAATATAATGAGAATATAGTGAGCATGACACATCACTAGAATATAATGAGTTGTATTTGTAATATGATGGCTGCATATCAACTCTGTTATCTTTGCCAGTTTCCGGGTACCGATAAATGAGCAAATGAGCACAGAACACATCAGGAATGAGCGGGACACCTGGGTCAAAGCCATTGACAAGCAGTGTGTGGATTGGAAACGCAGGTCCCACTATGAACAGCTTCATGAAGACTTTAAATCAGCCAAAGAGCTTACTGTTACAGAAAACGATAAAGACTTTCACTCTCAGTGTGAAAGTGAACCTGAAAGAGACGAGACGCAGAACAACATTGTGCCGCCCTCAGTGCCACCACTTCCATTACCCCGAATTAAATCCAAACTCCCGCCAGCTGTCCCTGTGCTTATTCCTGTTCCTGCACTACCACTGAAACCAGACTGTAAACCTGCCAAAGAACCTGAGCAGGAATTTGACACAAGGACACCACCCACGCCAGAGAAAACTACAGCGAGCAGGTCGGCACCTTTACCACAGCTTGAGCCCGTCCAGTCACCAGTGCACCCTGCTGCTCCTAAGCCTTCACCGCCTCTGCCGCCTCCACTACCCATGAAGAAGAGGGAAAGATCCCAGATACTGAAGACTAAGGCCTTTCACTGGGACCTCGTTGCTCAAGATAAGGTATCGTATTCATATTCTGTTTTGGAGATTAACCTGGAACATGGAAAAACCCTGTGAACATTGTAAAGGATAAAACTAACAAACCTTTTTGGAATATCAGTGATGTACGGTATTGCCACTTTGATTCACTAGTTGCGATGTGTGCATTAGACACATTAGGTGTGGAAGAAAAAAAATCTAGGCACACCTGGTAAAAGTATCAGCACAATCACAGTTATGTGGTCTTGGAAACAACTGGTCATATCACCCAATGCTAACGTCCAAGTCCTCTTTTTTGCCAGTTCAGGTTGAGATAATGTCGACCTCTTGTAGATTTATGCTTGAAATGATCCACATCTACACATACACACCAGCTCACTTATACTGAAAAAAAAATGCTATGTTTATTGTTTTTCTCGCCAGAGTTGCTTTTGTGTTCTCCCTGAACTCATATATTTAAGGCAGACAGTGTGAACTGTGATTAGATCATTCATGCCAGTGGTAATATTAGAGAGGTTTATTTATTGCAGGTGCCTGGGAGGAAAATGATGATATTGACTGTTTTTGCTGCACTTACAGATTGTGAAGTCATTCTGGGCACGGGGAAGCCCTCGAGAAATTAGAATCGACATCGTGCGTTTGTGTGAGCAATTTGGAGTCAAAGATGTGGGCCACTTTTCAAACTTGGAGACCAGCAATCACGTCGAAATCATGCTGAATGCGAAAATTGCACACAACTTCAGTGAGTATTGGACTTAGCTGGGGTTAGAGCTAAATAGAACTGTCAGTAGCTGTAGAGCAGTGAACTACTGCAGGAATGCATCTGTTGTCATGCACAGTTTGTCAGCCACAGTCTTCCTCATTTATCTTTCACCACCGGATGACTGCTGACCTGATATTTGGGTGGTGGACTATTCTCAACACAACGGTCTTACTGACGTTTTATGGGTCTTATGAGTGTATCAAACAACCTGTTTCTGGAGGTTTTATGAACGTCAGAGTCACTGCTAGGTTTGGAATAGTTCACCAAACATAATAGTATAAGATAAACTTTTATTAGTCCCACAAGTGCAATTTGCACTGTTACGGTAGGAAGTGGACAGAACAAAGGTAAGAGCAGCAAAACAATAGAATAAAAGCTATACACAACAGAACAGTATAAAAAGTACACTGTACAAATAATACAAACATCTAAAAAATATCCAACCGAAAATAACTGACCTGATAAGTGTCATGTTTAGTGTGTGTGTGAGGATTTGGTGTGTGTGAGGTTTAGAGGGGTGGAACTACCAAACTGATAGACATGGACTGGAGTTGGCCCCCCAAGGCTAGAGAATGCATACACAATAAAGCTGTCTTGACTTGACAGATTGAATACACAATAAAGATTTGACTTGACAAATTGAATAGTGTTTACGTATCGTGTGTAGGGTGCAGCTGTGTAGTTATAAAGCTTAGTTTCTTTTATTGTGAATTAAAGGGTGGCAAGTATTAGCGTATCTTGCAAATCATATCAGAGTGTTATGTTATGGATCTCTCATGGGAGGATTAGGACAAAGGCAACAGCGAAGCAGTCTGCTGGAAACCCACAGAGAGGTTCACCTGAATAACATCAGTTTTCAGAAAGCTCCTGTTAAGCAACTTTGAGATTTGCATGGCAGGACAGAAAAAGAGGTTGAGATGTAGCTGACTGCTTTTTCTGCAATTGTAAACTGCTCAGGCCATTTCTTTCATCAGAACCGATTTATAATCAGCATAAAATTGAATGCTGGGAGCCTCTTCCATGGCCTGCGTGAACAATTATGGCACACGCTGCCAGACATTTTAATCGAAATGAGGATACACTCATTTGAAGTCTACTACCTCTTAGTTTTTGTTGCCTTGTTTAAGTATGTACTTAAAAGGGCCCATAACGTACATTTTTATCGTGTTGTATTTTTTCCCTTGAGGTTCATTTAAGACACAAGTGGTTTTATATACTTCAAACAGTCATAATGGATTTTTGAATAAAAATATACATTGTCTTTTATGAATTTTTTGTTATTGTGCATTTAAGACACAATTGAGATCTGTCCTAATTAAAAAATGGGTCTGCGCTGAATATGCAGGTGCATGTAAATATATTGGTTTGCGTGACATCATGAAACCAGTACATTCGAAAGGGGCTGTTTTTGCTATATATGGTCTGTATGGACTGGGGAGTAAATGGTACGTTTAGAAACTTTAATAAACTTCAGTAGTGTTTATATGCCATATTTAACCTTTCTGTTTAAACAAAGGATGAAAGTTTTCAATGAAACAGGCCCAGTAAAAGCTGCATGCACGGAAAGGCTAATTGGAGAAAGGTGAATAATGGACTGTTTTACAGTCTATGACTGAAACAGATGTCAGAATTTATTGACAGTTATGTTTTCTTAAAAAGACATATTCTCGCTTATTTTACCCAGGGTTCGAATCCAGGTCCTGGCCTTATGTGTGAGTGTGTGTGTGTGAGTGTGTGTGTGTGTGTGTGTGGAGTTTGTATGTTCTGCTTGTGGTGGTGTGGGTTTCCTCAGGGGTCTCCGGTTTCTCCCACAGTTCAAAGACGTGAGTCAAGTGAATTGGGGATTCTAAATTGACTGTAGATGTGAGTGAATGGTGAGTGTGTGTGTGTGTGTGTGTGTGTGTGTGTGTGTGTGTGTGTGTGTGTGCGCGCGCCCTGCGGTGTGCTGGTGCCCTACCCAGGGTGAGTCCCTGCCTCTCGCCCATGGACCCCATAGGCTCCGCTTATTCCTCCTAGTTCCTTACTAGGAATAAGCGGTTACAGAAAAAGAATGAATGAATGAATGAATGAATGAGCTTTCATAGCTTCCACCAGATGGCAGCACATCCTCAGTTGTTTTGTTTCATCTACTGCCCTGTAATGAGCCAGTTGAGAAAGGACAGATTATGACAAACAACATTGCAATATTAAAAGGGTTGCCTTTTCTCCTTTAAGAGATTATATTGCTGAAATGCATGCAGAGTATTCAGGTTGATAACAGCTCAAAACATACCGATGTATCTGAGGAGGTTGCAGGTTTTTCCCCTTCATGAATTTGTGAATGTATCACTCCCTTTGATCAATCATAGATGATGGATTGAGAATTTCATTGTATGCGACACCACACCGTCATTGTGCCTGTGGTAATATTTTGGAGAAGCATAATGCAGCGTAGACTAGTTCTGCGACTTTTGTTTTCAAACAAAGACAGCATGGATTTCCTGCAATTGAGCATCTCACTGAATGGAGTAACAAGCGTAGTCGAGTCGTCTGTTGGCTCCTCATGCTGAGCTGTGCTCTCTGAATTCAAAGATTTGTTTAGGGGTTTGGGGACAGCCTTACCCAACATAGTGTCTCTGCTTTCAGCAAGAAATACATCAGTGCGCTGTCAGGAGTCATAGAGTGCTGAACAACCTGACTCTCAGTATAAATACTGTCCACATCACGGTTGAGCATGTTTGTCTATTATTACATTTTTAACATTTTCTGTTATGCACCTTTGAATTAGGTAGCACAGAAAATGCGAAGCTACTTGACGTGTGCGCACACCACATCTGATATTATTGGTGGCTACCTGATTCCAAGATAGCCCATAGAGAAGAAATAGCTTTAAGCTATTTTTTTCCAAGATTACCCTTGAAAGATTTGAGAAGAAGTAGCTTTAGGCTTAGCCTCAACTAATTCTTCTCTCTGGTACAGAGATGGGCAGTCCTGAAATTGAGTCGCTACAAAACAGTGGCTGTGAGAGTGCTTAGTAGCGCAGGAAACTGCAGAGAAAGAGGGGTGTTAACCTCAGCCCATGTTCCCACAGCGTGGCAGTGAGAGTGTGAGCCTCGACGCATTTATGTTAGTGTTGCAGAAAAAAATGTGCCGGTGCAGACGGCGCAATTAGGAGAGCAACATGAAAAATGCATGGTGCCCTTGCTGGCCTGTTTGTCAGCCGTGGAATCCGTCCTGAGCATGCTCTCACTGGCCTCTGATAAGGCATGGGAGCAGGCAAGCAGGGCCCAGGGCAACCTCCAGGCAATCCATCTCCCAGTCCACGCCGGTGCAAGAAGGAGGAGAGCTCCTGAGCTCCGCCACTCTGATAATTCTCCTTGGATGAACCTTGCATGTTTATAAGTAATATCTCAGCTGGTCTCAGCTGACCATGTGGAAGGCGTGGAAACTGGGAGAGGGCATGAGAGATGCACATTAGTGTGAGGCACATCAGAGCATATCAGGACTGAGGGACTGAGGAACTTTAAAGAAGCATAATGGGCATTTGATGGAGAAAATACTCTTAATGTGAATGGTAGCAACCAGAGAAACAAAACATTCATCTGAATAATGTAATGTGACAGGGAAAAAAATGTAATTAAGCATTGTCCTGCAAGCCTGAAAATAACTGAACGGTTTAAACAGATGTTCGGTGGATGATAAAGTACAGTGTACATTTTACTTTACATTTTATTGGGGTTTTATCTGCCGGCATTTGTCTTTCTTTGCATCTAGAAATGTGGCTCAATCTAGCGCAGTCTAATTTTTGTAAACCGCCAATTATAGTGTATATTGTATATCGCAAGAGTATCACTGTTTTCAGAAACTGCTGCAGCCTCTGCTGCACTATCGAGATGCTAACACTTGGTGAATGATGAATCATGCTAATTAATGCTAGCATGTTTGTCCTTGTATCTAGAAAGTGCTAGCTTGCATTCAAATCACCCACCCCTGTTAGAATTTCAAATTAAGGCAAAATATTAAAGCTGCAACCCAAAAGAGGACAGACTCTTTCAGAGTGTATGGTCAATAATGACTTACTAAAACTGTTTGATACCTTAGCAGTGGACTCAAGTTATTGTTCCTGGAGACTTACGATATGCAGTACAGCTTAGTGTTTCGAGGTGACACAGATGGTCATGTGAAGAATATACAGATGGTGGCATTAGCAGATTTTAGGCACTCTAATTTCATCTGGTTGTTTTTAAACTCTCAGGACAGTAGTAGTTTTAGGGAAGTTAGCTTTTTTCTCCCCCCAAAGCCCTGTTTTTTCAGCACAGTGCTGTCATGCTGGCTAGAGACCAGTTTAAGGTGAAATAACCTCTCACTGAAGCCAGTCAACCATTTTTTATCCTGCTATCTCCAGCATGTATTAGCCCTCGTTGGAATTTAGCAGTTGTCGGTCCAACAAATCTCTCTAATAAGTGCTGTAGGAGCATGCATGTGAGTTTATAACCTCTAAGCTTAAAAAGCTTAGGAATTAGCTTAGAAAGTCCCTTAGGGCCAGCTTTCTTTCAGGAATGTCTCTTTGAAGTAACACTCATAGAATGTATTTATAATGTTATTTTACGTGTGGTACTATGCAGGACAGAGTTTCTTGCTACCATCCTCAATTGCTGCAATGCATATTGTACCCATTGAACAGGTAAAAAAAAAACAAAAAAACAAAACAAAACCTTTGTTTCGAAAGCACAGCTGTGGTTGCAAAAGTTTGAGGTAGGGCTAAGTTCAGGTGGCACTGCAGCGGTTGAGTCATGAGCAGAAAACATGAACAGCTCTCAGCGGAGCTGAAGTGCAATCACACACTAAGGAAATAAGGTGAGCGGTGTATAATTTCTCCCTGAACAAAAGTGTCACATAAAAGGCCGACATCCACCCCCCCCGGGAGGGAATTACGTGCTAGTGCTTCAGTAAAGGATTTAGAGATGCTCAAGCTAAAGTGCTGCTCCTTCAGAATGCCTAAATAAAACACTTTCTTTTCCTGCTCTAACAGTACCAGAACCGTTTTTCAACTGAGGGCTTAAGGCCCATTATGTGAATTCCATAACGCTGTTCTCCCTTCTTAATTGGCATAATGAAACTGGAGCAAGGCGGAATAGCTTTTTAAAAGGGCACCGACATATTGCTGGTTGAAGGTGGGTTACGGATGGAGGTGCTTCATCAAAATGATGATGAAAGAAGGAGCGTTTTCCTTGAACGTTGGGTTAAGCAGCAAAAAGTCTTGGTTTACCTTGATGCCTTCCAATCTGAAAACATCCTTGGATTTGTTCCCATCAAAAATATCCATTTGTGTGCTGTGCTCCTTTAATTAATAAGAAAGTGGATTAGAATTCCTTTGTATAAATTAATTCAGATCTTTAAGCTTTTTTTTTTTTTTTTTTTGGCCTAACGTGCTTTTTACTTACTGTACTGCACTCATCAAGCAAATACAGTTTTTTACATTTTTTAATTTCATTATTACTTGCTACAGTTTCTTCAGGGGCATTGCATTTTTAAACTTCAGGTTTTGTAGAGATCAGTGTAGTGTTTTTCTGTATCAATTTTAGTAGAAGTCTGCACTCTTCAGTACTGTCTGATTGGCCCAGCCTGGTTGCATGGTCTAGTGCAGTGGCATTACATGAACAGACAGAGCATGATTGGTCTTCCTGCTCTGGCCGCATATGAAAACGAATATGTTTGCCGACCTCTCCGTTGGAAACGAGGGAGAAATAGAGGTTTGCGCTGTCTTTCTCCACTGTACCCTTGAACTCAATGCTGCTTGGGCAAAGCGTGCACATGTTGCCGTAATGAGCCCTTTACTTCATTCACCCGCATGGCACCACAGCTTAGAATATTCATGGCCTGTCTCTGTGTCTCATTTACAGCAGACCGAGGTTATTAGGTAAAACAAAATTCTCATCAATTCAGGTTTGATATAATGCAAATCAGTGTGCAGGTAAGGCCCCTAAGGCTTATGTGGAGTGGTAATTAAGTGCAGGGCTTTTTTGTCTTCAGAATGCATTTGGGAAGATTTCCTGTCAGGAAAGATGCTTTTAAGTGCTGCTGATTGTGTATGTGCAAATGTGCCTGTGTGTATAAGCGAAGATATGTGTGTGTGTGTGTGTGTGTGTGTGTGTATACAAAGCAATTTTTTTCCTTTTGCCCTTTTCACAGATATTTTCCTCAAAAGTTTCCCAGTGCAACCAAAGGAGCTCAAGGACAAATTGTTCATTGTCAGCGAGGAAGATGGAGGCCTTTCTGATGAACACATTACTTCTCTCAGACGGTATTAAATATTAATCACTTTTCACAATAGATATATTTAGATATATTAGCAAACAGAACCAGATGTGGCCTGTGTCAGCAACACCTGGATGTGAAAGAACCATATTTATAATACAAAATCTATGCTGTTTGAAATGCTGCAGTGCTTCAGCACTATAGATGGGTGATTTCTGAAAATAAGTATTGCACTTATTGATTAAATCACCACCTAGTGCCTCAGGGGTGTTTTGCTTATTAAATGATGCTTTCACTCATTATAATGGAGGTACTGCGGCCCTTTTCAGCAGAACATTCAATGGATAATTTGCTTTGCTGCAGCCTATTTTGTTTGAACAGGACCTGGCCAATAACAGTAAATGAGAGTAAAAGATGACATGTAAATATTATTTAATATTATTTTGCATGTCGGTTTAACACCTTTATTAGGCCTATCTTTTTCTTATATCATGTTTCTTTCCTGACATGAGAGATTATGACCTGCCATGGACCAGTGTTGTGCTACTTGGTTACTGGTTAGGCTGAGAACGCTTACTCGTCAATAATTATGGATGAGCATTCTCCCCCATGACATGTAGTCTGTCAGTATGGGTTTTTGTTTGTTCATTTACACACACAGCAAATGCAAAAAACCTTTTGCATCAAGTTTAAGACACTTTTGTTAGGAAGTACTCTGACATGTTGAATATAACTGAAATATTGAGAAATGAAAATACGGATTTTATAGAGATTTGAATTTTAAAATTGCTTTTCAACACATTCTGTTATTTATCATTCATCATTGATATCCAATGAAATTGCCCCATCATTCAGAACAAAATCAAAATATTGTAAAATCTGTATTACAGTCAAACATTTACAGTTTATAGTCAAACCACAGTTCTAATAAATCATGAAAAGTCCAGCTCTCTGAGCAAGTGACCATTTTTCCACGCACATGAGATCACAGACTGATTTTTCTTCCCACTGTTGTGACTGCAGTCTATAAATGGCAGTGTCCAAATAGTTTTGTTTTCCTTCTTAAAATAAGACCTACACAAACTATTGTTGAATCGTTGAAAGGGTCAAACTGACCCTTTTTCACTCATTTTTGTCTGATGTTCCTGCTTTACCAACATTTTAATTGTCATTTGCTACAGATGATTACCATCAAACAACGTGATTGACTTAGATTTATCTTCCACAAGAATGAAAAAATGTGTATGGTTGTTACTGTCACAATATCCTATGGCTGAATGCCAGCTTACCAGCTGGGCAAATGGTATTCAATGCTATTTTAGCTCATTTTAATTTTACCTGCTCTTGCATTTGGGCAGTTGTTAATGCCGAACCCTTATGTCCATCTGATTTCAGATTGTCTACATATAACTGATCATTTTGATAGAAGGAATGTCTCTTGGGTGGCACGGTGTTGCAGTGGGTACTCCGGTTTTCTCCCATAGTTCAAAGACATGTAAAGTGTTCACACCACAGTACACAGTGTGAACAGCATAAAATAGTTCTCTGCATTTAACACATTCACTAAGTGAAGCAGCAGGCAGCCAAGAACGCAGCGCCCGGGGAACAGTGTGTGGGGAAGGTATCTTGCTCAAGGGTACGTCAGTGGTGCCACTGGTAGTCCTGGGATTTTAACCCACAACCTTCTGATCACAGAGACAACTCCCTAAATACCAGACCAGCTGCCCATGACATGCACGTCGGGCAAGGTATAGATAATGATAAATTGTCCCTCTGTGTGAATGTGTGAGTCCACGTGTCTATCCTGTGATGCACTGGTGACCTGCCCTGGGTGTTTCCTTGCCTTGTCCCCTGTGACCTCTGGGGCAGACTCCTGCACCCCCCTGTGAACCTGGATAAGGATAAGCGATTCAGATAATGGATGGATGGATGAAATATCTCTTAAAACCTATGCTAATGTTGCTAACAGAGTCATCTCAACCAGAATAATCTCATTTTCATAATTTTCTCAACCAGAGTAATCTCATTTTCATAATTCTAATTATTTGCTGTTCATTATTTGTTAACTAAATTAGTGTTTCCGACTGAACCATCACTTTAGTTATTTTGTTTTTGACATTCCTGGATGTGATGTGCGAACAGCACGAGTGTTTCTAAAGACGCATTGTTTTAACATTAACAAAAGCAAGCAGTCTTAATGGAGACTGTTGAGCATGAGCCAAGTCACTGACAGTGCAGGTCGGGGAAAAGGTAAAACAAGCGGTTGCCTTTTTTTAATGCTAATGATAAAGAGCATATGCCAGAACCTTTTACCAGAGCGACTCAGACATTAAACTTTTATTATCTGGTATTAGAAGAGATGGACACTATTGAGTTGCCCTGGGGGATGTCGGGCTGAAAGCTGAAATAAATGTTTTTCTAGCTGCTTTGCAGTTGGTTGGTTGTCTTTAAGAAACATCCTCAAAGGGGTTCTAGGAAGGTTACCTGCTAGAAGGAAACAGCACTCTAATGTACAGGCCGCAAGATTTCTACCTGTTGAATCAAACGTGATGTATATTTTAATGTTGCTTTGCGCGGGCCTCAGGAACACAATCTTGATAGATGTGTGTGCAACACAGGCTGCAATATTAATGGCTGGCGACTATAGTCTTTTCAAGTCTTTCCAAAGGTGCATCCCATGGCTCATGAAATAATTAGGATCTTTGGTTTGGCTTTGAAACACACTAAAACGGCTCTGAGAGTCCAGTTTGGAAGAAGGTTGGGTTCATGCCAGGTGCAAAAGCAAGAAGCAGGCTGAAGCATCAACCACCCGAATCCTTATTCAAACTGACTCGGACCATCAGCACTACTTGGTTTTTAATCATTCCTCCATTCCTTGGGCCAGTAGAAATCACTGTAGCATGAGAGGGAAAGAAAGAGAGAGAGGCTCGAGATGAGCAGAGAGAAAGAAAGAAGCCTTGCAGAATGAAAGCAGCTTCTGCCAGCAAAGACCATCTCTAACAATGGCTGACGACATCCTGTAGACACTTTTTTGGCATCTTCACAGTCTACTCTTTCCAACTGGAAAATACCGGTTCAGTTTCTAGTGTAAACCTGTTAGATGAGTGCAAAATTGAAGATGCTGCTGGAACGATGATTACAGCTTTCAAGAAAAGAGGCTTTTCTTCAGAAACAGAATACTTACATAAAATGGAATTTTGGTTTTCTGGAAATGTACACACCATAGCAAATCATTCTGACTATGTATATATATATATATATATTCAGTTTACTAAATCTCTAAAAATGTATTGTGTTGAAGTTTATGTATTTCAGTGGATGTGGCAGTCTGTACTAGACTATGTCATTTCAAGGAATCATAACTGGCTATGTTTTTAAACTATTTGCACTGTGCTAGCAGTTCTGTTGCCTCTAAGAGTCCTTGATATCATCTACTTGGGTGTCATTGACATTCTAGTATAACTTTATTTTGGGGTACACACATAGATTAACATCAGACTCCAAGTTCACATATTTATGCATTATTCATTACTAAGCCTAAACTGGGAATTCCAGTTTATTCCAACTTCAGCAACTTCATTCAACCATAGTGGTACCTCTAACGCAATAAGAAAAATAATACCAAGGTTTTCAAGCAGTCACTTGAGCATCTGTGTGTATTTGACATGCTTTAGAATAAATACGAGAGAAAATACAATATGATACAATAGAAATACTTCTGCTGGTTTGAGCTCATTAGGGAAGCCAGGCAGTTGGAAGAATATCCTGGGGAAAATTTCTTTCTTTGTTTTTTTTTTTTAATAAACACTCTCATGTCATTTTCAGCTGTATTAATTTCATTTTCAGCTGTATGTTTCAAAAAACTGTACTTGGCCTAGATATTTTTTTTAAATATAGGAGCTCTTCTTGGGCATTTGTATATACTACAACTGAACTTTTTCTATTCACAAAAGTACACCAAACAAGGTCTAGTTTAGTTTTCTTATATTTATTTTCTGACATCAAACTCTTCAGGTTGCTTGAATGCTCAGGTGGGAAAATTCCAGGTTCTCTATTGTTGTGACCACAGCATAGCCAGGTTTGACAAAGTGTTAAATGTAAATGTAAAAGTGTTAAAAGTATTTCTTAGTTAGACTGTTGTCATCAAACCCAAAAGGAAACAAAAGGAAAAGAAAGGAAGCTGCTGTAGTTATGCATAATTCAGTGATGCTAAGTCTGCATAAAATCAAATTAACTTTGTTAATTGTTTTCCATTGCTTATTTTTTTATTTATCAGATATGTGCCGACTGCAGATGATATAGAAATGTATAAATCCTATAAAGGAGATGTGAATGAGCTGCACTTGGTTGATCAATACATGATGGAGGTAAGACATGTTGGTTGAACATTTATAACTTTATAACATTTATACATTTATATAATTTATAGAATCTCTGAAGATGATGGTGTGGAGGAAAACATTGTAGACATACATTTTCTTAAGGATGCAGGATTTTTGTTGTTTTGTTTTGAATTCCTAACAAACAGCATCATCTTTTAGCCATAGTATCACATGGCAGATGCCCATTAAGTTTGTATTTCACTCTAACACACACACACACACACACACACACACACACACACTGAGTGGACAGACTGGCCAGCATCTGGGACTGCTTTAGGCGAAATCCAGCACCTTGTCTTTACACCCCCTCTGTGCTCAAGAAACACAGTGACACTTCTGCCAGCCAGACACCAGGGCTTTCTGCACCACTTGTTTATGTGTGGCCTGAAATGGCATCTACACTAACACAAAGTCAACTTTACTGTAACCGGATATACTTTAGAAAGATACACTATCTGGACAAAAGTATTAGTACACCTGACCATTACACCAACAGGGACTGTAATGACATTGCACTCAAATACATAAACTTTAATACAGAGTTGGTCCCCCCTTTGCAGCTATAACAGCTTCCACTCTGCTTGGAAGGGTTTCCACAAGATTTTGGAGTTTCTGTGGGAATTTGTGCCCTTTCATTCTGTAGAGCATTTATAAGGTCAGACACTGATGTTGGAGAGAAGGCCTGGATCACAATCTCCGTTCCAGTTCCTCCCAAAGGTGTTGGATGGGGTTGAGATCAGGACTCTGTGCAAAATGTCTTGGTCTGCTGAAGCATTAAGATTGCTCTTTCTGGAAGTAAGGCAGGGTCCTAGCCCGAACCCTGAAAAACAGGTGTGTCCATATAGTGTACTTCACATAGAGAATACCTGTCCAAATTTGAAACACTGTGAACAATATCAGCATCACTGAACCTAAAGGCATTTACCTGATATGCATGAAAATATGTCACCATAATTAACTTTCTCACATTTGCAAAGAAGTTGGAAAGCAAAGTGTTCCCTTAGTCATGTGTGAACACGCCACAGCACATTGTGAACAATGTGATATTCTCTCTCTGCATTTAACCCATTCACCAAGTGAAGCAGGAGCCAGGGGAGCAGTGTGTGGGGACGGTACCTTGCTCAAGGGTACCTCAGTGGAGCCACTAGCAGTCCTGGGATTTGAACCCACAACCTTCTGATTATAGCGGCAGATCCCAAACCCCTAGGCCACCAGACACCCCAGCTGCAGCGAACTGGAAAGCAAGAATTATATCTTTTAAATGGTGGTGATGAATTGTTCCAAATATGAGCTGGGACATGATCAGCAAACAAAAATTTTAACATGACCATATTTTTATAAGCAATCAGTTTTCAGCAGCTGAATGCCAGGCAGTTATCACCATAATAATTGAAGTTCCAAAACTTTTTTTAGATTTTAGGTAACACTATTTTTGGCATATTTTACATGACCTCTTTATGTACAATAGTATAAAATTCACTCGGTCTTTGCATAATGTAAAATGTCAATTAAAAATATTATTTCCTGAAATAATTGCTTTCCAATAGGTAAAACAAGTAAAAATCGATTTTCCGAAAAAAAAAAATATTTTGGACTGAGTGAGTTTTGGAAATTTGCTCTTCAATTGCACCCCTGGAAAGTGAAAAGTTAAGTCTCACACTGAAAATAACCTTTAACTGAAATAAATGAAGTCTAAGAATACGTGCCCCTGTCAAAAACATTTTTCTAACAATACCATGTGCATTATTTAGTACTTAGTGGAACATTGCCAACATCAACAACAATGCATTAGCAAAGCAGTGATGTTTAAGAGAGGGGAGGATACAGTACAAGCTATCTGAGACCACTCTACGCATAATACTTCCTTCTGGGTTCTAGGTCTTTTTAGAGTCTATTTTCTGCAGTCCACCCAGGTTAGTGTCTGGGGAATGGGGTAGCCACTTCAAAAGCTTGATTTATTTTGTGAATTTAGATGTTTGTTGTAGATCATTATCTGGCTGGAAGATGCTCCCACAACACAGTTTCAGCTTTTTGGAAGAGGCAGGCAGAATTTCATTTAAAATCCTCTGGTACTTCATGGGGTTCATGATGCAATGTATCCTAACAAGGCTCCCAGGACCTTTGGAAGAAAAACAGCCCCAAAACATCACAAATCCTCCATGATACAACAGTTGTTATGAGATTTTTTTTTCTGTATCACTATTCTTCTTTTCACATCAAACCCACCTATTTGTTCCCAAAAGGCTTCATTTGGTTCTTAGCTTTCTTTGGTTCTAGTCCCGGTAGTGTCTAGAGAACTCAAGGCGTGTACGTTTGTGGTTTTATGAAAGGAAGTTCAAGCCTTACAAGTCATTTGTTGGCATGGAGCCTGTGTTTGGTTGTAGTTCCAGAGACTTGGTGACATCAAGATGCAAGCATCACCTGCAAATCTTCAGCATTTGTCTATATGTTTTGCTTTCGAGAGAAAAAAAGGTAATGATAGAACATGAATGTCAGAGAGGTTTCACTGTTGTTTGTCACTGTGTGTTACTTTCTCCTCAGCTGTGTAATATCCCATACCTGAGCACACAGCTGGACCTGCTGCTGACCCTCAGAGAACTGCCCATCAGCATGAACGATTTGAAACCGGTCAGTCTACCCCTGTTTCACTCACTCAGTCTCTCGTTCAGCAGCACTCTTTATAGACCTGCTCCTGTAGGATGAGCTGCTATTCATTCAGCTGTTATCTAGGAATGTAACCTGAGACGAACCCATGATTTAAAATGAGCAGATGATGTGTGCTTAACTGATACCAATTAGAATATGTGTTGAGTATAGAATAGCTAGGGTTATTTTTGTACCAGTGGAGGTGCCGCTGAAACTTTTCATTTAAAAATATAAGATGCATTTCTGTGTGAAAACGCGAAGTGTGATGATGTGGTTGCTGTGGTAATGGATTGTGGCTAGGTGGTGGGACAACACCATTTTAAAAAATTCGACACCATTTTAAAGTTCAAAAAACGTAAGCACCTAATAATTTTTTAGACCTCGGCCATATCCTAGATACCCGCACAGAAGAGACGCTGCAATTTATGTTTGGTCATTTTCTATTTCTCACTCGTCTGTCCTTTTCTCCACTACCCTGATTTCTGTCCTTCTAACTAGACAAACATAACTTTATTAATCCCTAAATTAATCCAATAACCAAAGTTCTGCTCAGTAAAAATACACACAAGTCATTGATTTAGTAGGAAACAACATTTATTCATCCATTCACGCTTGTCTTGTTTGGGCGAATGAATAAACAGTGTTAAACTTTATAGATGATATATGTACATAATAGAAGTTCTTACTGCGCTACTGTCAGTGCACCCGACACTGCTTTAGACAGAACATTTTGTTTTCTGTAGGAGAAATACTCCCAGGATGAAACGATTATTCTTTCTAAGTTGTAGAAAAGTAGCAGACAGAGAATGTATGCAAGCTTGTGAATGCTGGTTGGGTGTGTGTGTGTGTGTGTGTGTGTGTGTGTGTGTGTGTGTGTATGTTTGTGTATGCATGTGTGCACGCAAGTATTTGTTTTGTAGTTAACAGTGCATTGCGGTGGTGATTATGATTGACAGTGGCCTCATAACTAGAAATTGAAAAGTTTGTTATTGGAAAAACAATCTCATGCGAAGTCAAGCCTCTTGATCATTCTGAGAGGAAACCAGCATTGCACTGCGAAAGCCTCCTGATGTTGCTTCCTGGCAAAAAGGATGAAAAAAGGGAGGAAAAAAAAAAACTCCCAAAGAGAAAGAATAAAAAGCTCAATCACTAATGCAAAAGATAATTCTGGCAGACAGCAGGCTCCTGGAGAAATAAACGAAATGGATTTGTGGGAGGAAAAAAAAAGAGTCATGCATTAATACGTAGTGGCTTCGCTCCTAAAGAATCTGCACTTAGAGCTGGGTGAGGGTTTTTCTAATGGCCAATCTCTTCGGAGTCCTTCAGGTCTTTTATTACAGGGGAAAGGTAAGGTGGGGCCGGGGGGAAGGAGGGCACCATAAGCAGTTTGAGAGCCTGCCTTGGCTGAACAGAGACAAAGAGAAAAGTTTCAGCCTCCAATTCCTCTTCAGTTTCCCCAGTTGTTTTGGAAGTTAGCCTTCGTTTGAGTCTCTGGTGATCATTGTTTGCTTTCTCATTACATATGGTGTTTTCTGAAGCCGGACGCACTTGCTCTGCTGTCATTAGGCGAAAGTGCAGTCTTATAGAAAGGCAGCATATGGCATTAGTCGCCAGAGTCCTCCAGAAACGAACAGCCGATGAAAGCCTGAAGTCGGGTGTCAAGTGCGGAATGTGTGGAGGGGATTTGTCTGAGGTTATGGCGAATATACAGTGGAGGAAATGCTCTTGACTCAGCAGTTATGTGCCAATCAAGGGCTTATGTTCTAGCCCTGGGGATTGACAGTTATTTCAGCAACAGCAGCCTGTGCCCTTTTGTCCCTCCGTTCTTCTCTGCTCTGTGTGTCCTCACCTATTGACGTCAGGCCGGGAAGGCTGACAGTATTAGTGGAATTGTTGTGCTTGTGCTGGAGAAGCTTCTGCCAGTTTGGTGTGTGTTTGTGTCCACAGTTAAGAATCCATTATAGTTATAATCGCATGAGGTCAAAGTCTTAGGGTTGCTGATTTTTACAGAAGTCAAGGAGAGTCTTGAAGGGGAGCAGGGGGTCACTACCAATTTTCACAAAACGGTTAAGCTGATAATAATTGTACAGAAATGTTTCACCGCTAAATAACATTGTCTTAAGGACTCAACCAGTTCCTTGAGTTGAATTCCTTAGAATCATCCAGACCTGAGAATAATCTTTTCCATTTCCATTTTTTTGCTATTAAATATCTGTGCACTAATCTAATGTAACTACAAGGGATATATTTTATATTAGGTTGAATTTGCAGTAGTTTAGAAGGTATTCTATACTAGCGTGTCGATATAGTGAGACATATAGGTGCTAATCATTTGAAAGCGTATTCCAGTATTGATAATAATTTTTACAAATGTGTTTTTCTGCTTGCTCTCTCCCTTAATGCACAAAGGGGGTTGTCTTCGTGTTTGAGTTCTCTTAAGCTAGGAACTATGAAGGCTATTTGTTTTGACAACTTGATACTCCTGGTGTTCATTAAAAATAGAGTTTGGTTGTCAGGTTATTTTCTCTCACATGAGCTCCGCTTTCGTTTGGACTAGCCTTCTCTTGACTTCTGAATGTGACAGTATAGGTCTTTTGAACAGCTGCACTACCTCCGTACAATGTTGTTTTTGTTATGGTATAATGATTTTCGTCACACTATGTTTATGAGATCCTCATAACATAGGATCTCATAAACATCCTATGTGTACTTAGATATTTGTTTATCTTAAGAAAAGACCTTATGTATGTAAAAGATATCGAATATCGATCATTTTCATATAAAATATCAAGGTTTCATATCAAATTTGAAAAATGTTCATGAGAACAGTTTTACACACTCAATTACGCCATTTGATTAATTATTTCATTCGATTCAGGTTTTAGGCATATGTGATTTAGCACACTACCATTTGACCCACAGAATGAAAACTCAAAGTCATATAGCTTATACCTCACTTTAACAGGGACACTCGCTACTGAACATACTGACTGCTTCTGCTGCTCCCTGATAAAAGAAAAATGTAAAAAAAAAAAAGAAAACAGATTTATAAATGTTAACTTGCTGTAGCTCAGAAGGTGCCTGATATACTGTTCTGATCGTGGCTCTGGACCTGGGCAACGGTGTTCTGATGAATTATGCTGCCTTGTCAAAAAATGCTACTGTAGCGCAAATCAACAGCAGAGTCTATCGATTTATGCTACCCTGCCGAAAAATGCTCCCTTTAAGTTTATACAGTTCAAACAGTGTATAGTCTATTTATAACACTGATAATGTTGAGAAATAGACAAATAATATGTATAATCAGAGAAAAATATATTTTATTGAAAATATTTACTTGTAAGCAGTGGATCGATCCATGCTGCCTTGTCGAAAAATGCCATCTTGAAGCTTATTCAGTTTATACAGCCAGTTTATTACACTGATAATGATGAGAAATGGGCAAACAATATGCATAATTAGAGAAAAAACATCTAGTATTTTAAAATATATTTTAGAAGCAGTCTATCGATTCATGCTACCCTGTGGAAAAATGATATCTTGAAGTTTATACAGCCGCCAGTGGCCCAAGGTAGCACAGACTTGTGGGTGTGGCATTGAATCCCTAGACTGTGGAACTGGATGTGCGCAGAAGGGCACAGTAGATAAAACGTGAATACCCTGCAGTGGCAAAAGGCTTTGGTTTTGTATTTGGTTTGA
>JBBPCX010000141.1:7422618-7454767 GCA_037974365.1 Hydrocynus forskahlii
CACCCCCGGAACTATGCTGAGACACAGACGCATGCAATCCCCCCTTCACACACACACACACCCCTCACACCCCCGGAACCATGCCGAGACACAGAAAAAAATTGGAATTTTGGTGCATACCATTTAATTCATGTAGGTACACATTAGAGTACTGAAGCAAAAAATTATGTCAACCCCTGCCAATAACGTTTTTCTCTGATTCGTAAGTGTCAATAGAGATTAATTGACTCCTGCCGACTAGGTACGTCCTAAACCGTCTCAGGACCGTTCCTGAGAGGCCAAACAGGGTTTTCTTATCTGCCAAACAATTTTTTTTATATCAGCTGTGCCAAAGGCTGAGAGTTTAGCTGAAAGTTATAAGTGCATGAGACTCTCTCTGAAAATGTCATAATCAATCTGAAGATGAGTTTTTCTCCATTTGTGCCCAGCCTTTCTGCATTTTCTCTTCTGATTCGCGTCTGCTATGGAATTTCTCTATGGTGCTTTCTGTTTACCAAAAAACATTTTAGCCTTCATCGGCACTATAGTATCCAAGACCTTGAGAACTTTAGAAAAAAAACAGATTAAGACGTTCATCCAGAGATGCCTCTGTTATACTAGTTAACACAGACATGGCTTCCATTCAGACATGGTATTCTCATATTCTCATTATTATTCCCTTTTTTAGAGATCTACTTTGTGTGATTGGAGAAAAAACAAATAAAACACAGAAATAATCAGATAGCTAAATCTTTATATCCTTAAAATTCACTGAAACTCTTTAATTTTCTTGACGAATTTCTAAAAATAAATCGGTCGTACAAGCAGATAGTTTTTCATGATGTTTGGCGCTGACAGCCAATGTAATCCCACCATCCCACAGGGGTGTACAAAGCACTTCATATATTTTGTGAGGGTTTGAGGGCAAAAACACGCAAATGTGAGTTTTTTCTGGGATTTTCTGGATTTTCTACCCAATTTAGTAGTCTCCATTTCCACCTGCTAGCTAGGACTCGCCTCATCACACAGTGCCACCAACACTCAGAGGATGAAAGCTAGAATGTTGTTCCTCTGAGTCAGCCAGTCACAGGACCTTTTTAAACTGCTGCTAATGCATCATTAGGAAAATTAACACACTTGGAAGAGTGACTGTCAATTCTATTGCACCTGCACAGACTAGTGCTAGGCCATCCCACCCACCCACCCACAGAAAACGAAGCCAATAGCTTGTTTACAGTCACGGGATTCCGATTACATTCAAAATCCAGATGGATGGCAGGAAGTGAGAAGCAGAATGGACCAGGTGAAGGAAAGCCCATACTATGCTAGTTTAGATGATATTAAGAGAGAAAATCTAAATAGAAAATTACAATGCATGTTGAAGGTGAGCCTTATATTTGAGTGAACTGAGCTGTCTGCTATCAATGCAGTAGAATGACTTTTTTTTATCAAGGCTCTTCACAATGCCTATTCTTTGACTTTTGCCATGGAGATTTTCCTTTTCTGTTTTTGTCCTGCGGTTTGATCTGGCAACAAACTTTCATTGCTGCAGGTGCCTCTCATAGGGGTCGAACATACACAATTATTTACATTTACATGACAAAAGAGGATGAACATTGCACATTCACAGCAGAGCTTTAGCGCTGCAGCTTGAGTTTGCTGTGGATTGATTTGCACGAGCTATAGAGTGTAACTACAGTTGTCTGGCAATTATTTGGCATCATAATAGCATTCATAGTCAGAATGTAATACAGTACCCGCCTATGGGGAAAAACCATGAAAATGTGATGTGGTAAAAAAAAATGCCTAAAAATGCCTATTTTTATAGTGTAAACCCTAAACATGCCCCCAAATATGCTCCCAAAACACGTTAATTTCATTTTAAACTCTTAATACTTTAGCCTTAAAGAAACTGTAAAGGGAAAATATAAAGGGAAATCCGTTTCTGTACTGTTCAGTTTACACTGAACTGCTGTCTGAAATAAATAATGTTCTCAGACTGGCTACTTTCAAACCTCCCGGCTCTGGGTACAGGTGACTGTGATGTCCGGGTCTCGTCTGTCACGCCCCCTCGTCCTCGTGCTGGTTGTTTATGTTTGGGTAACGGAGGCTCATTCGTTTCGGGGCATCTGATTGCCTTTCTAAACATAAACAAACAGCACGAGGACGAGGGGCTGTGGTGGACAAGGCCTGGACGTCTCGAAAGCAAAAAAGGATTTATGCGGTTTCTGTGCATGTGCGGGGGTTTCAGCGAACAATTATCAGTTCGGTTCTCTGAAAAAATCTGCGAGACACTGAAGCCCGACTGCTGACTGCGAGTAAGCGAGGGTTTACTGTATACATGTAAACATTTGGATTTGATTTACCTAACAAACAGCTAGCTATTTGTACTCAAATGTCAAATATGGGCTGATAATCAAGTGCCAGGATGGCATTTCTTCTCCTCCATGCAGTGGTCCATCCTCAGCCAGCCTTGTGTCCTCTGACTGAGAGCTGTTGTTTGTCACCATCTTCCATGAGAAGTGCATCTAATAAGAGCCAGAAAATGTTTCACTATTTGTTAAAACAAAACAAAATAAAATTGATTTATTTTCTGTTCGTGTATTAACCCTATTTTGTCAAACATAAAGATACATTTTGTGTGCCTTTAGAAAACACTTGGTGCACATGAACACGTGAACATGCTTTACAGCAGAGGCCCCCAACCGTTTTCACGCCACGGACCAGTTTCATGTAAAACAATATTTTCACGGCCGGTATAGATACAACTAAAATCAAAGTGCGTTTATTTTTTTTTGCTAATTTTTCTATTTTTTGGGCTAAATTTTTAATGTACCGTATCAGCTATTATTTTTTTCAAAATAAAAGACCTTTCAGACTCTGATAATCAATAAAATACTTTTTATTCTGTCTTTCTGTGTGGCCCGGTACCAAATGACTCACGGACCGATACCGGTCTGCGGCCCAGTGGTTGGGGACCTCTGCTTTACAGCATCTAACAACATTTTACAATTATTTAGCATTTTTCCCGTGCATTTACACTATATGGATGAAATATTTTGGCAATATGTTTACTTTTCATAGAAGGCCAAAATGCCATAAAGTTTCTAGATTTGTTTAGACAAAAGTTGACTTTGTATTTTGCACTGTAGACAAGCGAGAAGTTACTTCCCGGGCAGTGCTTGCATCTCCGACTTGTTTCCCTTAATTGGGAAATGATCAGTGGCATCCTTTCTCACATCAAGAAGTTATCTCTGTTTCCTAGTGGAGTTCAGTAACTGGACAGCAGAAGGAATAAAGGAGTGTTCATATCTGTCTAGCTAGTGGATATTTGAAGCGAGAGCCAGAGGACAAGGCCTGGAATTCACAGTGCAGAGGGTGGTTGGATTCAGCCTTTTTAATCACCTGTTTCTCATACAGTCCAGACATACTCTTTAGTTGCACACCAGTAACACGGCTACACACCTTGATGACCTTAGATATGCCTTATAGACTCCATGTATTTATGACTGCCACAGTAACACGGAGCTTTGCCACTTGGGACCATTGGCGCTTCTCTCACAAGTGCAGGAAAAGTCCAGATCTGGTGTGGAAGAACATAGTACATCCCGACTGAGTCTGTTTACAAAGAACAACTTTACAAAGACCTATCTAAAGTCTCCTTAGCTAGCATGGCTTGCTTCACTGTGTTAGCACTGGATATGTCCCACTTGCCCAGGCTGGAGTGGGTTTTTTATGGTTCGTCCTTTCCATCTGGATGTATTGGAAGGACCACCAGAGGGGTGAGCCTTTGGAGCTGCCTGTAGCAATTCGGGCAGCGGGAGCTGTTCTGCTGAGGAGGCATTGTTCCTCAGACAAAATGATTCAGTGTCTCAGAAACCTTGCAGAAAAAAAGGACATAAAAAGGCAGGAAAAGCACAGTGAGGCAGATATACAATCAAGGCAAATAAATCTAAATAGAAAGCAGAATGTACATTTATTGAGACACGGCAAAGATATTCCAAAAACAACAAAAGTTTCTTCCTGTTGCTGTAGTACTTATAGAGGGCAGCGATTAGTAAGTAGCTGGGAGCTACTAAGTACTAAGTATCTAGGACGCAAGATACTTGTTACATTCCTCATTGCGGGCCATTGTAGACCCCAAAGCCACCGACTGGGGAGGTATTTACCCCAGGCCACCGACTGGGGAGGTATTTACCCCAGGCCACCGACTGAGGGAGGTATTTTCTCTACGATCCATTCTTTTCACCCACCTGCCGCTTCACCTGTCAGCACTGATTAACCTCATTAGCTGCACTACTTATACATCACCTATACTTAGCTCCAATGCTCAGTCATGAGTTCAGTCGCTCAGTCACGGCTTTCCTGTTCATCCTCTACCTTTCAACTTTTCCTCTGACCCCTCTGAGACTTCTGCGACATCCCACTAGTTCCTCTGTTTTAACCCCGTTGACTTGACGTATCTGTTGTTTTCACTGTCCTCCAGAATTGGCGGTGCACTCTGTTTTATCTTACTTTGTGGTCGACTCTTCTTGCCTTAGTTAATCTTTTCTTCGATCCTTTAATTTTCATTGAAACTTTCTTCAGTTTAAGCCTGTTTTTTCTCTGTCTCTCATTTTTCTTACACGCCCCTCTATCCCTAGCTCACTTACCTTCCGTTGCTCCTTCCTTTCTTCACTCCCTTACTCCTTTTCTTTTTCCAACATTCCATGTTTGTTTATGTGTCCCCTACTCTTTGTGCCTCTACATCTTCGTTGCTTTCGCTGGACCTAAGAATTCATGTTTTACTTCTCATCTTCAAGTGGAACTAAAATTTGGTCTCTCCAGCCTGTCTCTTTGTATTCTAGAGAGCTTGCCTCTTCACTTCTTAGTAAATTATCCCTTTTCCTCCCTTCCATTCCTTTCCTCCTGTTCCTGTTTATTCTCGCTTGATTTTTTTTTTATCTTAATTTTGTTGATGAATAAAACTTTTTAATCTCTCTCCATGCTGCTCAAGTAGTATGCAGCTAGTAAGCTTGCTCCTTTCCCCAAGATAACAACAATTTAACTGTGTTTATTTAAATGGCAATTGTCGATGGTAGAATTTCATGATTGTGACCAGCAGCAAAAGCTGATTTTCTATAGTGGAAAAAACCCAAATCCGTCTTGGTTCCTACAGATAGATTCAGAGATTTTGCAGTATAACACAAAAAGTGAAGTAAAGTAAGTCCTGATAACAGTCCTCACATAAGAAGAAACAAGTTAGCTAGTATTATACAAGTATTATAATTCCTTTATTTTATATAGTATATTGCATGTACGTGACTATTCTGTGCATTATGATGTAAAAGTTCTTTACCAGTTTATGGGCTCATCCAAGAACATTTATGTGAAAATCCTCATAGATGTGGAGGTTCTTCATATTTTCAAAAGGTTCTTTAGACTCATGCAACTCATTTACAAAAATTAAGTCCTCTAAAAGCCAATCGCTTGATTTTCCTTCTTACTCAAAATCCCAACCACGTCACAAAGTCATTTATTATCTGCATACTTTTCTTATAAAAGTTCAAGCTGTGCACTCTGAAGAGTCTTTTACTGCATACACCTGAACTGTGAAATCAACTTGCCCTCACATATCACTCTAGTGTGTGTACCAACATCAGCAGGGTACAGCCGAGTTTACTGACCCTGTTTGGTTCTGCAAGAGAGAGTAAGGTAAATTATACGCACTTTCTCTGCACACTTTGAAATAATGTCTAGCTAAAATGACTCTTTGTCAAGAAATCTTTGTCAAAAAGATTTCTTTGTGAGTCTGTAGTAAACTTTGTCCCCTCTGGAGTCTTTGTCCTCATAATTTCCACAACCTGTTTAGTTTTAAAGTATTCCCTTCTAAGATGAGCTTGGATATCTTAATTCTAAAAAACAAGCGTATGCCTAGTATGTATTATATGTAAATTGAAGTATGATGTTCAGTGGCTGAAACTAAACCAAACAGGACTGATACAGGGGGCTGGCGGTTAAAGGGAGTGATCTGCTTGGGTTCACACCCACACAGCAAAATGAGAAATTTAGAATAAGGCCGCCTTTTAATATTATTTTTAGGGAAATATTTGGGAGGTCACTGAAATGCATAATTTTTGATCAGATTTAAAAAAGCAGCTGTGCTGGGTCTTTAACGAACCATCAGTAACCTTAATACTGTTATTGGAAAAGAAAGAATGGTATAATTCTCTAGTTACACTATCCACAGCAGAGAGAGCACAGAGTCTGCAATATTCTGTAAACGGACACGTACACCAGGCCCACATGAATTCTCAGAACTGTCTGCTTTCTTTTTGCCTCAGGTGAAATTCGGCGAGCCTTTGGATCAGGATTCTCAAGAACTGTTCGGTTGGGTTTGCCAATTTATCAATGAATTCAAAAGGATACATTCGGAGCTGACACAATGAAACACCCACCTGAGTGTGTGTGTGTGAGTGTGTGTGTGTGAATTTCTGTGTGAGTACATATGTCTGTGTGTATGCCTGTTGTGTATGATGTATGGTCCCAAAGCTAGGTCTGTGCTCTCAGGCATATCACAACAGGTGTGTCGGGTCCAAAGCCCATTTGAATGTCAGTATAAACTGAAGAGCAAGGTGTTTTGTGAGCAGCTTAATCCAAATGGGGTTTAAGGAAGGATTTGCTGGATCTATGGTGTTTACTTTGATTAAAAGTCTCGGGCAGATTTACTGAAAAGCGGCTCTTGGACTGCAGTCCATAACAAAGAGCCCTGCTGGATGCGCTCAGAAGAAAATGCTGGGTTAGAGGCTCGTAGAGATCGGTTGTTACTTTTTTCAGGGAGCTCTTTCAATGGAAGTTAGTGGGCTGAATAAGACAAACGGGGGCTGCCAAGTTGCCAGCAGCTCCACAGCTGGCCGGCACAGAGAGAGAGCGCTCCAGTGGCCAGAGCCAGTCGAACCCCATCCACATGCATTTCTCCAGACACTCCAAACCCCTCCCTCCCTAGCCCCATGGATGGACGTGAGGGCTTTTCTGGCCCATTTGGGAGCGGCTTCAGTTGACAGCTATGGAGCTGGGTGACATCTGTGGCAGCTGCTCGCTTAAAGACCCCTCTTTTTTGTTCCTTTTCCTTCTTTCACGTTGGCCATGTTGCAGCGCTAAGCCTCGCTTTGGAAGGTTTCAGATTGATTTTGTTGTCTGCGACTAGAGGGAATGCATCATACATTTTAAACAGACATGAAGAGGAGAGACACACATCCACTTGTTTTAAAGCAATATTCAAGGATTTTTTATCTAGCGCCTGTTATCTTCATCTGTATCGTAAACTAAATTACCAAAGACAACAGTTTTGGTACATTTCTATGTTCATAGTGGAAAAAAGGAACGTTGCATCCTCTGAAATCATCTGTGGTAATGGACTGTATGACACAGATGTGACCGATACATTGATATTGCAAGTTAAGCCATTCACATGACGTACACAAAAGCAATTTCAAGGAATTATTAATCTTTTTTAAAAGGGTTATACATGTAAAAAAATGGTTTTATATGTAATGCTAATGAAATTATTAAGAGCAGCAGTTCACTTTTAGACGCAGCACTCAGTGCCTCTCACTTTTATTAGTTTGCACACTGAAGAAAACTGAAATGATTACATTACCATGTTTTTTTTTTATTTCATATGTCTGTGGCATCTCTTTAGGCCCAGTGGGGAGTTTTATAATGCTCAAATCTTCATCTCAGTCTGGCAGACAAAATCCCCTTCTTCCACAGAGTAGGCTCACAATCTGTGATACTGGAGAATGTCACAACAATCTGCAAAACAAGATGAAATAAAACTCGATAGGACAGTATGCCGTGGTATTTTGAGATGTTTCGCAAAGGCATATCACATTTCCCGTCGAGGACAGCGTGGATCCTTTACATCATGATTTGTTTATCTGGTGTGTGAAGCTGATCATTCTTTTGTATTAATAAATGTCCCTTTCAGCAAGGCCTTGTGTGCACTGTTGCTCAGCTTGAGGAGCTCCATGGGTAATATAAAACAACCAAACTTGTGTCCAGTGCTCCATTGGACTAAAAGAAAAGGTTGGGGAAATATTGAATTAAATGAAATAATGCACCTCTTAATGCAGAAAATGTCGATTCAAATGTCAAAATCACCTCTGTTGCAGCTACGCTTTGTAATGCTATCAAATATGGTAGAGTATGTTTACTCTAACCAGCGTTGAGGGGCTTTCTACTCCTTTAGCTCATACCCGGTACAGTAAAAAGTAAAGTAAAGTGACTATTCTGTCATATAGGAACACACCACAGCACACAGTGTGAAATTCCTCCTCTGTGTTTAACCCATTCACCAAGTGAAGGGCACCTCAGAGGTGCCACTAGCAGTCAAGAGTGACCTTAGACTCATGTATGGCTCCTCCAGAGCACCCCAATTTGTTGGCAATGCTTTTCATTACAGGTTCCACAAACTGTGTGTGTGCAATTGAATGTCTGTGTCAGCATCACTATGGGTGAATTCACTAATTAGAAGTGTGGTCTGAATAATTTCAGACAACCTAGACAGTAATGCTTTTAACCATCAATAGGTGGATATCCAAACTTCCCTTCATTAGAAAGACAGATGAAAAGACCGTTTCATTGCAAATAAATTCCTTTTTCAAAGAAAAAAAATACTGGTGGAATTTCAATCATGCTTTAGAACGTACCACAGCACTGAAACTGCTCTCACTAAATAATCAGTGCCCTCTGACGAAAATACGGTCTCAATTATGGTCCACTTAGACCTAAGTGTGGAGTTTGATACTGTTGTGTCCTAAACCCTCACCTTAAAAATTGGATGGTCTTTCTGCCTGTATGTCAAACTGAACTGGCTTCAAACATAATTTATGTCAGTCTTAGTGATCATGTCTGACAAACGTGACATCTGTATCGGAGTGGTGTACAGACACTATATGGACAAAAGTATTAGGATGCCTGACCATTACACCAACAGAAACTTTAATGACATTTGTTGTGTTTAAATACATAGACTTTAATATGGAGTTGGTTCCCCTTACAGCTATAACAGCTTCCACTCTTCTTGGAAGGCCTTCCACAAGATTTTGGAGTTTCTGTGGGAATTTGTGTCTATTCTTTCTGTACAGCATTTATGAGGTCAGACACTGATGTTGGATGAGAAGGCCAATCTCCATTCCAGTTCATCCCAAAAATGTTGAATGGGGTTGAGGTCAGGGCTCTATGTGGGCCAGTAAAGTTCTTCCACACCGAACTCATCCAACCTTGTCTTTATGGAGCTTGCTTTGTGCACTGGGGCACAGGTAGAAAACAGGTGTGTCCCAATACTTTTGTCAATATGCACTGATGCTGAACCAAATAATGCAGCAACTATAAACTTAACCACAACTAGGAGGAGAGAGGAGATTGGTCTGATTTAGGCTGTTTTGCATGGGTTTCCTGTAAAATTTGGAATTTATTTTCAGGTCCTACCCCTTAAATACAAAGCCCTTAATTGGCTAGGACAAAACTACATTGCTCACTACCTTGTTTCTCTTCAAGAACACTGATTATCTGCTATTGGTATACTGAAGAGCCAAAAGAAAACCAGGGATGCAGCTTTTGTCAATTCTGCCCCAATGGAAGCAATAGAAAACACTATCCATAGATATTACTGAAGCTAGCTCACTTATTATTTTTAAAAGCAAGCTAAAAACACTAGCTATTATTTTCCCGAAATTCTTTTGCACCATTTCACCTTTTTAATGCTGTTTTTTTACTTAAAGGGGACATACTATGCAAAACTCACTTTTTGCATACTTTTGTATTTCCATTTGGGTCTCTACTGCTCCTATAAACACTCCAAGCGCGAAAAAAAACATTCATCCTTTTTCTGTGAATCAACTGAAAGATTTTGGTGTCAGGAATCATATGCTTCTATGAGCTGTTTGGACACCCCCCCCCCCCCATTGTGATGTAATAATGGGGAAATTTGCATGGAACCACCCCTCATCTGTTGAGCCCCCACCCACTAGATTAGTTGAAGATCCGCCATTTTTGTCTGCTGGTTTTACAATCACGCATAAGACGCCGAGCACTACGGCTACAGGCAACGGCAAGTCACACATGAAGTGCTGTGTTCATCCTGCTCTGGGTCCGACTCAAGGTCCAACATATAGGGCTAAATAGCGTCTCTGTTTTCTGCCATTTTCACGTGTGGTAAATGTGCAGCGTTAGCATGGGATGGGTGGGGCGTGGCCAGCAAGAGCTGATTTGTATAAAAGTGACAGAGCCCTTAAACGGCTCATTTTGAAAGAGACTGAAACTGTCAAGAATAAATCTGGTGAGAACTCTTTATGTGAGAGTGATGTTGTGCAAAGAACTTCATAAACATGTTTTGTAGCCCACAGACCTATTATAACTTGTTTAAAAAGAGGTGTAATATGTCCCCTTTAATTCAATTCAATCTATGTATTCTATTTTCTTCTTATTTGCATTAATATTTGTATGTCACCCATGTGAAGTACTTGTTGCATTTAATTTGTTTATTGTAATGCACACTGAGCTGCATTTCTTGTTTGAAAGGTGCAATTCAAACTGTATTATTATAATTATTATTAATGTTGACTTACATTGTGACATTTTCATGTTGTAATTTCATGTCTCTGGTTTTGTTTTCCCATAACCATCCATTAAAATGCTATTGCCTACTTCCAAAAAGCTCGTTTTAATGTTTGAGTCCATCAGCATGCATCAGATCGTGGGGAATAATAATATTAAATAGTACTATCATGTTTCACTGCCTAATATTAACTAATATTGCTGATATCTGGTAATGTATAGCTAGAAAGCAGTAACATTACTGGATACAGCGGATTGGATTATACTCTCAACAAATAACCAATCTTCATTTCTTTTTAAGCACAATAGTTTTTGAATATTTCAAGCAAATTTCTTTGCCTATTCACCATAAAAATATTCTTCCAGTGTGGGGGAGCTTTGTTTTCACAAGCTGTTTGGTACATATGGAAGTAAGAGTAGTGTTGTAGAGAGGTTTTGCCCAATTTAGTGATTTCTCCTGCGACCTGAGAGTGAGAACAACACCTTTAATTATGATTTTAATGATTTTTCCATTAATTAAAGTTATGTTCGAATTAGGTTCTGGATCCTTGGTTTTGAAATACTCCTGTATTATCACTGCTAAACTGCTCCCCCACCCCCCACCCCCACATCCTCAACTTTCTCCTCTGTCCTAACCAGGGTTCACATGGGCAGCGTCCCGTAAAGAGGACCACATTATTAGTCTGAGAGGATTAGTAGGATAGATGTTATTTTCTGCTGCTTGAATCATCCCACCTGCCACACACAGGAGCTTCTGAGCCTTTCCAGTGATGCCTGGTTTCAGTCTTGGGCTCCTGATATCTGCCTGTCATCCCCTAGAGTACTCAGGCGCCCCCTTGTTACTGTGCCTTTTTTTGTATAATGGGGTCATGTCTGACTTCTGCTCTGGCGTGTCAAGAGCAAGGAGTCACTGCTTGTTGTGTTGTTCTTGTTTTTTTGTTAATCATTATTTATGACTGTGCACTTCAAAAGCAACAAACCTGAAGGGTTTAACCCATATAGGGGGCTTTTGTGGAGAGTGACATCTGAAGCATGCAGGGTAATCTTGGCCCTGTGGTGTTCTCTTCATATAATTGTTTCTGCACGGGTCACTAAGAGAAAAAGCACAGTTTCTGTGCAAAGCTTTAAATGTTGAAACATACTGCACTTGAATTAAGGATTAGCATCTTTTCAAATCATTTCAGGCTTTGTGCATTAGAGCAATAGTTCTCAACCTTTTCAACATTAAGGCCCACCTATCTATCACAGCATGTTGCCAAGGCCCACTTGGCCACATAAGATGATATTAAATAACCAATTGCGGACCAATGGCCTGTCTCGATTTTAGATTCGCGGCCCAATCAAAAGCCTTCGCGGCCCATCAGTGGTCCGCGGCCCAGTGGTTGAGAAACCCAGCATTAGAGGAGACCTAGAGACATAAAGACTGTGAGGTAGGTAGGTATGCATTCATGGATTTTCTTGTTAAAGAAATACTCCAGTGCTTTCCAGCCTCGCCTTTAGCATACAGGTGATTACCACACTCTACATGCTGTCCTGGGCTAAAACACTTTCGCATTGCTTTTTACGGGACTTGTGTACTATATTGTACACAAGTATATGGAAGATACAGACTAGGGTAAGAAACACTGGAGGATTCCGTTAATTACAGGTTAAGCCTTGGGCTCAAGATGCAATATAGTTTCCAATAACATGCTGCAAAAATGCTTTCAAGAGGTGTTTGGAAGCACTTTATGGCATATGAAATGCCATAAAATTTCTTTTTTCATGGGACATGGGATACAGATCTAATATACTTTCAGGCTGAAACCCTTTCTTCCTTAAGAAGACTGAAGGCATTGGAAGTGTCCCATTTGATCCACCTTAAGAAAACATTCATTTTGCACTTGCTCTGGTTTGGCTTCGAGGGTTGAGGAGTGGGGGGTTTAAGTATTTACTTCTGGCTCCTTTGAATAACTGGCTATTGTACATTTTGCAATGGAAAGTGTATAGTTTCCTGGCCTTGAAAGGCTTAACGATAATTACAAAAATCTACGTTTGTCAAGAGAATCTGTTCAGATAGTTCTGAAATTAACAAATGTAGACATGCAACATTTCTTTAGTTTTCCCTTGCTCTCTATTCCCCGCTATATCAACATTATGAAACCTGAGCTCACTCTAGGCCTATACGCTGGAGCCGGATGCTCGTGACCAACCGGGCATTGAAGTATTTAGGCTGTTAAGAGAAAGAAAGGAAGCACTGGTGGAAAAGTGTTGTGCTGTGACCCTGTTGTATACCCCCAGATTAACCAATTTCTCTGGGCCTCCCTGACAGAGTGAGGGGCTGCCTGGGGTGAAGGCAGCAGGCTGCCAATCTCCTTTTGGCTTGGCCCGCTGGGCAGGATTGGGTCTCCAAAGCTGCAGCTCTATTTCAGTCACCCCATCAGCTGTGGGTTAACCACCAGCTCCACCTCACACAGTTTGACACTGAAGTCACTAATAATGTGACCACAGCGGTTGTTAGCGACTGCCACAGCTGTCAGGGGAGGTGTTGTACATAAAATGCATTGTGCGTTTCATCAAGGCTCTGAGTTTGGCTTTTGAAATGCACTGAATATTCAGCACTATAGCACAGGAGCTGCTGGCAAGGTTTATTGTGTGGGCTTGGCTGATTTCATAATCCACTGTGGTGTTTTAATACTTCAGCCTTTAACTTTGGAGAGTAATAAAGATGTTCCACTGAATGACTTTGCTCTGCTTAGCCACCACGCCAGACCTCTTCCTTGTTTGTTTTCGACAACTCATTTTAGGCAAATTTTTTTAAATGTCTCCTCACCTTAATGGCGGAATGGTTCCATAGCCTCAGAAGCAAGTGGTTGTTTGAAATAAATCAGGTGCTGGAGGATGTTGGATGAATTTTAATGTCATTTGCTCTCAACCTCAAAGGCAGCTCAAGAGTCAAACCCAAAGAGAAGCTTCTCCAGTCGCTTTGCTCAGCGACGGCAGGAAGGCAGGTGCACACAAACACACACACACACACACACACACACACACAAACTTCAGCATCAATAAATACTGTCTCTGCACTAAATGGACAATCCATTGACTCATCACCTAGCTGCTGAAGTGTCTCCGTGTTCTCCATGGCCCACAGTCATGTCGAGCTCTCTGTATCCTGCTGAATTATAAACACGCTCACAATTGGACCCGAGAGGCTTTCCCACCACAAACAGTGTCAACAGAGTCGTATGACTAGGCCCCTCTCCCCACGCTCCTGGCCGTGCTTACCAAGCCGAACTGAAAACATGCAGGTCACTGGAGGCTGATTCATTTGCAGCACTAAACATCCTGCTCATCTATCCCACAGTCGACCACAAATAGACTTTTGGCCCATCTTTTCCTGTGGACTTTGTCCTGAAGCCGGTGCTGGAAAAAATTCAATACTCCTCCCTCAATCAAGTCTTAATTCTTCATTTGACTGTTCATTCCTGGGTGTTGTTTCTTGCCTTGCTCATTACAGGACATCCATTAAATGAGAAAAAAACGGTATTTTACTACTGAAATCACAAACAGCAAATAAATAACAAACGTTTGTTATTTTTAAAATCTCCAAAATAATAATGGAATTTTTTTCCATAACAATGGGGGAAAAAAACATTAACTCATAAAGAGAGTTTTATTTATTCCAAGCAACTCTGGGACACTCCACTTTGGCCATTCTTTTTACTTTTCTACACAACGCAAAGGGTAGCCCAGTGTTTTCAAATGACTTAAAAAAATAATAACGGAGCCACAATATGCTCAGGGATTTTAAAAAGGACTCATTCCTCCTTTACAAATGGACACTGAAGGATTTGAAGCTGAAAAAAATGTTTGTTGACTCTTCCAAAATACTGTTTGCGTTTCACCATGGGTCTAAATAGCATTCGGAAAGACGTGGCGTACCTTTACCGCTAGCAATGAAGCCACGAGTGACCTGTTTTCGCTCTGTCTAATTAATGAATTTTGCAACGTGAATAGACACTTCACATGCAACGTTTTGCAAGGCGTACAGGAAGAACTTCGTCTCACGCAGCCTTTTGCCTCCGTGTGACATTTTAATAGCTGCGTGATATTCACATGTAACAAGAATTAGCACAGTATTTGCGCTGCATGCTAGTTTCCTTCAAAGGAAGCCTGCCTGAAAGAGACAGAAGGAGGGGGGGTGGGGTTGAGGGGAGGGAAGCACTAGGTAAGATAATGTTGCATAGGTGCTTTTACATTCGTAATGTGTAAGCCTCAAGCAGCTCCACTGTTTGTTTGTACTAATGAGAAGGGTGATCAAATTAGGTGCGTTTACTCCAGTCTAAACCTCACACTGTTTGTTGCTCTCTGTGAGACGATTGAGTTATCTGGGGGTGGGGTAGAGCTATTTGGGGCTAGAGTTGTTTTGCTCAAGGGCACAACTGCAGTGGTCAGGGTGAGTACAGTAACATTAGATGCTGCTGCATCCCTCGACTCAAACTGCCTCCACACCTTTATAAAACATTCTGTTACTCTCCTAGCTGAAAATCTGTGGTGTAATCTCCTGCCTTATATTGTCATCTATACTGCTAGAGGAGCCTGAATTAATGCTTTAATTGTATAAAACTTTACAAAACTTTTGGCAAAACACCACCATTACACAGAAACTGTGGTGGGACTCTTATTTACACCTACACCTTACAAAGCATCCTGTAACTATTTTTTCTCCGAGAAATGAAAGGTTCCCTCATGTTGCAGCCTCTGCTGTCTTGGGAATACTTCACAAGGCTGCAAAATATGGGAAAAAAAAATATTATTGCAGTTATAATGCACATATAGTAATTGTGATGTCTCTCAGTATTTTAAAGGGTCCATTTCGTACCTTTTCTGCTATTAAAATGTTTTAAAGTGTGTAAATACAGTTAAAGTACTGTTAAATCGCCCATCCACACAGTTCATACAAGGTTTTCAATTAAGGTTTTGTGATGTCACAGAACCAACACATTTCCATATATTTCCTTAGGTAGCCTATAGCAGTCTAGCCCCGCCCATTCACACTGGAGTTCCAACAAGTGTTTCAAAAGTGTGACTTTTGATTGAGTGGCAATACAGGGCAACCAATCAGAAGAGAGATCATTTACAGATAAGGCACTAACAAAAACAGCTTTTAATTCTGAGGGATAACGCGACGTTGGAAAATGGTCATGTAAGAATGAATTATGATGAATTATGACTCACATTGTTAGTACACAAACATCAAGGAAAAATGAAACTGATGGCCCTTTAAAACAACTCAGTGAATCAGTGTCTTTAATGGTTAAAGACTGGTCAAAATATTTTGGTTGGATTAAAATACTTTAGTTGGATTACTTGACTACCTCCACTCATTGAAGCACCCAGTAACTCACCCTGTCTAAAACAGTGACTGGTCAGAGGCTTATTTGCAGAGATAAGTTTCGCCATAACAATCATCAGACAATACATCGTGCAGCCCTACTTTACGTGATGTTGAACATTGCTGTGTATTTGATTGCATTTGGCCATAAGAGCATTAAAGTAAAGCGGCCCTTTATAGTCACATGTGAACACATCATAGCACACAGTGTGAACAATGTGAAATTCTTTCTCTGCATTTAAATAATTCACCAAATTAGCAGTGGGCACCCACCAACGGGGGCGCCCGGGGGGCAGTGTGTGGGGGACGGTACCTTGCTCAAGGTTACCTCAGCGGCGCCAGTGGCAGTCCTGGGATTCAAACCCACAACCTAACCTAACCTACCGCAACTCCCTAACCACCAGGCCACCAGCTGAGGCCAGGTTCAGGTATTACTGATGATTCGTTCTGGATGATAAAGACCACTCCAACCGCCTACCCCAAGGAAGCTCTAGATGAAATATCCACAGTGGAGATTCTGAGCAAAGTAGAATTCCCTAATTACTAAAACTATCTGGGCACTCCTGAGCCTATGGTGTACATAAGTAGTGAAGAAAAGACATTTCAGTTTCTAGTTCAGCCCCTGTTGGGAGTGCTTCACCTGACAGCATGAGGCTTTGGGGACAAGCTGAAGGACCTTAAAGCGTCCCTGCCTTGAGCTTTATTTATGACAGGAGGATCCTCCACGTTCTCTCTTTATTTATTTATTTTTCTGGCTACTTCATCAGACTGAGTCGGTCGGTTCACATAATTCACGTCTCAAATATCATGGAGCAGCATCACCTCTATTTGTTTGTTTGTTTGTTTCACTTGTGCTTCATATGACAGCTTTATCTAGGCGAAGAAGGTGGTAAAGTAAAGCCTCGTGAAGACTAATACGCCTTTTATTTATTTTTTATATTTTCCGTTTTAATGAATTTGATTAGGAGGTGGTAAAGAGTTCACTCGTTAAGCTTGAGGAGAGCAGCAGTGTGGGGTCTCAACGAGAGAGGAGAGTGAGTGGACTCACACACACACACACACACACACACACACAAACACGCACACTACCCATGAGTTTTGAGGAGACCAATATGCCCCCACGTTTTATCTTTTTCCATTTTTTAAGATGTAAATTAATTTGATTAGGAGGTGGTAAATTGTTGGTTAAGCTTGGGGAGAGCAGCAGTGTGGAGTCTGAGAGAGAGGAGAAAGACGCGCACACTCACACGCACGCACGCACACACTCTCACACACTACGCCTGAGTTGGAGAGGGCTAGGGCGCGTTATCCAGGCACGCCGAGAGAAATTTGAGCCAAAACCCCCCCCAAAAAACCCAAACATAAACAAAACCAAACATGACGAAAGGCACTCGCTTGGGCTCTCCGTGGAGGAGCTCAGAGTGAGAAGTGGAGGAGCTCAGAGTACGGATGTTTGGCTGAAACCCGCGGAGAAAAGCACTAGGAAGGGAGGAAAGAAGGGGGGAGGGAGGAGGACCTTACCTGAGGGGAACCGCGGCTCGACCACCGTGCTGGAAGTTGGTGCTCCACGCTGGAGGAGGAGCGGGCAGGTCTCTGAACGATGCCGGGGAACCGGGTGAGCCACGACTGCGTGGCTCTGCTGCTCGGAGCCGTGGTGCTCGCGGCTGCCCAGAACGACACGGAGCCCATCGTGCTGGAGGGCAAGTGCCTGGTGGTCTGTGACTCCAACCCGGCCACGGAGCGCAGGGGCTCCTCGTCTCCACTCGGCATCTCCGTGCGCGCAGCCAACTCCAAGGTCGCCTTCTCAGCCGTCCGGAGCAACAACCACGAACCTTCAGAGATGAGCAACAAGACCAGGATCATATACTTCGACCAGGTAACACTTTCTTCCCTTCCTTTCAGAGTGTATAACAATATAACCCAAAAGTTCAGAGACTTTTCTTTATTCCTTCACAAGATAGAATGATTCCCACACAGGCAAAAATATTTAAATTCGCCAAATCTGGACTGTTCTGACTCCAAACGTGGGTAACCAGGAAAATTGATTTAAATGGGCTACTTCTGGACTATAGCTGTTCTGACTCCAAATGTGGGTAATTATACCCAGGAAAATGTATTTATTTGGCTACTTCGCGCCAAATCTTAACTATAGCTGACCCTAAATGAGGGCTGACAATTCAGTTCTGTTCTTTGTTAAATAAGAAATGAAGAGATATTCGATGCATGCTCGTTTTTGTTGAGGTTTTTGGCATGCATTTATTGGAGAAACTGCTGGAGGAAACATTTTTGTTGCTGTTAGTGGAGAAAACTGCAGGAGGAAACATTTCCACCACGAATTTCTGCTGTTAGTTGAGCTCAGGCTGCTTCGTCCAATTCATAACAGCCTGATTTGGTCTGAGTTCAGACTCAGTTTGTATCTGCAGACTGATCCCCCCGTTCAAAAGCTGCACAGATGCCGCCCAATCTCACTTTATAAACTGTGATAGAGATCAGTCTCCCTCTGTTAGTGTGAGAGCTTAATCAAGCAGGGATCGGTGATTCATGTGAGGATGATTCACCATGAACAGTGGTCTTACATTATTATGTCTCCAGCGAAAGAGATTCTTAAAGGCTTTTGGAAATATGCCACTTTAACGGTGTCAGCTCTTAAATAGGTCCCACATGACTATTATGTTTTAGTAGTTTTGATAATGCACATCTCAAAATCTGGAACTATTATCAGTATTTTAACATTAGGGCACTGCTTAAATACAGCCTGCAGCCATTGCAAAGCTGGCAGTGTTGAATTAAATCTTAAACTGTGCTGAACACTGTAGGAGTTAATTCAACACAATGAATTAGATATGAATTCAGAATCTTATGGGGTTAAACCTAGTCCTACTGTAGATCACATTTTCTTTCCACAGGAGAATATCTCTTCTGAATGTAGTCTAGGACTAGACTTGATCCTTTCCAGGTCTTAACTCTGCACTGCGAATTTTGCTATACAGACCCCATGAGCTGTGAAAGCCCATACCTGTGTACTTGCAATGATGACTGGTTTCCAGTTATTCCAGCTGGCTTCTCACTGTCTGTTGCACTTGATGCACCAAACCCTGCGCTGCTTGCCTGCGCTTTATATGTTGTATTGACTCCTGCAGCATCCTTTCCTCTGTCATTCTGTCATTTCTAGTTTACCTTAAAGCATATGTTGTGTCGGCTTCTCGCACCTACTTGCTTCTATCACTCGCCAGTCACTCAGTTGTATCACACACCAGTAGCCCGGGGCGCATTCTGTCTGCATGTCAGACTTGGCATTTGAACTGACTGAACCATGTAGAACTGGCTGCATTTATAGATCCTTTTAAGATATTCAGTGATAGTTTTCTGCAGGTACGTCTTCTAAATTCTGTATTTTATTTTACTAAATATACAATATATTTACACCTCACGCAATTCCCTTTTGTCACTTCAGTTTACACTGCAGCTTTCTTCAGGATTAATAAAGTTTCTCTCTATCTATCTTGTTCACCAACAACAGCGCCCCGAGAAGTACACCTGTGATAATTAGCTTCCTTGATCAAACACAAGGCCCAATTATTACAAAGACTCTGAAGCATATCATGCGTGCAAGCCTAGTAACTGCAGTCTAAAAGACAGGAGACAGTGTTGAGTTGGTCAGGAGCATCAATATTTGCTTGAATTAATTCTAACATTGGAAAATTTGCCAAATGAAATACTCTGACCTGTTGTCCTCAGAGGGTACAGTTTGGTGTGGGCCTTGAAGGTCATTTATACAATATAATAGAGCAACCAAGCAAATGGACTGTTGCATATATTAACTGTTAATGAAGCAGCACATTACAAAGTAGTGCAGTACATCTTTTTTCCCTTATATCCCTCTCCGGCCTTCTCTTATATCTTCTTCCGCGAGTGCTAATAGCTGTACATTTTGATGCATGACACAAGCTAAAACCCGGCTTCTTTTCTGCTGAGATGCGCTCTGTATAGGTTGCCCTTGAGGACCTATTATTCCCTACTCATTACTTTGGCTGCAGGGCCAGGGGAAGAAAAAAGCCTGTAAAAGAAGGTAGCTTGACCAGCTGCTCTCAGTTTCTAGTTTCTGCAAACCTCAATGCACACACCACCAGCCAATGAACCGGCCAGGCAGCCGGCTGGGTTGCTCTCGCTCTCTGTCCATCTTGTGGATTGAGGCCTCTCGAGGCCTTTATGCAATTCTCTGGCGGTGGAGCGAGCGATGCTGGCCTGCTATGCATTGTTTGAGATTTCTGTTGATGCCAGCCATGCTCCCAGTGGGACTAGAACTGCTGCCGACACCGCTTAATCTTCTACCACACTTGCTGGACCAAGCCGGCCAGTTTTGGAGAGGACTATGGTGTGTCCACTTGTGAGGTATCTGGAGCTCCTAGATATGCCCATGGCAGGCGAGTGTGTCTTACCTGCATCCCAGGATGGGTTTGTGAGACTTGAGTTGTTTAGAGTTTTGGGTCAGGCGTGGGTTCAAACTGGAGAATCTGTTGGGCTTACGTCAGATGTAGCTTATTTGATGTTTGCTGTCATAGAATGACTGATGAGTCTAATTCAGCTTAAAAGTAATGGAAGTCTTTGACACCCAAAATCAATTCCACTGCAAAATAAAATAGTACAACTTCACCCGATCTTTGTAAAACTCGAAAAATCTACAAAATTGGCCTGTGTCTTTGAAAAAGGCATGCTGAATTCAGTTAAGGAATAGTGTTGATATTTAGTGTGAATAAAATTCTGCTTTTAAAGTCGACAGAATCATTTGTGCAAAAGAAATTGGCCAATGTGAAGGGCCTTTTGAAAATGTAAAGAATCATAATAATGTTAAGGTTCTAGACACTATGTGAATATGTCACATGACCAAAGTGGTAGATAATATTTCAATTAATTTTCAATTGGCCTTTTTTCACTGAATTTCACCTGCTGGAATTTTTTCAGTGTGTTGTAAATGTTAATCACACAGAAATGAGTTTTCCACAGTAGAAACAAATTATTTATTCATAACTATAAATATTTATACTGCTACAGGAGAATGGCACTTATACTGGTATACCATTACAGATAATACAGAAATACCAAAAAAAAAAGGTACTGAGGCAAAGTCCTTAAACCAGTTTAGAGGGAGAGTTTTTTGGGTTTAAGTATCTTTGCAGTCTAAAAGTGGCACAATAAAAAGGTGAATCGAAATCCCTAAGAGACAATAGGGTTAGGATAATTAAAATATCTTCTCTCCTCATACACACACAACCGTAGACCACAAGAATTCAAGCAGGAAGAAAATGTGGCACATGCAGTGAAGTATTTTTACATTTTTCTGTAACAGTAGTTCAAATGGGACCATCTTTTAGACTTCTGGGCTATTAAGTGTTGTCCAACTTCTCCAGGAATTTTTGCGCAAGAACCCATTCTGTATCTGCAAGGTTAAGATCATCTTGAAATGAATGCATGACTGTCTTTGAGCATGTGTGGTTTCATATGTAGGAATGCATAATGATATCGGAATCAGATTGGAATCACATACAGAAATGTGTCTGCATCAGTTCAGATTTGGCTGATAATTCAATCAGATGTTTTAATGGCATATTTTAGTCATTGCACTGCAATTGGAGCCATTGAAAAATAAATAAATGCATTGCTAATTCAGGCCAGTTTTGTGAATGTCTATGTATTAGCATTGGCAGATGTGCACATATCAGATATTGGCATCAGCCTGCAATCCCCATATCAGTTTATGTCTATCCATATCTCATGTGAAACATCCATTATAATTATTGGCATGTGGGACACACTTACATTTACTTTCTGTGTGATTAAGAGTAGAATTGACTTCATATCATCGTACAGTTGCTTGGTTAAGAATAATTGGTCTCGAATTGCAAGACTGGTCTGTGCTGTACTCATCGTCGAAATAGCTTTAAGGATGACTCATTCAGATTTAGTGTTAGAAATCCTAATTATTCTTTGACTGCAGTGGAGCATGACAGCAAGGAAATCCTTTGCTATACACGAGTGCATTTATAAATCAAGTCTATTCCCATCTCATGTTAATATTTTCAAAGTGTTTAGTTTAGATCTGGAAGGAGCACAAAAGAGAAATACACTATGGTCAAGATCTTTCTTCTTTCTTCATAAAAGCATTTGCTGAATTCGTAGTTAATTTCATGCTTTGATACTTCTAAAATGTTTCTCCCCTTACAGGTTCTTGTCAACATAGGAAACTATTTCACTTTGGAATCTGTATTTCTGTCTCCACGGAAAGGCATCTACAGCTTTAACTTTCATGTTATTAAAGTATACCAGAGCCAAACCATACAGGTGAGAATGGAACAGACTCTGCATGACAGAAATATATAATAAAATACGAGTCCAGCTTTTTTGATTAACTGAATGTTGCTGTTTGTGCATGAAAGTAATTTCAAGGCCATCATGAAAAAAATGTGGCAAAAAATGTGCTACTACTTTTAGATGCCAGGTAATTTTATCACAGAGGGTCGATCTTGTAGGACAAGCATATGATGTATGAAGTTTCTGAGTGTCCCTTGTGCTTGATAAAGTCCAGCTGCATTTTGTTGAGTGTGACCTTCACTGTGCGTTTCTTCACCGGGATTTGCTCTCCACTGTCTTTCAGGTGAACTTGATGCTAAATGGGAAACCGGTCATCTCCGCATTTGCGGGTGACAAAGATGTTACGCGCGAGGCTGCAACCAACGGAGTTCTCCTCTACCTGGACAAGGAAGACAAGGTTTACCTGAAACTGGAGAAGGGAAATCTGGTGGGTGGGTGGCAGTACTCCACCTTCTCTGGCTTCCTCGTCTTTCCTCTGTGAAGAGGAGGCGAGTGGCTGCCACCTCCACCGCAGGCCAACAACTTATCGTCATTTTGTAACCAGTCTGTCAGCATTAACTGGAAGTATCCGAACGGAGGCGTTCTTCCAGGCGTTCATTAACTGTTGCCTAAAGGAGGAAAAGGGACCATTGGAGAAAGTATATGTTCCCCATTTCACGATGCAAAACCACACGTAGGGGGCTGCTGAAGGTCATTTTTGCCTTTCCATATTTAGCGAGTTCAGCAGAACCATTTAGCACTTTTAAGTTATAAGATGTGGACTCTTTTCATAGTTGCTGGTTGCGACTGATTTCATCAGTCGCTTGTCTGTGGGGTCAGTGTGTGACGTTTATGGTTGATCATCTCTGAATGTTTGATGTGCCAGCCATGCACTTTCTTTGGATTTTACAGGGGCACTGTCTCTATGTAGTGTTTGCAAAGCAAATGTATCTGTGCTGGCAAATATGAATATGAAATTACTGTTGTGACACACAAAAACCGCCCAATATTTTACAATGTATGCCCAAGTAAAACCCAAGCTCTGCAGTATATAATAGCTCAGGGGGCCCCAATATGCTACGGAGGTACCAGCAGAATACACCTTCTTCATGAGCTGAAAATTAGAGCAGGGTTTATGGCACCGTCAATAATGCCAATGTTGCTAGCAATGAATGGACGTCACTCGTTAGCATTGTTCAAATGACCTCATGCTGCTAGTTTTCATTGTTAACAACATTAGCATGCATGGGGTAGCTAGTTCTCAAAGATTGGACTTTTGTAGTACATTACTATGGATCATTTCTCCAAGACCTATGATTTCACTGCGCTCTGGGAGTCACTAACACTAAAATTGACAATTCACTGCGAGTAGAGCCATGTGTAGTTAGTGTATTAGTCACATGTGTTTACACAACGTCTGCTGTTCTTCACCATAATTACATCTTTTGCCTGCAATTCCATTCTGGAAACATTTCTGAAAAATTCAGAGAAAATTACAGAGAAAATGACAAATTACAGTGGAACCAAACTGTTCACAAACTGCATCACAAAATAGACTTTCAATAATTACAACATAAACCAGTTGCTTCTGTACCTGCTTATAATTTTGAGTGAGCAGGTTCTTTTACTAAATACAGGAAAAAACGTTGTTCAGAGTAGCCGATTGCAGGAGTGGGCGAAATATATCATGAAGTGGGTAAAATATATCATGATACTTCAAGAAGTTTTTATAATAAACACTGTGTCATGATATGTTTTTGTCTTGACTTCAAATAAGCTGGAATGGAAAAATGGCATAAACCGCGCAAACAGAATTGGACTGGCCCTCATTAATCAATGAGCGCTTAGTTGTTTCTCAATATAGATGAACCATTCTAGGAATGAGTGAGAATTCGGTCAGTCACATAATAGCCTAAAATAATGAATGATGCCTAATTTTTGAAGAGCATTGCACCAGTTTGGGGATAATAAGATACAAAACAAATTTAAACTGCAGTAACCTCTCATGGAGCATAACAGATTTGCAAAGTACTAAGAGTCTGTCTGAGGGCTCCAGATGGTGTACGGTGTGCTGGATCGTTGGATTCTTGCTTCTAACAAGACAAGTCTTCAGAAATGCTTTTTCTCTTCAAAGCACAACTGCGAACAAATTACATATTTACTGTGATTGGGGTGGTGATGACTTGTGATGACAATGACAGTATTGTGGATGTGACAATGAATTCAACCGTCTGTGACACTTGTCCATATGGAAACAATGTGTGATATGTGGATCTAAATATTATGTCATTCCTGGCCTCACCCTGTAATGTATATGGCTCAATACCATGACACAACAAAACAGATGGCCAGTATTTTTATAGGCGGTGATGTTACACTGCGAAAAAAAACATGGTTTTCCAAGCACTTGCGGAAAAGGCTGCTTGTCACACCTTCGACGGTGCTCACAGCTCATTCGCGCATTGGATGTGATTGCTTTATTCATTATGTATTGGCAACAGCTGGGCGATCATGTTTATCTCCAACCACCGCTTGATTTGTAGTCTGTGAGCATAGCATTCTGTGGTACCGGCATTCAGAATACCTCTAAATGGTTACTTCGCCCTCAAATCGTATTTAAAAACTTGGGTTTGCTTCTGTGCAATGTATGAATCCGGAGTGTTCGATTTTTCAAGTTTACAGGCCCCCTTTGTTTCGAAAGATGTCGAGGAACTGGAGATGTTAAAGTTCAGAGAGAAAAGCGGATGTTCAGCGAAGCGCGCTGTTCGGAGAAACAAAGGCTCTCGGCTTGGTTCAGAGTTGCACATCTGTTGAAGTACAGGCCCTCTAGATGACGCAGCAAATTGAATAATGTGAGAAGAATGTGGTGGAGGGTGAAAAAAAACGTATTATCTTCAAAATTCTCAACTTTCTTTGTCCTAACTGCGGTGCGGGAGTAACTGGATCACAATGGATATTTTGTTACTATTTATACTGAGTAATTAATGCGGTTATTTGTGTAAATACTCTCTTTTATCAGAGGTCCCGTTGGCACATTGTTCCACTGACGCCCATTGTCTCATGTTTAGGCCGAGATAATATTGTGCTCAGAAAAAAACACACTAATCCTCTTGAACGGCATTTATCGGCCAGGCATCATAAGGAGCTGAAACCGAGTTGTTTAGTCCTTCTGATTGTGAACGCTGCACTGAGTGGAGTGCTCCACTTCACTTACTATGTATTGATTTGCGGTCAGCGCAAATGGATCATAGAAAGGAATGATATTGAAGCCTCACTATCCGCAGGCGAGATGTCTGGACATCTGTTGGCAAGCTGACAAATGGTTCTGAATGTTAAAGAGGAATTAAAGATGGAACTGACTCTGGCATTAGGGGAAAACTTATAAATAAAGGTTCCCAAATGGTTCCTCTTATTGGTATATACTATACATTATATAGAGGTTCTTTAAAGTGTAGGTTCTTCATCCTCATGCACTTTGAAATCTCCAGAAGGACCATCTTTCGAAAGGTTCTTGAGGCAACAAAGGTGGTTCTTCTATAGGATCTGTCCAAAGAACCTTTTCTGTCACCTTTATTTTTAGGAGAGAATATGGGTGAGATTTTAATATTTTCTAAAGTATTTCCATTGTCGTTTGCACTACACAGCCTTGCCCCCTCTCCTTAATATCTTTGTTACTACAATATGTACCCAACATACTCACTATTAGTTCCACATTCACTGTTTTGAGCTCAGAACATGGCAGAGTGCATGTATTCTGTCAGCGGCTGAAGCAGAAACACACCACCTGGACTGTCAGTAGAGTTGCTACCTCGGCGGCCGAGAGGGACTGTGGCTGTGATGGTTCTGGCTTTTTCTGAAGAGGATGCTTTGGAGCCAGTGGGCCTGTTTGTGTAAACAGCACAGCGATTGCAGAGGAGCACATATCTGCAGTCATCATGGGTGGCTTCAGCGATGCGGCAGATGGAGATGCATCGACAGCAAAAACAGCCTGACCCTATTTGTCCTCTGACACTCCCCGTTTCACTTTTTTTCGGTTTCCATCGGTCATCACATTTGTAACAAAGACCACACGGGAGCCAACAAATAACAGATATTTGATTGTGGGAAACCCTAAAACGGTTGAAGATGCATTGTGGGAAACAAGTGTCAAACATGCTCATATTGCAATGGGCCTGATGCAATGAGACGCCGCAAAAGGGGACAGTATCTGGTCCATGTAATTGATTCTGCTGGTCGTTGAAATGTATCGGACCACATGGTCGGGTTGTCACTGACTTTTTCAAAGAGCTTTTAAAGAGCCGTTATGTGTTTCTGTCCAATTAAAATCAAAGCATCTGTGAATAACTGTGGTCCCTGTTGATTTGAAAGCCCGATTGGGCGCTCACCGCTCACGGCAAAGTGTGGACGAGTATTTTGTTTACCATGTCCAGCTGCTCTTATACAGTAGAGCCTAGAGGTGCAGGGGAGGAGAATCCATAAACTAATTGTGGTGAGACCTTGGGTTCCACAAGGCAGCAGGCTAACAATCATTCTATCTAAAGATCTAAGAGAAATGCTGGTAGAGGTCAAACCTGCACGATATGGACGACATATCAGATTGCAGTTAGGGCTGTCATTATCTGACCTCAGAACAGTAAGCAATTCTTTAGGAAATTGTTCAGTGCATCATGGAATCTCAGAATTCCCTGTGATGTGATTTGATTTTATTATTTTGGGACGATTCGAAATAATTTAAATTACAATTAATACACAAATCTGTTTAGCACCACAGCAGTGGAGCAACCAATAAAAACAATAAACCAAGCTCTTCATGCTTTTACAGTTCTTTAAAGTCAAAAAGAGCCCATTTGTTCTAATGAACTTTTTTTTTTTTTTTTTTACCAATTTTATACCAATTTACACATTTTTAAGTGCTAATAGTTCAGTAAAACAGCTCTAAATGCTGTTAGATTATTAGTTATAGTTATATTTATTAGTTATTAGATATAGTTATATGTTAAATATAGTTGTATTTTAAGTAGATTATAGTTTTATGTCTTAACCCTTAGAACCCACAGCATATTAGTAATCTGATTCAAACAGATAAAATGGTAAAAATTGGTCCTAAACAATCTAAAACAGCTTGCTTGTCGTTTGCTGAGCTTTCACTCGGTGCGCTGTCGCTCGGCTGCTTTCTGCCTGCCCTCGCTACCTCTGCAGGACCCCCCCCAACCAGAAACAACACTGAAAGATCTCCTACGTTTGTAGATCTTGCGTGTTTTTTCTGTTTGTTTCAAAGAGCTGCAATAAAAGAAACTTGGGCATTTTTGTTCTTCATGGGCATTTGCGTGTGACCATTGCTAAAACCCAAGTAGTGGTTATTATTATTATTATTACATGTTTTTTTTATTACTATGACCTTGGTCCTACATGACACAGGAACACCAAACATTGGTCAGCATGATGTCTGACACCCCGAGCTTCAACACAAACAAATATAAGGATATGTTTTGCCGCTCGCATTCTAACGGTTAAAAATACTGAGCCCATACTTTATTGAATATTATTATTATTCACAGTAATCAGTTCCAGCATTTAACAGTCGACACAGGTGCAATACTTCACAGTGGATTGATCTAATTGGTGCATATTGTGAGTCTGATCACAATCAAAACCACAGCCATGAGCCCTAATATAACACAGTTTAAAACTGGCTGGCATTATTTACCACAAAATAATTCATCCTTGTTGGACCCCATCAGTTCCTGAGTTGCCAGTTCATTAGCTTTGTCCAGCTTGTACCTATACTCACTGTTCATTTTTATCAAAAACAGGTGCACTTTACAGTCACTGAGTAGCAAATCCGTTGATGTGCAGATTGTTAGCTGCCTTATACCCATCCAGCAAACAACAGGGACAACCACAGGACCACTGGTGACAAGATATTATTTGGGTGGTGGCCCAACTGGGTGCACATCAGTAAAACTGACACAGTAGTGATACGTTAGTCTGTATTGCACTGGTTCCTCGTTGTGTTAGAGCACAGAAAACACTGTGCACAATGTGTTCCAGAACCACTGGTCTACTTTAGTACTACGACCTTGTACACATAAAAAACATACCTTAAGGTAGGCATGTTTAATAAAGTGGCATTCATCCATTTATTGACCCATCAATCGTCATTCATATATCCATTCATTAAATATACATATATCCATCAATCCATCAATCCATCTATTAATCCTTTATTGTCCATAGGACCATCCATGCATTCATTCATCCATCCATCCATGGAAATGAAATAGTGATGGATAAGAACTTTTATAATATTGAAAATTGAAAAAAAATCACACAAACACAAACAAAGTGGAGAATGTAGACCACACTATAACACCTAAACACAACCTTCTTTGTCTATCTGAAAGGAAAATGTAAGAAATCTCAAAGTAAACTGAAATTATAGAATGTAATATTCGATTCCTCTCAAGAGAGTTGAAAATATTTGGGAATTTTATCTGTCTGTCTTCTCTCTGTTAACACTGTCACGCATTGACAATTGTGAGTTGAGCATAAGTGTTTTGTGGAGAGAAAATGAAAACGAGAGAGTGTAAGAGAGACGAATATTTAACTGGCTCAGATTTATAATGAGAACAAATGCACATCCTTCTGTAATTCTTTTTTGAAGAAAACTAATCGCCAGTATAACTCCTCAGGAGAGGAAGACAAGTTTTTTTATTTCAATTTCTTTGCTTAATCTTTTAATCATGGCGAAACATTGGAAAAAGGTTTTTAGTGTTCAGGTTTTATATTGTTTTCCGGACAATAAGGGGGAGGTTTTTAGGGTATTCTGTAGGGCAAGATGGTAAAGATGAAGCTCACTGGGATGTAAGTCTGTCTCCTGAGACTGTATAGTTTAATTTACAGGATATGTTGGATGCAACATCAGCCCAGTTTCATCGATGGATCCACATCTGTCCTTGCTTTTTTGCATAAATGTGTCTGTGCTTGTGAAAGTTTCCTGCTCTGCAGCTGAACCTCACTACTGAGAGCAGCACCAGTCCAATTACTCTCAATATTAAATCACCCCAGAGCAACAAAAGCATGCCAGGAAACCCCACTAAATGGATGCCTCAACCGACAACAGCCAGTTCTGCACATTTTGGAAGCTGACATTATGCGGAATCTGCACTTTCTATTTCTGAATAATTGGTCAATTTGGCCATTCCCCCACATGGTCTGAGAATGATAAATCTGTTTTTCTCTAGGAGGAGCACATTAGAGCGCCCAGTAGCCCGCAAGACCCTTAACAGGTAGGATAAATTTGGCCGTGGGATTCCTCCTTAAGTCCCTGTTTACTGGATTCTCCTCATTTAATATTAAACACCAGAGTTATTACTGTGACCATTACTGAGGCCAGAAAATGAGCTAGAAAGAAAAAAGAAAGTATAAAGTGAGGTTAAAAGAGTTCAGTTCTTCAATTAATTCATTGACCTGATCGTCTATCCATCCTCCATCATTCCTATATACATCCATTTACCCTCCATCATTCATATTCATCCACACACCATGTATCCATTCAACTATCCTCCGACACCCATATATCCAGTCATCTATTCATGAATCATCTATCCATCATATATGCATCCATCTATGTATGCAGGAATGAATCCTACATAATCCAAATATTCATCCAGCCATTAATTCTCTATCATATGCATATCTCCATCCATTCATCCGCCATCATTCATGTCGATCCATTAATTATCCATTTGTCTGTCCATCCATCCATCCATCTATCAAGCCTTTGATCATCCATTAACCAGCTATCTATCCCTCCACCTGCTATCAACTCTGATTTTTCAATTAAAAGAATTAAACAGGCTGATTCTGTTACAGTACCTTCTCGCCTAATGTATAGACTGAAGAATAATAAAACTATAAAGATAAAAACAGAATTGCAAAAATGGAGAATAATATATATGTTAGGGGTGTGCTGATTTGATACTCAGTATCAGTTTTGATCTTGTAACAAGCGTGAATGCACACTAAACTGAATAAATCACTGAGCGGCTCTTTGCCTGAACTATCAGTTTCCGGCCATGAGCCAGCTTTGCGATGGAGCAGAGGTTTCAGGCACTGGTCCTGTTTTGTTTGCATGTGAGACAAGCCGTGATCCTCAGTTATTATGGCCATGAAAGTAATTATTCACAGCTGGTGTAATTAGTATGGCATATGTAATAGGCCTATCCATTATTCATACTCTGTTCGGGTTTTTTTTTTTGACACAGCCTTTTATTTTACAAGAACACAATTCAGAATAAAAAATACCATGCCAAAGTATGTTTTTTCGAAATGGTGTGTTGGAAATGCATTAAAAGTGTGAGAAATCCAAAAGAAAAATACTAAAATCAATTCATGTTTTTCTGGTGTTTAAATCATATATTGGATTTGGACGTTGAGGTTAATTTGTGGTCTGTGTCACGTGCGGGGCTCGGGGAGAGTGAGGCGAGGCACAAATGCAAGTTCTTTTTAGATGGTTTAATACATAAAGACACAGACTCTACAGAAACAAAGCAAAAAGGCACAAGGGCCTAACTGAAAAACACCAAACAGTACATACATAAGGAAGGGGTCCCGTGGTGGAAACCATCAGGGTAACGTGACGGTTGATCCGCAACTAAAACTCAAACTCAAAGAACTTAAATACAAAACACACTCTGACAAGAACCAATCATAGGACACAATCACTTAAACTAAAACACAGGACAGGTGACAATGTAACTGCAGACACAAACATACTTCAATTTCAAAATAAAAGTCACCATACATAATCCAGCCCTAACAGCCTGAGACTAACGATGTCCATTTTCTGCATTTCAGAGGTTAAGCGCCTCATTCATTTGGCTTAAATTGGGTAAAAGACAAATAGAACAAAGACGCTGAAGTGCTAAGGGTCAGGGCTGCATATTCTACCAGCATATTGAGTTTAACGGACAGTGATGTGCAGATGGCCTTGGAATCACAGCTTTCTACTGTTACACACCCCGCTCAAGGTTACAGCGTACCCAAGTGATTTCATTCAGTTGCCCCCAGAAAATGCCAATGCTGAATGTCATATTGTGAAATCTGAACAGATTTCTGAGCTTGAATAGTAAAATTAATGCATGCATTTGGAGTAACTGTATCTGATTAAATACTGTTTGGCAAGGTAATTGGAATTTCACAGATGGGGCTGGAATCTGGAGATGTGCCTGTGATATTGCCAGGTGAAGCAAAGACACTAACAATAGTGAAGAAACTCAGCTACTGACTGAACTATTTTACTGACCGTACAGTGGTCAGTGGAACATGGTACACAAACCTTTCTCAAGTAAAGACATTAAATCTGAAACTCCACCACTGAGACAAAGTAGTAAAGTATTTGCAAACGAAACCTTAGAACTTTTTTTATTAAATGTTTGATTGCATTTTTATATTGTGTTAGGTCTGTATTATTTTACTGTCACTTATTTAAGAGCCTGTTTTACTTGTATTATACTGATGAGTGCCATGGGGGTGGAGGGTTGCAAAAAAACCCAGCAAAAAATAATTTTACATGACCATTTTCCAAATTCCCTTGAGCCCTTAGAATTAAACAGGCTGATTCTGATAGACAGGTATATGTAAATTATGTCTGTTTTGCTTGGCTGCCCTATATTTTGCCTCCTTCAAAATCAATCTGAAACACAGATCCGGACTCTGTAACACACCTGACACATCTGACATATCTGAAATATCTGGGACTATTATCCATATATATACTCATGCCCATATTCATATCTTTCTCTGTTGCACCTGCACTTTTACTTTACATCTGTCATACCTGGCAAC
>JBBPCX010000141.1:7479759-7530948 GCA_037974365.1 Hydrocynus forskahlii
TCCATCATTACCTTATTACAAAACATATTCTGGTTTGTTTAACTTTTTTTGTTTACTGCATAATTCCATGTGTTCCTCCATCATTTTGTTCGTTTTCAGTATTAATCTTCAATGTAGAAAATAATAAAAACAAAAAACATTTTTTTTTCTAATAATTAAATAACTGCTGAACACCATATTATGGGGAGCAGTTTAGCAGTATCAATAGGAGTAGGGATCAGTAAGCTGTATCAGTACTGACATTGATTTCGGTATCTCACTACTTAACCCTAATATTACCTTTTAAAACCTATACACGTCTGCATCACCTGGAAAGTATGAGGAAAAAATTCAGCAGCCATTCCAGTACTTTATCCAGAAAATCTTAGCAAACATCACTTTAAAGCAATTTTACTATTCATGCGTTTCTATGCTTGATGTCAATTATGAATGGCTAATAGTCTTTATAGCTAATACCTACAGTCTGGTTTATTAACATCACTTACGAGTGATTTACATTCAGTATAGTACCTTAACTGCTGCCCCACACAGTTTCTTAACATGTACATGTTTTAAGTAAATGGCTTTTGACTGTAGTTATTATGCAGCCACTGTGTTCTCGCACTGTTAGGTCCTGCTGTCGAAGTCTCTATTTGACGCCGGCTTATTTACCACCTCTTTAACTGAGTAGGCCTCGCTATGCTTCATAAATAATTGCAGAAATTCATTACATCCTTTGTTCCCTAATGACTGGGAGCAGGTATTAAGAACCAACAATGAATAATTACCTCAAACTTTCAAAACCCCTCCAAAAAAGAAGGAAGGGGAAAAAAAAAAAAGAAAGAAAAGGCTATCGCGGCTCAGAAATGAATTATGAACCTGAGCAAACTGTGTACACGGTGAATTAGGACGTGTTTTGGTTGGGGGATTGCACTGGGAATAGCTGCTTCCCGCTGTGATTATCAGATATGCTCTCTGTTAAGTGAGGAATGAAACTCGTTCCTCTACCAACTTCTCACTGTTAAACACTCTCGATGGGGGGTCGCTGTAGCAGAGAGGAGCGGCCTGTTCGAGTGTGCCGCAGCTAGAGTCGATGCAACTGGCTCTCAGACACAAGCCACCCACTACTGCTGGCGGCTTGCTCTACAAGAAGAGCAGCGCATACAGAATCAGGGTCGGGCACAAGTGGCTCCTTGTTGCTCGGCTGTAATAAGTCTGCAGGCTTTTAGGCAGTTCTTTAAAGAGCACTGCGCCGGCCACGTCACGATCATTAAGGCACTCAGACATGTAAGTACAACTAGAATTCACTGTTAATTTGATGCCTCACATTCTGTTCTCTGTACTGTTCTCAAAATGGAAAAAGTTTGAACATGAGCACATGGCAGGTTCAGGCCTGTGCGAAAACACCTTCAGGACGTTCTCTTAATGCACCATGGTTTTTGCCCCCACCCCTGGACTTAATGATCAGATAGCACAGAAAGGACGGTGGAGCCTTTAAGAAAATGCGCGTTCCAGTTTTTAGAGCCAAAAGAATGGGCTTCTGCTTTATTCCCTTATCTCCAAATGCAACATAAATGAAGGGACTTCTAAGCTTTTACCTCTAATCAGCCCCTGACCAGAAACATATTACAGTTGGATTGTTGAGGGAGAAGCTGACTTTACTTTCTGTGCTAGTTATTTAGTTTTCCATTAATGTCCGCGGGCAGCTCAGAACAAGGCTTAGCAAGTCAGAGTGGCATTCGGAATGAAGCTGCGAAATTGCACTTTGCTGTTTGTTGGAGGGAGAGAGAGAAAAAACAATGAATTCTGCATTAAATGTTTCCAGTTGGGAAAATGTTAACTCCATGAACACAAAGGAAACCAAATTGGCACGCTGGTGTGTGGTGGCTAAATAAAAAAACAGATAAATGTGGCATCCGGCTCCTCTGGTCACGTCTGGTCCCGGCACAATGAGGTCAGTAAGACATGCGAGAGATTTTGGAAAGCAAACATGACGCATTAAAAAGTGCAAGGTAATTTAAGCCAATTAGTGCAGTCTTCCTCTATTTTGGCCACAGTGGGATTACAATTAGAATGGCAAATGAGGCAGCAGATGTTGTGGCAGGCCGTCAGATGTTGGGGAATATTGGGGTGATGTCAACATTCGCATAGTGGTCATCTATCGGGCAACAACTGACTGGGCCATTGTAGTCTATACCACACTGAATATGTCTGTCATTGAATATCGAACATATAGGACATAATGAATGTATTAGTAATGGGCTTGTTTATTATAAGAACAGAACAGAACAGAACAGAACATGATGGCTTTGTTTTTGCTTGTTTTTCCTTGTGTTTGAGTACAGTCCCCAAAGTCCACTTATGAAGTTTTTATACAGTCCTAATTCTTTTTTACATGACCATTTCTAACTTTTTTGTTAACCCTTAGGCTTTGTTTTATTAAGCCTGATACATGCAAAATAGCCTCAACTGAAAATGTGGTCTGGACTAAAGTCATCAGGGATGGTAGAAAATTCTTTTCGGAAGTTTGGGTTCTTTGGAAGCTCTGCTATGGACTATCTAACAACATATATTATCACTTCAGCATGAATGGGTGGGATTAACCTCTGGGGATGTGGAAATGTGTTAATGGTTGTGACATTCCAACCATGCTGAAGGAAAAGTGCTGGTCCGCAGTATGGATATTGTGTAAGTGAACATGACATAAAGCATGTAGTTTGCAATACCAAAATCAATTTAATGTACGCTTGACGGCACGCCCCGCCAACTCCTCCATCACCTTGCCAGACAAAACAAAAAGACAAAAACAGCCCAAAGGCTACAACAATCAAGCAAAGGTGAACCAGCCCTTCTCTCCTTTGCAGGATGTGGGGTTTGTCAGCTATTAGAGCATCTTAAACCATGTGACACCATGCCCGAATGTCATTTATTTTTCTGACATGGCACTACTAGAGCTACACAACAGAACGGAAACTTACTTACACAAACTCCTTCACAATAATATGACACTGATTGGTTTTATCACAGATATTTAGACATCTGATGCGAGTCCTTTGACTGCCCTCAGACTGTTACAAAAGATCACACACAAGCTCCATGCTGTCTGTGGCATTTGAAAGAATGTTTGAACACTTTGAAATGTTTCAAAGGAGAAATTCCTGTGCTGCTGTGTGACAATGCACGTAACATAGCAAATGCTACAGAGGGCCAAGTTTGCCATGTCTGGCCCGCACATTACAACTCATCAGGAATGATGATGTGTTCTCCAGTGCAGTGTCTGCAGTGCCGAAGGACAGTTGCCCTTTTTAAACTCTTGTAATTAGCCAGCTCTCTTCTCAAAAGCATCCAAACCATGTGGGGTACACAGGTTCAGTACACAGAAAGATGTTTCTATGAGGCAGAGTAGTATGTTCTATATGGCCTTGTTTTAACATGGATGATCAGAAGAGGACAGCCGAGACACACAGTTTACACCGATCTCCAAGGTGTCCAGATTTCTCCGTCACTCCCTTTAGACAGGTTTCAATCTGACAAAAACATTGGAAAAATCTCTGTTAAACCACCAAATTCTATGTACTATAATACTGTGGAACAGTAGTTTTGTTTAAAATGTTAAAAGCTAAGCATTGGTGGTTCAGTGGTAGAAATCTCACTTGCCCTTTGGGGCAGCTGGTGTTCTGGTGGTTAGGGAGTTGCCCCTGTGATTAGAACACTGGGGGTTTGAATCCCAGGACTGCCAGTGGCACCCCTGAAGTACTCTTGAGCAAGGTACCGATCCCAAACGCTGCTCCCCGGGCACAAATCATCGGCTGCACACTGCTACACTAGGGTGAATGGATTAAATACAGAGGACAAAATCCACACTGTGTGCTGTGCTGTGAGGTGTTCACACTTGACAAGTGGTTCCCTTTCACTAAAATAATCTCCATTGTTTTAAACAGCTAACTGTACAGTCAGAGATTTTGCTCTCTATCTCCCTCTTCCTCCACAGGATAAAACAGTGGATGCTCACGCAGCACTTTGTAAAATGGGTGGTTAATGCATCCAGTCCTTCCTGGACTTGTTAGTGCTTTCCTTTTGTCTTTGGCTTTATAGTACGTTAGCTGGACACCTTGGTTTTATCTTAAGTTGCTAATCTCTTCTCCATCCTCTCCTCACCTGAGATATTCTCTTTTGACATCCTAATCAGAGATGTGCCTGGATAAAAAAAAAAGCATTTTTACAGTACAAAAGATTGTCATGTGCATCCTAGAGTATCACTATGCATCTTGGTGGTCATTCGCATGTGCTGTCCACTTGTGATCCGATCCAGGACGTGTTTTAAAACCAAGTGTAAACAGGGGCTACACTGCAAACCTTACGAGAGCAGAATAGGTAGCTTGGTGTTTATGCTGCTGTTTTTGAGTTAACAGTTACTCTCAGTAAAGTTTAATAAAGGAGTAGTCACACTACACTGCTCTGTTCAAACTGAGAAATTTGCCAGTCTGAAGCCTTGGGATCAGCCTTGGGGCTCTCTCTTAGAAATGTACAACAAAATTCTTGAGGAAACTATGCAGACATCTCAGAAAGCGGCAGAGGTGAGTTAAAATGGGCTTCTACATTTTTAAAAAGGCTTGTTTCAAATGTGTATAATATTACCAGATGAAAACAATATTATACATCAACACAGGATAGTCACTTGAAACATTGTGGTAATGTAATATATTTTATTAAATGTGTAAACTGTTAATAATGTAAGCATTTTTTCAGTGTAGTAACAACTGTGTGAATGTGGTAATTATTGTAATTATGTTTACACATGATAATTATGGTAATTATGTTTACACATGAATATTGACACTATTGTTTAAGGATTTGTTCAGGTGAAGAAATTCCTATCAGAAGCTCTGATACCAAGGAATTCAATCCTACTGCAGTACTGGAACAACAACAAGTCGATTCCCTACTATTGCCAAAGCAGGGCACAGGTTCCTGTCAGCCTCGTGCACTAGAAAGAGGTTATTCAGTGCAACCACCAATGTGATCAATGAACAGAACAGGATTACCTGCGGTAAGGCAGAGATGCTTCTGTTTGTTAAGGGAAACCTGCCTCTGGTGCAAGAAAATAGACAAAGAACTCTGAGAGAAAATTGTTTGGCTCAGACTCTTTCACCTGAATCTCTGACACACTCAGGTTGAAGAATTGGAGAATCAGGGAGGCAGTGCTGAAGGTCCACACATATTATTAGTGTGGCTACATCAGCAATCACACTACTGTCCTTTTTAAGTTTTATTATGATTCTTATTCGAGGTACATTTTGAGGATACTTCTCCTCCTACAGATTTTGAGATATGGGCTTGGATCCTACATCAAAATATCTGTTGATATCTGTAGTTGTGCAGTTGTATATTAATTTGTGATTGGTTGATTGGAGGCTGAGAAGCAGAGAAATACCAATCCTTCAGTTGTCCATAACCATAAATAGCTTGGTAAGAGCCAGCATGTTTGTGGCGCAGTGGTTAAGATCACTGGTTTGAGTCTGCGTTGGGAACAAATGTTTTTAACACAAACTTTTTATTGGTCCATAAAACCAGTGCTTGAGTGTCTCCAAACACAGGTTTTATAGCAACCACACAATCACGCTTCGCAGTTTCTCGCAGAAATGCATCTAGTTTTATCATTATTATGATTTATCTTTGTGTTGTTTAACTTTTTTAAAATGAATATTATTATCCATCCTTCCTTTTTCTTCTCCTCGGCCTCATACGCAAAACAGGGAAGACTTGGTCCTACTAAGCGGATTCTAACCTAACAAGACAGACTCACATTTTGACCATTTTGATAGCTGTTGTTAGGCAGACATGTTTTTTTTTTTTTTAGATTTGAACTCCTTTAAAAATATTGTTTGGAACTACTTCATCGAATCTGTCACATGAGCTCTTTAGAATCTGATCAGGATGTGAACAAGCTGTTCGAAATTGGTCAGAATCAGAAGCTTATAGAAATAACAGGTTGGAATGAATCATCCCTCTCAAAACACTGTTACCTGTCCTTTATATGACATTGCCCCTCTGTATTCATGCGCTGTTTTTCAGGGTTTCTTTTTTCTGCAGGCTGAAAGCACTGATTTGTTTTCACAAGACCACGACCATGTGTCACACCTGTCACACACATTATCGACTTAATCACTGAAACAGCAAATTATTTACCAAGGACAAGGTTCTGAGCAGCACTGCAACAGTACTCCCGTACCGTACATTACGAGCACACAAACTGTGTGAAAAATGCGTGTGACATTTTTGTGGTAGCACTAAATTGCGTGTTGTCTCTGTCCTGTGCTGGTGCTTAGAGCTTTCTCTGGCCTTCAGAATAATACGCTCCCATGCGGCCCATTGGCCTTCAGTAGAGAGAGGGTACGAGCTCTCTGCTCTCCCTACCTCTTCTTTTCTTCCTGTTTTCCGCTCCCCTGTTCTCTTCCCTTCTTGAAGTGTCTTGCATTTCTAGTGACTCATCTCTGAAAACACAATTAAAATATCACTGGATTTACCAATACAGATGCTGCACCTTCAAGTATTACAACATTATCCACACATTTTCATGCACGTGACTTTTTGCTAAATGGCTGCTTTTTTTGTGAATCCAAATTCCTATTAAAAGTTTCCCAATAAACTTCACAAACAACACAACAGCACAGATTAAAGGACTTTTTCAACTACCTACAACACCAACAATATACAGTCAATTACCACCACCAAAACAGATACAGGTTCTGCAGTGGCTTCAGCACCTGCCATTGGTTACTATAATAAGAGTTTTAGTTTGAACAAAACTCACACGCACAACAGATTACACTGAAGCATTATGGTGTTGTTTTCAGCCTGTATTCCAATAGATCATTATCATATGTGAAGATGAATTAGCTTTCAACCAATCTGTACCTGCTGCGTTTATAAATTTACATAAACTTTATATACATATGCATATATATATATATATATATCTACAGTCATTTTCTCTGGTAGGGGAGGCACTTCGACTGTGTTAGGACTTCTCTTAATTTGTGTTGAGGTTACATTTCTTGTCATAGCACAAAAGAAGCTTCATGCAACATATTTCAATATTTGACATCAAACTGATAGCCCCTTTACATGTTTGTCATACTTTTGTGATACTTATATCCCGACACTGATACCATCTCTATCCGTCCATTCATCCACTTATTCTTCACCAGGGTGTGCTAGGGTGGTTGCCATTTCATCACAGGGCACTGATGTCATCTCCTATCATGGATGTTCAGTAGTGCACACACTGGAACTCTGAATATACTTACCAAAGCAAAAAATGTGTAAGAGGAGGTTCTCTCTCAAACAGCCCTGAATAAAGTTGTAAGCACAATTATGAACAGAAGATTAATGGTTCATTCCACAAAGTGGATCTCTGAGTGGAAAAAGAAGGGGAAGTAAGATGGTAAAAGACTTTTGCACATCCTTCTAATCTGCTCCATTCATTACAAATGATGAGGGATGACCGTTACAGAGGAGAATTAGGATTTATTAGTCAGGGATAATTTACCAGATGTATTCACAGTCTTATTTGCAGGTACAGTAATACCAGAAAGCCTCTGATTCATTGCAAATAGATGCATGAGTTAAAAGCCACTCAAGTGAGACCGCTAAGGTTTAATTCATCATTAAGTGCATCAACTGGATTGGATTTTTTGGAATTTTGCCCTGCTATCTTCCCAGTGGTAGTCAACACTAATTCCCACCAGCTGTCTGAATCACTCCTATTGTACATAACCAACCAATGTTTTTTTCGCAGCGAAAAAAAAAAAGACAAACAAGTGCATCCTCTGAGACATGCACTACTATTCATAAATCCATGAATCAATATTTTCAATGCTGAAAAACCATTTTAATTGCAAATATGCAAAATTGTTCTAATATGGTAGTCCTGTGCTTCACCGATTTCAATTAATTAGCAGTAGGCCACGAAGATGCAAAAAAGTAAGACATTTAAGGCGTGTTTAAAACGATGAACCAAGCTATAGATCTGGAAACTGTAGATTATTAAGAATGAAGCTTTAATAAAATGAACCTCCAGAATGTCTAGTATTTCAAAAGTGGACAAAAATAAGCGGACAATAATAGTAATGCAAATAGATTATTACATGCAAAGTTATTTAATACCTGTTTTTTTTTTATTTTATCAAAATACTTCAGATGTTTAGTAAAGCCGTATGTAAGAGTTTGTGAGAAATGCAAATAACTACACAATCTCTGCAGGGCACAAGCTTAAATATGGCCTTTTCTGCTAAATGTAGTGTACAGTTTCTATGTATTCGTGATTTGAATTTGAATATTGTTGAAAAATTAAAACAAAATATGACAAAACAACAAAAATATGTAATGATTTTTGAACAGACCACATTATGATGTTTTATTTTTTGCCTATTCAATTAGTTAACAATAAATATACAGTCATTGTGCCAAAATGTGTTCTCTGTTGAGATTATTGCAATTATTGCAACATGACCTTTTGATCAAGGGTGCACAAACTTTTGCAGAAGACTGGGTGTCTTGAATATAATACTTAATATTTCAGTCTCTGTCTCTCTCTCTCTCTCTGTCTCTCTCTCTCTCTGTCTCTCTCTCTCTCTCTGTCTGTCTGTCTCTCTCTCTCTCTCTCTCTCTCTCTCTCTCTCTATGATAACACACAACAAGGCCCTACCTTCAGCATACCCCCACTGGGTCACTGAGTAAGTCCCTTAAACCCAACTTGATCCAGAGAGACTGTCCCCTGTAGTTAGAGAATGGAAGTCGCTTTGGATAAAAGCGTCTGCTAAATGCTGTAAATGTAATTGGCCCCTAGTTCCTACATGGTGCACTTTATAGAATTTAAAATAGAAGCTCCTGCACCCAAATAGTCCATAATGCTCCTGCACCCAAATAGTCATTGGAGCAAAGTGATTCCAGACTTTTGAATGGGAGTGTATGAATTCAGCAACTGCAACTTTTCAATCTGCTGCTTACACCATGTCCCAGGGCAGGATGAGACATAATAAATGGCTTTGGCCTCACCCTCATGACTCACCACTCCCGCAGCCTTTTTGTGGTTAGGGTTAGGGCCTTGAGTGTGTCAATACAGATTGTGAAAGTTGATGGACCTTGAGAGCTGCATCTGTAGTCATGCCAAATCCTCTGAGGGTGCCCTGAGGAGATCACTGACCATCGACTACCCTGCCACGACTGGCAGAACAGGCAAACCAGGCAAATGTTTCCGGTCTCATTTGGAAAAAGATCCCCTGATGGCCACTCATATCGATATAACTTTTTTAATTACGCCATTATGTGCTGTGTGCTTGGCACCAAATGCCAGAGGGAGCACCACAGCAGTCTAATGATCATCAGAATAATCATAATGATGAATAAATCAAATTAAAACGGAACACAACTACGGCAGGCACAATCACACCAATACAGGCTACACATGATATTCATAACTCCTCAAAATAATCAAATGAATTACAATTAATTCCATTAATTAATTAAATAAATTTAAGGAATGATATCAACACAAGCCTGACATTAAGGCTACAGTTTTGGAAAGAAGAGCCTCAAAAAGGTGACAGGATTAGAGCAAAAAAAATAAAAAATACACTGTAGGATGATGCTCTCACATCACTCACAGGTATGTTTGAACATATTTATTTGTAAAATACAGTGATCCTGCATCGCAGGCCATTTGGTCAAATTCTGAAGCGGCGTGACAAGAAGTCTACATTCAATTCTGAACCTGTCGCTGTCCCTTAGTGAACTTTTCAGTGGGCAGCTGTGATGCGGAGCAACTAACTAAATGTTAAACACACTGGAGTTGGACAGAAGCAAACAGAATATAAATCGACAAAACAAGACAGGCTGTGAAATGCTGTACAAAGTGACCGAACAAAACAACTTTTAGTTAAATCCAGTAAAAGCTGAAAAAAGGGAGCTAAACTTGACACATCAATAGTTTCATGGCTCTATTTGTGATGCAAAATGCTCTGCTGTTTTGGAGGAAGCTGTTCACACTTATTATTAATGACTGCACATACAGTTATGAAAAAAAGCAAACGTATAGAAAAGTGTGTGAGTTATTAAGTGAAAGAGCTGGAGGGTTTAAACAGATCTATATTTAATTAACTGTAAAGTCTAAGAATAAATAAACCTATTTAATATTTAAGAATTAGGACATATTGCAATATAATTAATATGATCACCTATTTTAGTGATTACCCATAACATTAAAACTACCTGCTTAATATTGTGCAGGTCCCTGTTGTGCCACCAAAACAGCTTTAATCTATCAAGGCATCATATCTGGCACCAAAATGTGAGGTGGGGCCTCCATGGATTTGATTAATTTGTCCAACAACTGCCTGTTTGGATATATGTCTGGAGAATTTGGAGGCCAGGTCCTTACTTTGAACTCTTTGTCATGTTCCTCAAAACGTGACAGGACGCACCACTGAGCTTTGGGCACCCTTTTGCTGTTTGACTGTTGTGCTATCCTGGACCACGTTTGGTAGGTACTAACAACCACATGCCAGGAACATCACACAAGTCAGTGCTATTCACTATACCTGTCAGTTTTTTAATAGTTATAGCTGATTGGAGTGTGTGATTGACTGATTGATTGACTGACTGATTGATTGATTGATTGATTGATAGATTGATAGATTGGTCAATAGATAGATTGATTGATTGATTGGCTGACTGACTGACGGACTGGTTGATTGGTTGACTGGTTGATTAGTGGAGTGGTTAATTGATAGACAGAATGATTGATTGATTGCCTGACTGACTGGCTGACTGATGACTGATTGATTGTTAGATAGATAGATAGATAGATAGATAGATAGATAGATAGATAGATAGATAGAACGCGCTTAGAGTCTAAAAGCTCCATTGCAAAATTGACAAAAGCACCTTGTATAAACACTTACTTTTTACATAAGGGAGAAACTGTGCACAGTTTGTCTTTTTCTTTGCTTTATGTATTCATGCGACTGTGAATTTCTTTGTCATGCACCAGCAATGATGAAGGTGGCGTATCCTGATGTTCTATTCCTGCTTTGGTTCCTCCTGCCCTCTGGGTCAGCTTGGATTGCCCTTCTGCTGTGATAAAAAAAAAATCTCACCTGGCTGCTCCAGAGATTTTAATGAACAGTCTACCATCACAGCCTTCTAAAACTTCTGTTGAGAATAATAATTAGCTGCATGACCACCAACCCCCTCATGATCTTCTAACCCCTTGATGTTTCTTGATGTTTTAAACCTGACTCATGCTCATTTTGAACTTTCTACCTACCTGCAGATGTCCAAAACAATCAGTCAGGCCATCAGGCGGCCTTTTAACACTGGTCACAAGCTTCTCTCACAGTTTCCTTCATATGATTTGAGTGCTTCTGTTTAGAGCTCTCAGCAAGGCAGCAATGTCTGTGCTGATTAATCTGGACGTGCTTTACAAATAAAACTGAAGTGAGTTGAACGGAAAGAGAAAGAGCAGTGGGGATGTAGCAAATGAGTGCAGTGACATACATTAAAGGGAAATCTCAAAGCACTGTTGGAAGTTCATTAGGGCTAAATGAAACCAAAATTATTGCTGGCCTTCAGGCCTTCGCTTATTGATAGTGCTTCTCCCCACTGTGCTGGCCTCGTGGACTTAGTATAATTGATCCTAAACAAGGAGTGGTAAGGAGAGAGAGAGAGAGAGAGAGAGAGAGAGAGAGAGAGGGAAAAGGAGAGAGAGAGACAGAGACAGAGAGAGAGACAGAGAGAGAGAGAGAGAGAGAGTGGGAGAGAGAGGGAGAGAGAGAGAGAGAGTGTGAGAGAGAGGGAGAAGGAGAGGGAGAGAGAGAGAAACAGAGAGAAAGAGAAGAGAGAGAGAGATAGCGAGAAGGAAAGGTAGAGAGACTGTGTGAGAGAGAGGGAGAGAGAGAAACAGAACGAGAGAGAGAAGGAGAGGGAGAGAGAGAAACAGAGAGAAAGGGAGAGACAGAGGGAGAGAGACAGAGAGAGAGAAAGAAAGAGAGAGACAGAGTGAGGCAAAGAGAGAGAGAGGCAGAGAGAGAGAGACGGGGAGAGAGATTGAATAAAGAGATTGAGAGATTGAATAAAAAGGTGCCAGAAGGGGTTTTTGAAGCAACGTCCAAAAAAGGTTTAATGTTCTTGAACTATTAAACAATATTGACTCAAAACTATTATTATTATATTATTGTTATTATTATTATTGTTGTTGTTATTATTATTATTATTATTAATATAGCTGTCCAGGATATTTCTTCACCAGTCACCCTATTCAGCACTGTGTACAACTATGGTTAAGCATCTAAGATACCGGACGGATGGATTACACTGCATAACAATTTTGTTGAAAAGTTTTGCTTCCTGAAAAGTCTTTACTGATTGTGACAGGTACCTGGTGGGTATGCACAAATATAGTTTTGGTTTTGCTGCATCACGTAGGAACTCTGAGAAATAGACAGTTAACTATTTAGCAGCAATAATGTATTTAATCGGATACTTAATCAGGCCTTTTCAAATGATATCATGAGTCCTCAGATTTGACAACAGATACTAAAGCAAAGTCTGACAAGTCTGCTCCCATCAATGATGTCTGGGAGAGATGGGTGCAACTCCTTCTTGAGGAGCTCGGAAGTTTCCTTGTTAAGACACACATTAAATGGAGGGGAGGGGCGCCCTGAGTGGAGGGGACGGGGCGGGGGGGTTGCGCCCTGAGCAGCCTTGGTCAGACAGCTGCAACTAACAGATCTTCGAACCGCTTGTCACTCATAACATGTCTGATCTGAGGGCCAACAAAAATGCCCTCTTTAACCTTGGTGTCAGTTATTCTTATTCTTGGGAACATCTCTCTTAAATGACAAAAACCTTCACCTTCCTTGTTCAGACCTTTTCCCATTCCTTGTCTTGATCACCAGTTTTAAGCCGAAGAACAGATGATACGCTTTCTTCACAAGAGCAGTCACTCAGCGTCTCTGAGGCACAAGCGTATATATTCGCCACAAATACAGCAGAATGTATGGAGGCTGTTACAATATGGACGAGACATATTGACAGATGCCAATCGTCCTGTGAACGTCTATAGCAGGGCAATTCGACTTCAATAGCAAGTGGGCTGAATATGAACATCACTGTGGGTTCATGGGTCACACAGAATATTTGTCAACTAATGGCCAAAAAATTACTCTTGATGATAACAGATATTAGTATGAACAAATGACACATATCCGTTTTCTTTAACTTTAATACTTTCACATAAGGAGCCTCTTGACCAAGGTCCATATTTATATTGTCATGACCTGGCTCAAGGTCATGGCAAAAATGACGCAGTGTTTAAAGCCAAAATAATGTAATTTATTATAACAAATACGACAACCAAAGACAAACGAAACCAAAATGATAGAGTGTGGAAGTCAGTAAAATCAGTAATGCGAAGTGAGTGCATGGATGCGTGGAAGTGAAGTGCGGGGCGTTGGATGCAAGAAAGCAAATGGGAGGAAAGAAGAAAGCTCCAAATGATAACACTTCTTAAAGAGCTGGAGACACCGGGCGCATGTGTCACCAATTCCACAGATGAGCTGCAGCCACGCCTACAGGGACGACACACAAACACAAGACGAGACAAATGCAGGCAAGGCCAGCAGACCATCACACCCCTCCCACAACAGCGGGCTCAAATGGAGTCCCGCCCACAATACATCATATTAAATCATGATATTAAATCATGATATCAATGAAAAAAAAAAACATAATACAAGTAGGCATTCCCCAAAACATCTGGAGCAGCAAAAAACACAAACAAAACACTTAATTTATAATTGTAACCTGGAAGGTGTTTGACATTTGTCCCACAGCTCCACACACATTCAACCTCTCTCCAACTCAGCAACTGGTGCACCTAGCACATTTAAGAGTACAGGAAGGGGCAAAAAGGAAAGGAACAGTGAGAACAGGAGACCGCTACACCTGGGGAGCCCTAGACAACGCGTCTGCCACCACGTTGTCTGTCCCCTTGATGTGACGGATATCTAAGCAATAGGACTGCAGGAAAAGAGACCATCTGATTAATCTCTGGTTAGGACAATGTAAAGAACTGAGAAATGTGAGTGGGTTATGGTCTATAAAAACAATTACAGGAGTACTACCACCAACATACACATACACAAATGTTTCAAAGCTAAAACCAATGCCAAAGTCTCCTTCTCCACAACAGAATAATTACGCTGATAAGAATTAAACTTTCTCGAGAAGAAACTAACTGGCTTGTCTATGCCACGATCATCCTCCTGCACCAAGACAGCCCCGGCACCCTCAAGGCCAGCATCAACAAACAGTTTAAATGGACAATCAGTTTAAATGGTGCTGCCAAAACTGGCGCCTCACAAATGAGCTTCTTAACCTGTTGGAAAGCAACATAGCAAACAGGAGACCAGATAAACTTTTCCCTCTCCCTTAAGAGGTTAGGAAGAGGGGCCATGACAGTAGAAAAGTTTCTACAAAAACTCCTGTAACAACCGACAAGGCCAAGGAAATTCATCAACTCTTTTTTAGTTGTTGGCGCAGAAAACTGCTGAACAGCCCGGACAGGGCGAACCTGCCCCTGCCCCACCATGTGGCCAAGATAGGTCACAGTCGCCCTCGCAAACTCACGACTGTGAGCCTCGCTTCCGCCAAACGAGTGAAAAGCTCCCGCATATGCTGAATATGACCGTCCCAAGTATCTCAAAACAGCACCACATCATCTAAGTACACTGCGCAACCTTCCATATCACCAACAACACTATTCATAAGACGTTGGAATGTGGCTGGGGCATTTCGAAGACCGAAAGGCATAACTGAGTAAGAATATAACCCTTTAGGCGTTATAAACGCAGCAATTTCCCGAGCACAGTCTGACAAAGGCACTTGCCAATAGCCCATTAATAAATCTAACTTACTGACAAATTTCGCAAAGCCCACCAGATCTATACAATCCTCCATTCTCGGAAGAGGGTACAGATCAGGCTTGGCGAAAGTTCTGACTTTGCGAAAGTCAGTACAGAAATGTAGTGCGCCATCAGTTTTCGGAACCAGCAAACAAGGAGACGCCCAGCTAGACGGACTAGGTTCAGCCATACCATTCTCAAGCATGTGTGCAATTTCACCATCAAGACATTTCAGTTTATCTGCATTTACACAATAGAACAGTTGCTTTATCGGCTTAGCATCTCCAACCTCAATGTCATGTTCAATCAGGTGTGTGCGGCCAGTTGTATCAGAAAACAAACCAAATCCATTAACTCAGCCAAACGCAACGTGGGTAAATGTGCCAGCAACTCCCCAAGATAAGAGCGAGCCTCAGGATATTTTAAACGGCTGAGCAGGAGCACCTGAGCAGGCACAATAACTTCATCAACCTGCTCCTCATCACTAACAGTACACACATGAGCAGGCCCAGCTACACAAGCCGCTTGTGGGACATCACCTAACTGGGAATCACGAGAGGATGAACGGGTGTACAACGGTTTTAAAAAATTAACATGGCAGAGCTGTGTGCTCTTCCTACGCCCAGGTGTAGAGATCAGATCATTTTGTTCAGTCACCTGTTTCACCACAGCATACGGCCCAGAGAACTTGGCCTGAAACGGAGACTGAAGAGTGGGAAACAAAGCCAATACCTGATCCCCTGGAACAAACACCCTACGCTCAGTGTGTCAATCATTTCTCTTTTGCCAGGGTGCCAGCCAATGAAAGACAATGACGAAACCCATGAACAAATTCAATCAAATTCTTTGGAGGGGTTACTTCCCTCCAGGCATCGGCCAGGACCGCCAACGGGCCACGCACTGAATGAACGAACACAAGGTCATTTGGGCTAAACCCTAAATCCTGCGTCACCTCCCTAGCCGCCAGCATTAACCAGGGTAAACCCTCCTCCCAGTCTCTTCCCAGCTCTGTACAATATGCCCGAAGGAGAGACTTAAGTGTTTGATGGAAACGTTCCAACGCCCCTTGACTTTGGGCATGGTAAGCGGAAGCTCGGTTGTTTTGAACACCTAGTTGTTTTAAAACCTGAGCGAACACATGGGACGAGAAATTTGAACCTTGATGTGATTGAATAATTTTGCTACATTCAACACATTTAGGGCCCGCATCAGCCCCTACCCCTCCTGTGAAGTGGGCAAAGCAGCTGACTTAGACTTACCTTCGTCTTTTTTAACGTTTTAACTGCGTCCGGTTCTAAACGAGAACTCTGACCATGGTCTAAACGAGACCATCTGACCAAGTCGTCAGGTTTTCCCTTGCTGTGTGTGTGACTGGATTCTCTTCTTGTCTCAGGTTAAAGCACAGACACCATTATTTCTACACGTCAAGTTCTTCAGAGGATAAACAGACCTTTTTAATGCTCCCACCTGTTTTCAGCAGTCTAATGGTTCTCGTCCATCTTCTGTTACTGCCAGCCTTTTACACTCTGCTCTGCTTTTTTTAACACACCCATTTTCAGACAAATCTCGCCTCTTTCGGCTGCGATTGGCTAATGGTATGGCAACTTCTGAGCTCGGATTGGCTAAATATATACAACACAGCGGATAACCAATCTCGGCAAAAGTAGTGGAGGACTACCAGCCAATCATGATCCAAAGCCCGTAATTTTATTATATCACACAAATCACACACTGTGATTTACTGGCAGTCTTGCAGGCCATAAAAAATTTCAAAAGGGCCGGATCTGGCCCGTAGGCCACTAGTTGAATAGGCCTGGTCTATAGCTTCTAGCTTATTCGATACATTGCTACTGAGGCAATGTTATATTCTGAAACAATACATACACACTATCAGGTCTATATTAACCTAATGAGCAGCATCGGTGTATGCAAGCCACTGTTATAGCCTGCTGAGGCGGCGTGAAGCTTACTCCGACAGGCCCAGGCAGCAAACTTCCACAGAATAGCTTCCAACCCGGCCTGATTACACGCCTGGACATACCCAGACTGCAAATACAACAAATATTTTTGGACACAAATATAGGAAATAAACATGATAAAATTGAAGATTTCGATTAAACGGTACTTGATTGGCAAATCTGGATGCGATTCTCGTGATCAGCAGCCAAAAAAGGAACACCCAACAATGTTCAAGAAGCAAAAACCTTGTTGTGCAGTGTTATCATTATAAGTAATAGCAGTACTTCATTGATGAACCATCTATTTGAAATGTTCTTTAGTGGTTCTTTTATGGCATAGCTCCAAAGAACCCACCTCTTTATTGCGTTGTAAATAACTTTTAAGTAAAGTTTACTCAGCAGTCCCTTCAGGAGACTAGTATCTACAAGGTCATGCAACATAATCAAAACGCTCGGCCAAATACTAAAATTCCAGCTTCTCTTTCTCCCTGATGCATGCTTGCTTGACAGATATTTCATAAGAGGAGATGAGTAGCAAGAATGAGTGGCATAGTGGCGATGCATCGAGTCATGCTGGAGGTATGTCATTTGTATTTGGGCATGCAGTGAAAGCAAGTTTTCTGTTTGGAAAACCTGGCCTTACTGCTGCTCCTGGCTGATGCCAGATTGACGCATTGTGTCTGTGCAATACAGTCTCTGGGAAAATCAGAGTCTGAATGAATTTGACACGTTGTGTGAGGATCAAAGGTTGTCTATGTGCAAGCAGAACTCACAGCATCACTTCTCACTGATCTTTCTGTTGATGTTATGATGGATGAAAACCCTTACGTGTTCTGTGTGTATATTCGCCAAAGCATGTTGTTACTAAATGAGACTTCTGAAATGCAGGATTCCGAAACAAATTTGCTCCTATCAGGAAGAGGTGATCACCTTGGACAGTAGTTCCCAATCCTGGAACAGGAGCGTTGCACTTTTTTATGTTTTCCCTGCTCCAAACACAACTAATCGGCTTATTTGTAAGAATTTCCAGGAATGATATGAGCAGTGGTCTTCTAGCATCTAGTCACAACAGGTTTTAAGCACGAAAACTGTTGACCTTCAAACAAGTCTGTATGGTGTGTCTTCTTATACTTCTTACAGTGTGCTTTATTTTTTCTTTCAAAAAGTGAAACTATTTTATATATGATGAATATATAGGATAAATAGCAGTGGTTTCTCCATCATAAAAACATTTTTTGTTGAATGTTGTATTCCTCTACTTCCTTATACAAAATACTCCTATGCATATATAGTGTCTTTCTAAGTGAAGAAATGTTCATTCTCTACAGCACAGTTAAATATTAATATTTCATGCATTTTTATGATTTTTTTCCAAAGTTTCTTTGGCTAACATATTAGAAAAAACCCCAGAAAGAATTCAATCTAAAATGTGTATTAACTTTTGGCACAGGCCATTATTTATTTTTCATTTAGAAAATCAACACAACATTTCATTTGACCAGGGGTGCTCAGACATTTACATACAACTGTAAATAGAATAAAAAGGTAGAAGAACCACTTTTAATTCCTAAAGCTCCCTCATGTTGTATTTCTATATTTCCTGTAGCCTAACTCCACATAGACAGCCAGCATGACCCCTGTGTTATATATACCTCATTAGCAAATAAGAAGAACACATCACTGTGTCACTATGTACATGTCAGAGAGCATTAAAATTCAGATGGGTCTTTTCACTACAATGCACTGGTTTTATTGGAAAGGCAAATCTGGAGCAGGGGAAACCTCATGAGCACCACTGAAAATCAAATTAAGCAGCTGGAACATTTTCATTATCGCCACAGAAAGAACTGAACAGTACATGAGGGTTAACATTCATGCAGTGTCAGAATAAACTGAAAAATAACTTCCAGAAAGACAGTTTGGAAAGTTGTAGAGAACCAAAATTAACATTTGGTTGATGGTAAGAAAACTTTGATTCATGGTGCAAATTCACCTTTTGCATATATATTACTTACTAACATTTCATTTGTATCATGGTGTTTGGTTGTTATGGCTCATTGTTGCCCATGTAGAGTAATGCAGATTAGTTCAAAAAGTTATTTATTAGCAGTAACCCCCAGGTAAAGCAACATTTTTGTGGTTTCAGGGAATGTATTGGTATGGCAACAGCTCTAGGACAAAATCATTTTGTAATGTAAAGCTTCAAACTGTTTCAGAATACTTGGATGAGAAAGTACATCTTTACTGGGATGCTAGTTCTCAGCCATTCCTGTGAAATTCTTGCTCTGTATGTACCCATTCACCAAGTGAAACAGGGGGCAGCCACCAACCCGGGGAGCAGTGTGTGGGGACGGTACCTTGTTCAAGCGAAGCTCAGTGGTGAGACTAGCAGTCCAGGGATTCAAACCCACAACCGTCTGTTCTCAGTACAAACTCCCCAATCACTAGGCCACCAGCTGCCCCACAAGCAACGTATTCAACTGAATAAGCTGGACGGCTATAATTATAAAGGTAAGGGCCTATTACCAAAAACCGACAGGGAAGTGACTGTAACTGCAGCTCAGTTAGCCAGCCGTATTTTTTATCAAGCGTAAATGTTGATGGCCCTCATCCTTCATGGCATGCCCACTTTTTCTTCCACTTCTTTGCAAATTCAGCCTAAATGCTACACATGAATCCGGCCTAGCACACCTACACAGTCATGGCCGCCCCTGGATAGAGTCATTATTCAGGCTTGCCAGCTGGTGAGGTGTGAGATATTTTTTTTTTTTTTTTGGACTGAGACTGAGTGGGATTTTCAATTTTGCATACACAAGTGCATAGGCATGTTCCACTGCTTTAAAGACTTAGTAAAACAGCTCACAGGTATTATGATGATGCTCGCCGTTCTCTTCATGAAATAACAGTGGCGTGGGTTCCATTTCACCTTTGGGGAGGACACACTGCTCAGACCACCTGGCCCATTATGAGTGTTTTTTTTTTACTAATTATATTTTTACTAATTAAGCATATGTTATGTTAGGAATAAACTATTGTTTAATATGCAAAACATTCGCACCTCCAGGACTTCAAAGGGCTATCATTTAAAAACATGCTCTTATCAGAATAATTCACAAATACAATGCAGTATTGTGAAACTGACCTATTTATTATCTACACTATCGCTCTCTCATGTAGATTAATTTAAAGAACTGGAAACAAATGTTTTACTGCGACAGGCTGCAAAGTTCATTCAGCACCACCAGTATACTGATCACCGCCTGATCATCTGGAATCATCTGCTCCTGTTTCTTCACTGGTTCAGGACTTCAGTTAGATTGTCATTCTGCTTGAATGATTTGTACATAGGTATGTCTGTATGTCTTAACAAACAGTGAAACTGGTCAGGTTCAGGGACTGGACGGGAAATGAGAGTCTTTGAAAGTCCTTCAGGAAGCCTGGAGAACTCCACAAGATGACATCATAAGTACAAGAAAGTCTGGAGCTTCAGAAGTAAAGCATGAAAAAAATAAAAATACTGGAACGAATATGTATATTTGCTAAGGATGAGGGCGTCTGGCAAATGGCAAGACATTTTGGGCAATGTCATGCTTCCAACTTTATGGACACAGTTTGGGGAAGAAACTTTTCTATTCCAGCATGACTGTGCCCCAGTGCACAAAGCAAGCTCCATAAATACTTGGCTGGATTAGTTCATTGTAGAAGAACTTGACTGGCTCACACAGAGCCCTGACCTCAACCCCATCCAACACGGTTGGGATGAACTGGAACAAAGATTGGGAGCCAGGCCTTCTCGTCCAATATCAGTGTCTGACCTCATAAATGCTCTGGAGAATGAATGGGCACAAATTCCCACTGAAACTCCAAAATCTTGTGGAAAGCCTCCCAAGAAGAGTGAAAGCTGTAATAGCGGCAAAGGGGCGAGGGGCAACTCCATATTAATGTCTATGTATTTGGATCCAGTGTCAGTAAAGTCCCTGTTGTTGTAACGCTCAGTTTAGTTGTTTGTATACTGCTGCGGTTGAAACAAAACAGTTGTTTGTATCTTTTTATTTTTTTGTAGGTTTTGTTCTCCTTTTACTTTTTTGTAGGTTTTGTCCCAACATCAATGATCCAGTTCTGTAACTGTAAGACACAGAGTATGCTAACCAAGAACACTGGAATATTTGACTGATTTTAAACAGCCCCTTACAGACACACTTTGTCTTTGAGCCTCAGAGACACAGGTTTCAATGCACAGACCTCTGACATAACGCTGATCTGCATGGTGTTAGGCCAAACTTACTCAGCGTAGTGACAAAGCCCAGGAAACACATTGCAAATGCATGCCCTTCTCTACAAGCTCACTGTATTCTTATGCTTCTGTAGCAGTTTAAATGCTCAATACTCATGGGAGTGAGAGTCTAGCAGCTACAACCACTAAACATTTGAGGAGTAGAAAAGAGTAGCTTCATCTAGTCAAATGAAATAATAATGTAACACACATATGAGCGAACCTGTTCTGTGACTCACCAAACTACTGGTTTGCTATGAGTGTTGACCTGGAGAAAGCTCACTGGTCTACAACATGACTTGACCAGCCTTGGCTGTCGCTACAGCGCACGACAATGCTCAGATTGCAATTTGTGCTTGTGTTATATTAAGATTAATTCTGATGCATTTTAGAACAAAGTGTGGAACTGTTCACATTGCTCCATCCTTAGACATAGAATAGAGAAAGAAAAAACAGCAGTGAGATGGTTGAACAGAGGTCAAACAGCAATCTAAAGATAGTTTAGCTAACAAATTGAATGACCTCAGAGTGAGTTAAAACTGGACCCAGATGTCTGGCAGCCCTATTTAGACATGCTTCGGGTGTCACACAGACACAGAAGTTCTACCTCAGATATAGACATTTTTCCTCAAATAAATTAATCTGCCTGACTTACAAAAACTAGCTAGAGAGCGATCGCTAACAAGCCAGATATTAGTCTTTGCAATCCAGGCCAGAACTAAAGCCTTGGTAGATAAAAGGCTGATGGAGCTTTACATGATCACAGGTTTGCTGCTTAGTTAACCTCACTTTTAAACTTCCTCGACTGTTTTGACCTGCTACGGTAAAAGAAACATGCTGTTTGTATACAGGTTGCATTTCAAGTCTAGTGTGTGCAGAGACATACATTTTGGATGGAAAATGATTTAAACCAAAGATTCTCTCTGTCAAGCCATTGTAGTTTAAATGATAGAAATAAAACATGTAAAAACCAAAATCAATCCGAACACACTGTTAAAATAGCAAAGTCTGTATTCACAAATATTGGGCAGGACAATAATCCCCCTGCAAACAGTGCTAAATCACCTACTGAAATGATATCCCCTTTTACTTTTCAGCTTGGTACAGATTTGTATGGGCTTTAAACGTTGAAATATTGAAAAATAATAAAGAAATAACGAATAAAAGTAATTTTGTCCTTTGCAAACCACACAGGATGGTAGACATGGCTGTAACTGAGCCGCACGGTCCCCAAACCATAACATAAAGTTGTGGTTTCTTTTTTTACAATCAGCTCATCAGAAAATGTGTGTTTAGGCTCAAGACAGTCACAACAATAGGCAGAGGCTTGCTTTGACCATGACGGGAAGGAAATAATCAATATAATTTGATGAGACAACCAGAATTTCCCATTGGTGTGAAGGGGGAAATGAGGCTAGCCTCCCTCTCACCAAAACCAAAATACAATCCTGGAAATAGTTTTAAATGTTGGCTCTCGCTTCCACTCCAGTAACCCCCCATGGGAAGGCACGATGTTGAAGCGAGAGAACCCGACGCTCTGCTTTCTGAAGCTAGTCCTTGCTCTGGGCAAAATCACGTCAATCCCCTTCCTCTCTGCTCACTCAGACTTTGATATAAAAAAAGATGCTGCTGCAAGATATACAGCCAGTGTCTTCTCTGTATGGTTTAACAGGGGTTCCCAGTACATTTTACACTGACATGTAATAATTGGCTAGCTATTAGCATATGCAGCTCTATCACAGGTTGATCTGATACATACAGAGAGAAAAAACTCACTTTTCTCTTTTTCTCTGTTCACAGTTTGCGGCAGTGTGTGTTTGTGTGTGTGTGTGTGTAAAATGCACAGGTTGTTATTCTTTTATGAACTATTGCAGTATGAGCTGTGTAAAAAATAAGAAGCGCCTCCATATGCTGTATTCCAGCAGCTTCACTCCTGATTCAGTTTCTGATGGATGAAACAGTGTCACACATGCACACACTACACTCTTAACATCATTATTTTAACTCCTGCAGTTGTAAAATAAGGTAAGAGTGTCTAGTTTAACATTTCCAAGGTAAAATAAATTATTTATAGGTATTATTTTTAAAGTTTCTCCAAACAATATTTTGTTTGCAATTTTGAATCAAGTGCATAACTGTGGACAAACCAACAGTTACATGCACATTTTACGCAGACACACTCCCACCAATTTACAAAAGCAATAAAAAGAAAAAAATGATGCGACCTCTTCGTTTTTTTTCCATGCGTGTATATTAGTGCATTGTGGATTGCTAATGTGTGCAATTTGACACGATTTAATTTAGCATGATGCGATTAGACGTGAAACAAGGCAAAGGAATATGATGCAAGTCACAGATAGATTGATTTCATTTCTTTGGTTGTTCTTAAGCAGACAGCAAATCATAAATTAACCAAAAAAAGTGCAATTTTTACTTCACATACTTCACTGTTGTTCTGGAGCTCAGCGAGCAGCTCATTTATGATGTTTCTTCTGAAACAAAAACACGCCTGGCCCTTTTCACAAGTCCTTTGTACACTTCTATAACACCTCGCACACTGAACAGTTCAATAATTAAAAGATGCTCCGGATTATAACAAGGAAGCATAGTGCAATATGTCATAACTCCTGCCAGCAGACAGATGTACTTTACACTTTCAGCACAAGTGAGCAGAAAGCATGCTGTTTCTATATGAACATTAAAAATAAAAATAACCAATGTCTCCATGGTCACACCACGTTTCTGCTTCAAGATAGTCGTGCTGCCTGTATACTTTATAGTGGCATGGCCTGTTTTCAAATTGAATGTGCCTTGTTAAATTGTCTGTCTCTCTTGAAAAATCTGGTGTCGGCAAACATTTGATTTGTTGCAATTCAGGGGGGAACGTGTAGCCCTTCCTCCTCTGAGATAATCTGTGACTCGACAGGACACTCCTCCAATTTGTGCTGGCCGAGAGACTTGACAAGAATTGGCCTCTGATAACAGAGGGGATGAGAGAGCGGGCTTGAGAAACAGTTTAGAGAAGATAAATTGTTGGCCACACTTCTGAATAATAAAAGCGCAGGGCCACTGCTAATAATTATATATAAGTGACTGTGTATTATAATCATACATTCATAATGCGAGGGGTTTATCTTTAGTCAGGGCCATGAGCGTGCTGGTGACTATTAAAGCAATCATAGGATGACACCCTGGACAGATCCAGCGAGTCCATCACAGGGCAGACACAGACAAACACATTCACAAACACAAACACACACTCACACCTAGGGTCAATTTCTTCACTGGTCTGTGGGAAGAAAACGGAAAACCAGGCGGAAACCCAAGCAGACGTGGGGACAACATGCAAACTGCACATCAAAAAGTCAAAAGGACTTGCGGCTGCCCTGATTCCAGGACCTTGCTCTGATACCATCCGCACCATATATATGTATATACATATACATATAAATATACGTAAATATGTATATATATATATATATATGTGTGTGTGTGTGTGTGTGTGTGTGTGTGTGTATATATAATTACATATAATTACAAAATAATTACATATAAATCATATTTTACAGATGCAAAGACGTTAGAAATTATGCATACTATGGATCATCAGAAATTGTTTCTGGTGTGTACTTTTTTAATCAGGCCAATAACATCATGAACTTTTGCTGGTGCAGAATAGATGCGGTTAGATGAATCTTACTGTATGTACATTGGGTGGTTTTACCAGACTATTGCCTAAATATGTGAACTGATTTGGTTAAATGTTTATTTTCCTGCTGAAAGTGCATCAGCTCTTTCATGCCGCACCTACAATTAGTTTGCCCGTGTCACTGCCCCCAGCTCTTTTTCTTGGCACTTCTATGTCCAGCGGTGTGTATTTTGGAGCTGTGCTCATAATCTGCTGCAAATCCCTGTGCTGTCTTGTACATGTCAGGCTACCATAATCTGTTCCACATAAGCTGTCAGTAGTGAGGAATCCCGCTGTCCCTCAAGTGTACCAGGCTTTTACATTAACTCCATGTACTAATGCACATAATGTACTCCGGTATGCAACATAAAGGAGGCTTTTGTTGTTCTAGCAACAAAAAGATCCAGGCAAGCTAGGTGAGATTTCAACTGAATCCTGCCTTGCCATTTGCCTAATTTCACTCCAGTTTCTCTCTTTGAGATTCATTCTGTTGGAACTAATACATACTGGCAAAAACGGAAAGTTATTTATGCTATTTCAGTGTACGTAACTGAGCTTAACTGTTATACAAGACAGATAAGGCATGTAGGCCTTCAGTTGAACTACCCAGACTCACTAATGTGTTTGAAGCAACTTTTTATGAAGTTGGACCATCGTGGGCAAAAATCTCATTCCACCACAGGGTATGTTATTAACAAACAGTAGTTGTTTGAAAGGTCGCACTGTTAGGATAGATTGAGCCTCAAGCTTTATCAGTATAGATTGGCTATTCAGTAACAGCATATAGAAGAAACGCAGCAAAGCTGAATTGGGCGCTGTGTTATTAACTTGAATGGGATTTTTGCCAGGTGTTTTGTAAAGCTTGTCTAGCCTCACAACAGTAGCTATGAGAGAATGAACTTGTAAATTGTGTTATAAGACATGACCTTGATGTGACAGACATGATCTCATAATGAGAAAGCATGTCTGGGGAGAACTTTGGAAATGTTTGACGCAGGGACAGCGCCTGTGGGACAGTGCTGATGAGTTGCTCCGCCTTCACGAGTCTTTGGCTTGGTTTAAAAATTTCACACTCAGTTTGTTTTCGCTCCGAATCTACATTATGACCAACATTAAGCCTAAAATGTCTCGTGACTGTCCCCAGACACTCTCATTACGAGATCACATCTGGCCCTGTGAGACTAAGACAGACAATACACTTCACTCCCAAATGCAAAACAAACACGAGTCCTCTCACTCCCAGATGTGCCTCGGGGTGACACACAGTCCACAAAATCCAGATGAATGATTTTTGACCTACTGAATAATCCATCAGGAGTCTCGTGTGGCAAAACACAGCATTAAAAATTAGTGATGTTTGTTCTTTGGCTATTGAGAATATGGGCGACACAATGGGCCAACGTGCGACAAGCCTATATGGTGGGTGAACTTCGAAAGGTGTGTTTGTGAACACAACCCTGAGGGAGGATGGGAGCATGCTGAGAGTGTGTGCTAGCCTTTTCCCAGGAGAAGCAGAGCACAGAATGCAAAGTTTGCCATCTGTTTGTTGAGAAAGGGTAGTGCTGCAGCCCACAGACATAGAATGCTGTCTAGGGGGGCCGCTCACCAATCTGTCAAAGTGTTAGTTTGGTGGAAAATCAGCAGAAAACTACAATTTACCCCTTACCGCAAATGTAGTCAATCAGCGAAGACTGTTTTTTGTCCAAATGGTTATGGTCTTATAGCTTATAGTCACCAACAAGCCCTGTGCACACTGCATGCCAAACTCATCACGTGTGCCTCAAATCTCAAATAGACTTGCTAATGTGATTTTTGACACTATATGACATACTCTTTTCTTAAGGTGCATAGTTTACAGACATAGTTACCAAATTTTGTCCATTTTTATAAATGTTACAGAACCAATTGATCAATAAATATTTAACCCCGATCTAAGATAGTGAACTTAAAAAATGTGTAATAATGTACATATAATTATTAACCAAATTAGTTTTAGAGATGCTCATTTTGGTCATATTGTTTGTGCAAAGTGAAGGCTGAAGATTTATCCAGCAACTGTGAGCTTTCCAAGTACCCCACTTTGGGGTTCCCAAACATTCCAAAAGCAACAAACCTGGAGAAACAGAGACACCTTGTGGAGAGCCTCAGTTTTGGCTGATCAAAAGTTTACATACCCTGGTGAACATGCCCACAACTTGACACAAACGGGTTTGAATGGCTATTTAATTTAACCATCTTCACCTGTGACCTGTTTGCTTGTAATTAGTGGGTGTGTATAAAAGGTCAATGAGTTTCTGGACTCCTGATAGACCCTTGCATCTTTCATCCAGTGCTGCACTGACGTCTTTTGGATTCTAAGTCGTTGATGTTAAAGGGGGCTATACACGGTATCAAGAACTGGGGTGTGTAAATTTTTGATCAGGGTCATTTGGGTAGTTTGTGCTTATGATTTAAAAAGAGTAAACACAGTTGCCAACCACTAACCATGAGTGAAAGTCAACCACTAGCCATGAGTGAAAGAAAAGTTTTTGTGTTATCATTCATATTAAGTTAAGAAATCGTAAATTCTGCCAGGGTGTGTAAACTTATGAGCACAACTGTAAATGCGAACAAACAAGAAACTAGTAAAAAGTTTCAAGATGTAAAAAAGTAGTTGATGTAAAAAAGTAGTTGATGAGTAGCTGTTGAGGAGAACACAAGTTCGGGTCCAGATTCCTCCTCGGTTCCTCCAGCCGTTGCTTAGAGTTGTGAAATTCCATCAGCAGCTCGTGGTTTCTGATGGAAACTACAGGTAATACTTAGCCTCTACAAGGAACACACTGACCACTATTTCCTGTGTAATATTTGTATTTATTCTTTTTAGTTTCAATTTGTATATTTGGTAGTATCAGCATTAAAAAAACACTCACTGCTCTTCTAAACAGTTTTTAAATATTATTTTCTCAAGTGCCTAAGACTTATGCACAGTACTATATATGGTGGGCCCTGAGGACTAGTTTCAGGCCACTGCCTTCCCCAGTAGATGTAGTGCACGTCATGGGAATCAGTCCTGACATGCATTTATTCAGCTCCATTCAGTTCAGCTCAGTTCACTGGCGCTGTGACATTGTCGCACACAAGAATTTTGGCTTGCTCCAAGTGAAAAAAGACACAGTGTGAGAAAAAGATAGAGACAGAATCACATCCTCCTCAGGGCCCCAACAGGCAGTGGAGTTATGGTTCAATAAAAGTAATTGAAGCTTACAAGATACTGTGGCAATCATATCATATAGATGAAGGATCTGTGATTTTCCGTTCAATTCAATTATATTCAGACGTATTTGTATTGCATCTTTCACACAAAGCAGCTTTATGAAAGACTGGGTCTAGACCCCCTAGTGGGTAAGCCAAGTGTGACAGTGGCAAAAAAAACTTTCTTAGAGCAAGCTGAAGAAATCTTGAGAGGAACCTCAAGCGAGGAACCTTGGCCTCCATATTCCCCAAATCTTGAGCATTTGTGAGATATGCTGGACAAATTTGTCCAATCCATAGAGGCTCCGCCTTTTCAACACTTTACTCAAATAATCTGCTGCTAACATCTTGATGCCTGCTACCACAGCACGCCTTCAGAGGTCTTACAGAGTCCAAAGTTCAGGAGGTCATAGCTGGTTTGAAGACCTACATGATATTAGGCAGTAGTTTATCTCAAGAGTGTCAGCAGTGTATGCTTTACTCTTTCTCTGTAAACTGCTAATCAGTGTTAAAAGTCTATCAGAGTAGAAAGTTCAGTATGAGTGGAACCTTGCTTAGGGGTTTGATGGTAGGCTAATCAAGTTTCTGGAGCATCCAAGTGAGCAGATGTGTAAAAAGGACTCTGAACACGTAACTGGAACATGGGCGAGCCAGAAGGTTCCTTGTTCGATCCCCCTGGGGGGCACAAGGGAGGTACTGCAACAAGCACGAGGAAAAGTCTGGTACCACAGAGCAGTGGCTCAGTAGATGTTAAAATGCAAAATCTTCTTGCGGGAAAAACGATTACATTCATCTGTGCAAAGAAAGTGAATTCATTCTTTTCAGCACCGCTTTTGAAGACTTCCAGACTTCTGCTGTTACTAAGTGGAAGAACTGTATGATCACGCAATGTCTACAGTTTTTAGTAAGGGACAGTTTAGAAAGATGTCTACTGTTGTCTAATTGCAATATATACTGGAAAACAGAAGGGTAACAAATTAAGAGAATATCAACATAAAAAATGTGTTGAGCCACCATAAACCATGAGAACGGCTTAAGATTTGGTGACTGTGAAGGCCTAGCGAATGATTTACGTAATTTCATAGATAACTATTCAGTCATTCTGGACCACTTCCACCAGGATGGTTCATCATAGGAGAAAGGTGAATGGTCAGCAGTAACCCTTCCCCATGCCACCAGCTTCCCCACAGCATAACAAAACCACCACACTCCCCTGACTGTAGGGGTCAAGCATACAGACCTGCACTGTTCTCTTGTTGTACACCGTACATTAACTTGCTGCTTGTGGAGAATATGCTGAGGGATGAAACATCCCATTTTCTCATGTTTTTCCACATCTCTTTAGATCAGTGTCGATGGTTTGTGCACCTTGTGCATACATTTTTTATAATGTATGCATTGCAGTGCTACTATAATATCACTCTCTGTGTAGTTGCTGTTCTTGCTGACACGACCTATGCTGACATTCCCCGTCACCTGATGAACAGCTGCTCGTCTGTTGTGCCTTGGAAATTGTATTAACGCATGAACATAATTTTCAATGAAGTGTCCACTTGCAGCCACTTTTTTATGTATTTACCATTGATCTAATTGCAGGTGTCACTTTAATCACTGTTCCTACAGAAACACCACTCAGTTCACCAGTCTTTGTGACTGAAGCTCCTGCCATCTGAGCCCCAATAATGAACCTTCTTTCAACATCACTTAGATCTTCACTTCTTGAGCCTGCTGAGCAGGTTTATACATGCCAAGGGCCATGGTAAGATGTTAATTGCTTAATTGTCTCATACAGTAGACCTGTCTGGAAGCATCTTCCACTATATTGTTGTTGTTAAATCAGATATGTTGCTTTGTACACTTGTGCAGCATGGCACAATACTGTGCATTCACAACTAGAGGTCTGCTCAATTACCCCATGCTAAACAGCTAAGGGACTTAGCTGTGGTTATACAATGTTTACTTTGTCCTGCGCTAGAATCACTGCATAGCAAATGATTACAACTCCAGAGAGAGAGAGAGAGAGATAGAGAGAGAGAGAGAGACAAATAGACAGAGAGACTGAGAAACAGAGAGAGGGAGTTGAGAGAGAGAGAGAGAGAGAGAGAGAGGAAACCAGCAGAAGAAAATTGCCGCAGTCATCATATCTTAGTGTAATATGCAAAACACTCCAGTCCATATGATGTGTTTTTGTGGGTGGTCATGGGAGGAATCTTCTGCCGTCTAATTGAAAAAATACACTGTTCTTAAATAGGTACTGTACTGTATTTCAGGCACAGTTAAATCCAGTATGTTACTTGCTTGACTGGTCCGTTAATCCAGCAAGACATGCAACACATTCTCAGTTACTGTCCCGCTCCATTACCCCATGCTAAACGGCCACGGGACAGTTTAATTTTGTGCCCTACGCATGATGTTTACTGTGGCCTGACGGTGAACCGCTGCATGATAAATGATTAAAACCTAAGGAGAAAGAGACAGGCAGACAGACAACCAAACTTATAGAGAGGGGGGAAAGAAAAGCAGGCAGGCCGGCCATGTGGGAAATAAGTGTAGTTATTTCCCTGTGCTCCTTGGAGCCAGACTTTAACAAGCTGCATATAAAGGGGAGCTGGGGTGGGTGGGGCCGCTCCTAATCTGGCGGCTGAGCGCTCCGCAGCAGGATGCCCACGGGGCACGGGAACTTGTTAATTGCGATCTCGATCTCTCCTGAGGTTGACCGCCAGAACTTCAAACTCCATTTATTTATCTGATATTTCATTAGCTCAAGCAGGCCACACTCGCAGGCATGGTTTAATTAGGCCTGCACGCTCTTCCGCCGCCACACTTCTCCTTCCAGCAAGGGACGGCGTGGACGTGTTTGATGATGCAGTGCATTTAGAAAACCTGGATCCGAGCAGGAATTCCTCTCTTCGTCTCTTGCTGTTTCCTTCGGCAAAGTTTAAAAAAAAATCCTGTCATTGAAATTAGGATGTGATGGTATGGACTGAATACAGTTGGGTGAGATCAGAAAGAAGAAGCTACTCCAGGGTTACTGCCGTTAAAGTGGACGCTCAGTGGAAAATCAAATTTACACTTAAAAAAAACATTTCATTTTCTCCTTACCCCAAACAAACATGTTTGTTGTTGGAAATATCCTTCCTAAGCTTATACACCAGCAATTAGCACCGAGCAAACTGCATGAATAAATTATCACACCCTCTCCTCAAATGGCAACGAGTTAACACTTTAACCCAGATGCAAAACAAGAGGCTATTTCTGTCATTCAATCTGCTCTTCTTTGTTAATCAGGTGATTTCTTGTTTCCGCTGTTGTGTTTGATATGTAATTAAAGTGACCCCAAACAAATAGATTTTTATTCAATTTTGAACAAATACATGATCAGGACCGAAATGTCACACATTAATAGAAATTTCATGTATTATTATCTAATAAAAATGATAGGAGGATAATGATTTCTAAGTAATCTGTACTGCGTGATGAATGAGCTCAAAATGAATGAAAATGATGAAATAATTTTACTGATTGTAGTGGCAGGCACACATGTGGTATGTTTCCTCTGCCAGCAGATCTAAAGGACCATTTCCAAATAAGAAATAATCTGGACTCAGAGGGACGGAAGAACCTCACCAACCCCAACCTCATAATTCAAGATGGCTGCTCTGTGTATCAACACTAAAAGCTGTACTAAATTCTGCTTAATTAGCACTTCTGTATTTGTGTCTCATTAAGTCACACAGTTCTGCTGGGTTATTAGCATTCATACTTTAACACCTACCACCTACCTAAACATTGTTGGCACTGCAAAATTGTTCAGGAATATTGTTCACGTGGCCTCTAAATTTACTAGAACTCAGTCTGTTTGAGCATCTGTGGGATGCCTGCCCATTTGTCCGGGCATGAATTGTAAAAAATAAAATGGAGTAGAGTCCGACATTGAATTGCACAGGTTGTACACTGCACTTCTTAATTTCAACACTAGATGTCACTGCCGTTTTGAACAGCTACTAGACTGAATACTGCAGTGATTACAGAATGGCCCAATTTTAGCCCACACTTTCTAATTTCATCTGCCTGACTGAGGTCTGTGGAACGACAGTAATAACTTCATCCGAATCAGAGTGCGGGAACATAGCCACAATTTAACCCAAACTTAAAAACAATTGTGGAAGCCACAACTCAGCCTACACTAAACCACGTTGTTACAGTTTTGGCTCTTAGTTTAATCTACACAACCTTTCATACATTCTCACCATCACACGAATGGGTAAGGTGTACAGGTATGAACGTGTGTCCAGCTAAACTCAAGTAGAAATGTGTGCTTTTGAACTAGTGTGTGATGCAGATAGTGTGTTTCAATTGTGCACTGTGAGGTACTGTGAAACCAAATTCCTTGTAAGTTTAAGCATACTTGGCCAATACAGCTTGATTCCTACACAGAAATCTTAACCTTTCTGTAGACTGTTGCTTATGGATGACAAGAAGCAAAAATACACACCAAGACAGCTGAGTAAGACTTATATTAGAGCATTAAATACAAAACTTATCTTTTACAAAAGGATAGAAAACAACTTTAGCATTGTATTAACATTTTATTTCTATAAACGCTTATATATTTTGAACTCAAAATGTCAAATTGTTACATATGTCTCAAAATATGTTGTGCAGTGTGAATATGGGTGTAAATTAACGTGACGTGTTAAAGAATGGTATGTGTGTGTTTCAGTGCATGTGGAAACAGTCACGCATGCAAACACTAAAGTGTATTGGAATAAACATCCAGAAAAAGTTTGTTAGTTTTAGTGAACAAGACTTTCTGCCAGGCACTGCAGCCTCCCATGTGGTCACCAACAATCTCCTCACCCAACATTAGTCCATGGTGCTGGAGGTCATCTGAAACGTGTGCTTAGTGAGAGACCTGTTGCAGTTACATGTGAATATTTTATTGCTATGACTTGACCACAGACAATATATGAAAAGACGAGAGAGTCAAGTCACGGCACTGCATGTCACAGCACTGCTAATTGACCTACATTTGCTACCCATGGCTGCCCAAATTAAATCAACTCTTGCCTACAGTGTGACATCTGTGTCTGCACCCAGCTACCATAATCAATCAGCATTATGTTTCTAGTAAGAATGATTCTAATAACTTCTTCAAGGAACGTCGTTTGGCTCTATCCATCCCTACACACAAGGCAAACCCAGTCCAGACGCCTCTGTGATTCCTCACCTGTGGAACGAGCTGCCTAAGGAGACCAGAGCAGTCCTGAAGACTCATCTATTCGGAAAGCACCTCCTCTGCTGATGATTTTATATATCATAAATCACAACTGCCTTTCAGATTAAGCTAAAATCCTCTTGCATAAAGATTTTAGCACTTAGAACTCTCCCCTCTGGTTTTCAGTCTGTCTTGAAACTTGAGCATTTCCTCAAATTGAAGGTCTTGTTGTTATTTGGTTTATTGGCTTGATGCAATGTATACACGCAAAAACAAGCTTTAAAAGAGAGTAAACGTGAAGGTTTTTTTTTGGCCCAGTCTGGTGATGGCCATGTATTTACAAACGTCTCATTTAGTCTAAAAATAAAGTGGACATTTTACAAGCTAGCCTCAGAAACACCTTTTAGTGACTCAGCCATAAATACATTTTACATGGTGAGCTGCATATGGGCCAGAATTGAAATGCCATAACAAACCCTGGATGTGGCTAGCTGCCATAAGAGGCGTAAGTGTGCTGTTTTCAGCCCAGAATTGTCTGCTAAACGGGGACTTAATAATTTTTTTTTTTTAATGACCTCAGCTAAAAAGAAATAAAAATACATTTACTGTTACCACAGTAAAAAATAAAATGAAAAAAATAAGTTTAAAGCAGTTGATTAAACATCAAAGAACATAATCTTCAGAGGCACAATAAAACAAAATGTCATACACCGGCACAGAGTTTTACCCAGTTTTGGTGAGATGGTCTTACCCTCTTGGCACAGAAACGAGTCACAGACCATGTAAAAACTTTTTGGTTGTGGGCCACAAACACAAAAATATGGGCTTTTTCAATGTTTGTCACTTGCATCAAGCCAAATTTTTGTATTGAGCGCTGCAACGGTTTACACTTTCATGCTGATGAAATGCACAAAACAGAAATTACAGTGGGAAGCGCGTCGTGGCTATAGGGAAAAAGGCCTGTGCCACCCTGTCAGTGACTGTCTTAATAAAGGTCTCCATTATTAGCAGAAAAACAGGTGCTTTTTTAACCTTTACTCAAACATTTTTTAATGTTTTGTGTTTGATGTTTGACAGCTCAGAGATAAAGGCCACAAACTACAGGGAGGCTGTTTGGGAGCGGATGGTGAAACTACTCAGCCATACAGCATGAAATGCCAAATGTCTCCTGCCAAAGTCTGGCCACGGCAGAATTCTATCGAAAACACTGGACAAGAGAACACAGAGAGATACGGAGGCAAATTTTGATGAAAGTCGTTTTATAATGAAACTATTTTGCATAGAAATAAGCTGCGTCTTAAATCACACACCACATTATTAAGTGGATAATGGTTGTGTACTACTTTTTACGCACTATTTAGTGTGTAGTGTGGCAGTTGGGATGCAGCCATAATAATGCAGTGAAGTGATTATTTCAGAACATGTTCAGCAGCTCTGCACACACACACACACACACACACACACAAAGCAAATGAACTATGATAGACTGGCTAATGAGATCAGACATACATTTGTAAATTAATTACAAGACTTTTTTCCCATTGTGTGCCAGAGACCACACCGTTGTCAGCCGCCATTAGCTCAGAAAATTAGCTGCAGACCCCAGAGAGTCAGTCTCTTTTTTTTATTAAAAGGCCTCCACTGTGTCATAATCCTGCTAAGTATATTGTGCAAGAGCTGGTAAAATGAGATAATCAGAGATACAAGTGCTACATCTGATAATATTCAATATGGGCAGTTCCATTTTTAGATCTGGAACAGATATTATGTCTTTGTGCAAGGATCCTTATGTTCTTCTAGCCTGTGATGCTACATAGGGTCGTTTCATAGAGTATTACTACAGTACTGCTGTTTGAAGCCTGTCTGCTTAGAACCTTCAGTTACTGGAAAAAAGAAAACTTTCTGAGGCTGTTTCTGAGAGCTGCTGATATGGAATCTCACGGGTTCGCAGGATCCCAAACACTGAATTATAGATTATTGTAGAAGCCGCCTCCTACATATGACTCATTTGTGCACTTTGTGCCTGAGATTTTCTCAGATGTAGTCTTCACATAAAACAATGGTACTACGGCAACCCTCCAGAATGCGTCTAGAGCATATGCATTATATTAATCAAGCACAAGCACACAGCATATTTTAAAAGTGTTAAAAGGATGTGTCAAACAGGTTCGGTTTTGTTTATTCATTTATTTTACTTTATTACTTAGCTTCATGGCACTTAAAGCTGCAATGGTGCAATTCCCATACATGTAAGAAACCAACAGTGAGCATGTTGTAAGACTACTTTTGCACAGTTTTCACCTTGGGCAGCTTTATTTGTGGGATTACTCTGTTTTCCTTCATGTTCCCCAAGTGGACACTTTAAGAGAAAGTCTTTGAGTTATTCAAGCACAGACCCTAACAGTTGTATAAATTAGTAGTTACGAATTTGGCTTCATCATTTCCTTTTTGTATATAAAAAAAGATTACACCAATTTAAGATAAGGTATTAAGATATTATTTGAGACAAATGGTCCTACTGGGCCATTTTCTAGCTTAGTTTGATAGTCCCCCTCCTCTAACACTCGCAGTAAACCTGCCAATTAACAGAGGAGTCAAAGCAGAAGCGTTTGAGCAGGGAACCAAATGTTTAGACCATGATTAAGATTAACTGAATAAAAGGTGATCACACAAGTAAGGACAATGTGCTGAGAAGCATGAATCTGAAAAGCATGACCAAAAGAATAAGCACCATAAAGATCAGCAGACCAAGAACAGACAGTGGAGAAATGCTACTGTTTATGTCTTTTATTAGCAGTGGCCTCTCGTCCATTTTGCTTCCCTGTGCCCCTGCCCCAGACGCTTCCTTTTAACTGACAAATCCATCTCACATGGTTTCGAGTACTACATAAACGTAATGACTCATAAAAAACAGAAACAATCATCAGTGCTGCAAAATGGGGAAAAGGACTGCTTGCAAGCTCCAAACAGGGGAAACTGACGTTGTCAGTTTGTAAAATAAAGTCTGTTCACTGAAGGGCTCAGCTCTCGTCAGCTTCCAAATTAATGTTGTTCCCAAACTTAGCATACAACTGGACCTTAAGGTCTCCAAGCACCTCCTGTATTGACGACACCCGACTCTCCAGAGCTTTGATTTCCTCCTTGAGTGCTTCCTGTGGACATTATATTGTATTAGTTGAAATAAAATTACCTCAAGCAGATATACAATGTATGTCCGAAGGGCTTTACACTAGACTAATGGTCTTCAAATCAGTCCTCAAAGCTAGATGGTCCATGTTTTTACTCAAATCGAACACACGATGCATATAATACAATTTCCAGCTACAAATAAGCTACAAGTTTGAGCTGCAAACAAGATGCATGATGTTTTACATTTTGCAATTCAAGGGAAATTTAGTAGCAGGTGAGCTGCAAGAAAATAAAGTTGCAAGAAAGATTCACTGTAGAAACCCTAAATGTAGGAGTACTCTGTGGATTTGCTCCGTGCTAATTTTGATTTCTTTACAGCCAACTTGGTCAATGACCATTTTTTGGGCTGATTTCTTATTAATCTTTCTCTGACCTCAAATTGTGTAGTTTAAATGAATACATGAAACAACAAAAATAAAATTATTTGTTCCTTAATGAGTGAAACTGGCATTTTAAATTATTTGTTGACAAGTAACATAACCTGAATTATATAAAGGCCCCCATCAAACGTAAGAGGCAACTGGCTGTGCATAATTTCACTTCGACAGTTTTGGTACGGGTGTAATAGCAGCATTCAAATAACGGGAGTGAGTGCTCTTATCTGCCTCACACCATTTATATCATAAAATTGCAGCACAGATGGGTCAAAATAAGTAATAAACTGGATGACTGCTGAATGCATGATTTAAACTAAAAAATGTGAGATACAGATGCATTTGCAACCCTAATTGAAACTGAAAACACTATTAAAGGTGTTTATAAAACTGGGCGGGTTTGCACATTTCAAGAGAGGGTTAAGCCAACAATCAAGTTTGTCATTTCCCCTTTACCACAAAATGTAGTTTTTCAACTAAGACAGACCTGTCTGGTGTCCAAAGTGTCCTTAAGTCTTACTATGGAGTTGCAAAGCTAGTGCAGCAAACATGCAACAAATTTGAACCGCACAAACTTCAAAATAAAACCATCAGTCCTTTGCCACATGGAGTACAGTAATCTCAAATAAACTATTGTGGTATCTGACACAGTACAACTACATTACGTAAATGGACAGTGTAGTGTAGTGCAAAATTAAAAAATTAACTCATCTTGGCTAAAAGACATTAGTGGGTCATAGAAAATGAAAACAACAAAACATTAATTTCTGGCCAAAGCCATGTCTTTAAAGGGTGTCTGCCCACCTTAGCAGCCTCTAGCATCTCTTGCGTTTCCTCTTGTGAGTGACTGATGAAGACATCGCCAATCTGATATGGGATTAGAAGGTCATCATCCTCACACATCATAAGGTCATCACTAGCGTCCTCTAAATTTTGAAGGGATTTCTGAGGGGAAAGAAAAGATTGATAAGTCTGCTGTAACTGATCATTGTACTGTACCTGAATAAAACAGCAGAAGATCAGTGTCCTTACTTTCTTGGCTTCTATCTCATCTTTCAACTCTGTCATCCGATTTGTGTTCCTCGCAAATTTGTTAATTTTCTGCTGGTCTTCAAAGGTGACATTGACATCTTCAACTGCCTGCGAAGGGAGTAGACACTTGCTAAGAACAGAGTTCTAGGGGAAATACTCCATCTGCCTAGGGCTGCACAATATGGACAAAATACCACTTGTGATGCCTTTCAAAATATTAAGGCATCATGGCGTCAATTTCCTGGAATTAAAAAGCCTTGAAGTGTGTAAATTTTCCTTTTTGTACAAAAAAGGTTACACCAATTTGAGATTATATTATTTGGGACAAATGGCTCTGCTGAATCGTTTTCTAGCACAGTTTGATAGCCCTCCCCTCCAACATATGCACTAAACCTGCCAATTAACAGATGAGTCAAAGCATGTGTGTTTGAGAAGGGAACTCACTCTGTTTATACCCTGCTTAGGAATAACTGAATTAAAGGTGATCACAAGTAAGGACAATCTATTGAGAAGCATGAATCTGAAAAGTATGACCGAAGGACAAGTCCACAGTCATGCTGCAATAGAAAAGGTTCTTCACCAGACTGAAAATAAGTTACTGGAAGTAAGTGGCCTGGCCCAAACCCTGAAACAGGTGTGTCCCAATACTTTTGTCCATACAGTGTATGCTGTCTGGCTTTTTATGTCTATTTGTCAAAACTAACAAATGTACTAAGATAGCTGTGTATATGGAACTATAATTATAAGCTGTTAACACACGTGATTGGTATACCTTCTATTTTCACATAAAGCACTAAACAGTAGAGTATTTTTGTTAATGTTAGGTGGTCAGATCTAGCCTCATCAAATAATATAGTTGAGTACAACTGTCAATTTGAGACAGTAAAATTTTACTTTATGCTATAATGCAGTACTGGTTAATGCTCTGTAGTCAGACATAGATTGACTGAATAATAATACAGTAAAGTAGAGTATATCTGTTCATTTGAGGCAGTACACTGGAGCTTCATGATGAGAGACTCAGCCTGCAGGTTTATTTTAGCCATCAAGCTAACGGTTAAAGCCCTGGCTGAATTAACGACAAAACTGCTGTAAGCGAACGTGAATATTTGCTCACACAAACAACACTGAGTTTATTTCAACCTATAAGGCGATTGGGAATAAAACTGAAACCCTTATTTATCTAAATAACAGCAGGCAGATGTTTCTTACCACAGTCTTCTTCGTGGTGGCTGCCATCTTGAACGGAAGAGGAGAGCTCGTGGCGTGAGTGAATCATGCTTTTGAACCGATTCACAAGAATCACTGATTCATTTTTGAGGGGAAGTCCCTTTTCTATTCCAGCATGACTATGGCCCCAGCGCACAAAGTATTTTTCATTAACACATGGTGGGATGGGTTCGGTGAGGAAGAACTTGACTGACCCGCACAGAGCCCTGACCTTAACCCCATCCAACACCTTTAGGATTAACTAGAACTAGACTGGGAGCCAGTCAGCCAGACCTTCTCGTCCAACGTCATTGCCTGACTTAAATACTCTGCAGAATGAATGGGCACAAATTCCCACACAGAAACACTCCAAAATCTTGTGGAAACCCTTCCAAGAAGAGTGGAAGCTGTTTTAGCTGCAAAGGGGAGACCAATATCATACTGAAGTGCAGTGTCATTAAAAGTCCCTGTTTGTGTAATGGTCAGGCGTCTCAATATTTTTGTCCAAACGCTGAAAACAAACTCTAACATAAAACGTATATGAAATCCCACACATTTTGTCTATTCGGATTGTACAAGGAGAGGATAAAAATGAACTTGACTCATGATTCAGAGAATCATTAAACCGGACCTTTACATTTATTGAAACGGGCCGTTCAAAAGAGTCGGTAAATCCAACTGAATCGAACCTCCACACTGGTGGAGGCGAGGTGTGTGAAAGGATTATTAACTAGCACACAAAATACTGAAAAATGTGTATATTGTTTAAGGTGTTTAAACTAATAAATAACAGCAAATAAATATATAAAATATGTATACATTATGTATACGTTTGTATGTATACGTTTTTATAATTCTATTTATTGCATTTCTGGAATGGAGTATGAATGCTGTGCCACTACTGACACTCAGTGGACAAAATCAGAACCCAGGGGTCTTCTGATGGTGTGAAATGGTTGAAAGTTTTTTGGTGGTGTGAAATGGTTGAATGAGTGGTCAAATCTGGAAACGTTTTTATTTTTCTTGGTGGAATGGAATAAAACTTACCATCCAGCATCTGAACATCTAGCCAGGCTGAAGAGACCATGCAAAGCACCACAACCATCCCCTCTTTGTTTGTTTTATATGTGCTCTTGATTATAATGTTTTGTTTTGACAATGATAATAATATCATCAACAACAACAACAATTATAATTATCCAAGATAAGATAAGAAATGATTGTATCATTAGGATGCACAGTGCAACAAGAGGAAAAAAAAGATAATTAGACAATAGAACAAAATAAAAAGATAGACAAAAAGCAATAGTGCAACAAAATGACAAGAACTTTAGTGTGACAAATAACAGTGTGACACTGACATTACTGTGTGTAATATTTAATGTGCTGTGCCAGCAGATCAGGAGTGTAAAATGGTTTATGAAAGTGACTTAGTGTTACTGTAATAAAAATAAATGCAATAAAATAGCCACAGAAGATATGGTTATGAGATTAACATTCAATAACATTCAATCAATTCACAGATGAAACAGTTCAGTATTTTGCACAAATGCGGTTCATAACTGAATAACGACTCCCTACAGATCGGTGAGGAATAATACAGTTTTATGGCCAGATGTAGAAAGGATTTCCTGTGGCTTTCTGTCCTGTTTTGAGGCTATGAGTCTTGTTGTATGTGTTCCAATGGCCTATTAATAATAATAAAAAAGTAATAATAATAATAGACACAGTGGCGATGTAAAATGTCTTAGTTTCATAATAAAATAGCTTACGCTATAATAAAATGTGTCATGGTTTTGGTAATTAAATTCTAATTCAAATTGGAAAAAATAGTCAAAGTCAAGAGTTCAAATTAGGCCTCAGTATTAAAAGGTAATGTCATTGAACCAAAATAGGTATATGTTGAGCAAAGAAGTAAATAAAGACGGACCAGTGTTGTTTGTGTAATCTGTATGTATGATAGAGGGTATTCATGAAGGCCTGTACATTCAGTAACATACATGAAATTGTGCTGTTTATTTTCAAATCTTGTTTTAAACAAGTTTACAAGTTTATAAAGCCGTAATGCCGTAAATGTAAATGTAAAGCTTATAGTATCATCTCTAAAACCAATACAAGTGCTCATAATGGACTGCTGAGTGCTAGGGATGTTTTGTTTTATTTGAATATCTTACTCTGTGTCCCTTTATTAAACATCCACTTTGCAAACAGTAAGCTTACTGCACCCATAGGCAAATATTGCCACAATGCTCGCACTATGTTTTGTGATCATTTCACTGTTGATTTAGATTTATGCATACAGCAATCAGCCATAACATTAAAACAACCTGACTAGTATAGTGTAGGTTCTCCATGTGTTGCCTGAACAACTCTGACCCATCAAGGCATGGACTCCATGAGACTTCTGAAGGTGTGCTGTGGCATCTGGTGGCAAGACTTTAGCAGTATATCCTTCAGAACATCCCACAAATGTTGGAGTACAAGCCAATACCTTGAACTTTTTCATGTCATTTTTTACAGTGTGGCAGGGCACAGAGTTTTCATCAGTTTACAGGAGCCAACATGGGCACTCTGGTCTGCAGCTGTGCAGCGCGATTTGCAGTGAGTGAATTCTATAGCAATTTGTGCTACAGAAGCTCTTCTATGGGAGCACACCAGATAGGCAGCTGGTGGCCTAGTGGTTAGGGTGTTTGCCCTGTGATCAGAAAGTTGTGAGTTTGAATCCTAGGACTGCTAGCGGCACCTAAGAGTTTCCCTTGAGCAAGGTGCCATCCCCCCCCCCACACACACTCCCCGGGCGCTGTATACCTGGCTGCCCGCTGCTTTACTTGGTGAATGGGTTAAGGCAGAGAAGGATTTCATATGACAGAATGGTCACTTTACTTTACTTACCATAAACATCAATGAGTCTTGGGTGCCCATGACCCTGTTGCTAGTTCACTGGGTGTCGTTCCTTGGACCACTTTTGGTACTAGCCCCTGCATACTGGGGACACACCAAGACCTGCTGATTTGGAGATGCTCAGAACCAGCCGTCAAGCCATCACAGTGAGCAGAGGACTGGGATAGTCAACGCTGCAGGAAATGAAGGTGTGGATATGTTTCTCCAAGTTTTGGTTGGACACAAAGTCTCTGAATTCAGCAATGGAAGGCTTTCCACAAGAGTGTTCTGTGGAGTGTTTCTGTGGGGCATGCTACCATGCTGGGAAAAGAAAAGAGCCAGCCAACAAGCTGGAAGCATACCGTTGTCCAAAATGTCTTGGTATGCTGAAGCATTAAGACTGTCCTTCACTGGAAGTAAGGGGTCTAGCCCAAACCCTCAACAACAGGTGTGTCCCAATACTTTTGCTTATATAGTGCATCAAAGAAGATCATAAAGCCACTGGTTTGTAAAGCTGCCTAATGATATACGAATCCATTTCTTTAGCACGGCAAACCCTATTATTACTAAATAAACCAAAATATCGGTCCATTTATCAAATAGTGATGTTTGGGTCACTAAGCCAGCTCTAAATGCCTCACATGCCTTGATTATTCCGTCCACGATAGCAATGGTCAGAGGGCGACCACAGAGGAATTTCTCTTCCGCCCCCAGTGTGTACATTTACAATGTGACACTGTAACTGCGGACTGCATGTATTAGCACATTATTAGCCTAACTCTCACCACCAGCTGACCTCCAGCTTTGGGACTATTCAGGATTTTCTAGGGTTTTGCCTGGTCATCGTCACACAGCCAGTTGTTTTGTGAGTCTGGTCATAAACATGGCTACTTTGCATATTTAGGCTTTTTCTCACTGTTCCTTCAGTGAAAATTAGACCAAAGGAAAGGAAAGTGATATAAGGCAGTCCAGTTTTCTTGAATTTAAACAAAGCATTTATTCTTAGAAATGAGAAATGTTCATTTGAGGGAAGATCCATGAGAAGGAGGAAATGGCTTAAATTCCTGAACTACATTACTCACAACTGAGTAAAAATAGCCTGGAAATTGATCATACCACACACAGCTAACTTTCAAAACACTCAAGGCATGCTATATGGCACGATCACTTCAAAATGTGGTCTTGTTCTCCCGTCTCTTTCAACAGTTGTTGGAGGTTGTTAAATAGGGTCGATCCCCTGTAGGTCTGTGAATGAAGAAATACAGTTAGAGCTTGATTATTTTGTTAATTTTCAACGTGGTAATAAGTTCAATATGTGCCCCAATATGTTAAATCCATCAAACAAACATTAGTTTTGCATTACATAGTGCAGAGGAGTGCTCTCTGCTGAGGGTGTTCTTATTTTCACTCATTTGACCGAAAGTGCCCAGACTTTTGCGCATGACTGTACAGTGGTACCTTGACATTTTGGGAACCTTTTTTTTTTTTTTAGACATTTTTGCATGAATATGACCTAAAACACCATCAGATTTTCGTTAAATGTTATAATGGAATAATTTTCTGCCTCATTTTAATTATGCACTCTTTACCACCCTTTTCAAAAAGAAAAGAAACTGTTCTGCTATAATTGCAAATGAGAAAATGGTTCTACTATTACTACATATGAGAAGACACATCCCATCATTAGTTATTTGCCATTACAGTGAGAGTGAAGAAGCAAAGGCACCAGTTTGAGCAGAAAAGAGATAAAGGAGATGTAAGTGAGAGGATAATACATTCTGCCTGCCAGCAACTTCATAGTACCCTCAAGGGCTTAACTTTTGCATATGACTACACAATGGTACTTTGAAAGATTGTGAACACTTTTTTTCTGTATTTTTGCATAACTGTGACCTAAAACATTGCCTCAGTACCTACTCTGTGAGACTATGAGCACTATGTGAGGTTCCTGTTCATCTACTATAGCTTTCAATACAAAAGACCCCATAATTTGTGACCCTACAATCCTCACCAAGATGAGGGTTCTGGGACTGAACAGCTGTCTGTGTACTTGGGTTTTCAACTTCCTCACAGGCCAGAGGTGAGGAACGTGAGGGAGGTGGAGAACCTGACATCATGGTGTCAGCTGAACTGAGTTCATCTATTGGTGGACTTCAGGATGGGAGCAGCAGTGGTCCTACAAATCCCCTCAACATCGATGGGACTGCAATGGCAAGGACGAGCAGCTTCGGATATCTGTGTCTGATATCTCTGAGGATCTGACGTGGACTGGATATTTTCAAGCCCAGTCCAAAAAGGCAAAGCAGCGCCTCTACCATCTGAGACAACTGAGGATGTTTTGGGTCTCTTCAAAGATCTTGAGTCGTTTTTATCCTGTAGAAAAGTGTCCTGACTCAGAACATCACCTCCTGGTTTGGGAACAGCTCTGTTCAGGACTTTAGGGAGTGATCAGAACGCTGCACAAGATCAGATCGACTGTCTCTGCAGGACATTTATACCAGGAGAAGCAGAACCACAGCAACCAGGATCATCAGAGACTCATCCCACCCAGTAGCTGCCTGTTTGACCTGCTGAAATCAGGCAAATGCTTCAGGAGTATTATGACCAAAGCAGAGAGACTCAGGAGGAGCTTCTGCCCGCAGACCATAAGACTCTTAACCAGGACACAACACACGACTTTAACTGTTCATAACACAAACTGAACTCTCTACCTCACTGTATCTCACCTGCCGTCTGTCACCAGTGTCAGTTTACATCAACCAGTAAATGGCACACTGCACTTTACAGTGCATCCTCTAGTCTATTAATTTGCACACTTCAGATTTTGTTCACCCTTGTAATGTTTATTTGAATATAGATACATATATACACACATACATATATGTGTGTGTGTCTCACTTTTTTTACTGGTGAAAATGGTTCTGCTATTATTACATGATTAGATTACTACATAGATTGTTCATTGGTGAGAATGCACCCATTTTCAAGGGTTTGCAGGTCATTAAGACACATTCCGTTACAGTGAGTGTGAAGAAGTAAAGGGATTCATTTGAGCGGAAAAACGGAAAGTGTGAGAGGATAATGCCTTCTGTCAGCAACGTCAAGGTGCCCTCACCCCAACTTCTGTCCTTCATGACATCACATCTTTTGCGCAATGGTAGAGAGGTGTTTGCATTTCTTTCATCTCATTCTTAGCCTGTTATCAGATGACCTGAAACAGGCAAGCACTGGCTGAAAACTGCCATGTTTAGGTGGGTTTGGGACAGTTCAGCTTTGTCTTGCCTTACTTACAGTGTATTTCACCGGGGCAATTCTGTCTGATTTAGGTTACTTGTTTTGCAGCTTACATGCCGGTAGTCTGCGCCCACATGCAACCGCAAGTGAGTTCAAGTCAAGTCAAGTCAAGCCAAGTCAAGTCAAGTGGGTTTTTATTGTCATTTCTACCATATACACAGTACACAGTAAAAACAAAACAACGTTCCTCCAGGACCATGGTGGACACAGATTGTTGTTTGTGGAAAAGTCTTATTTGCTCAGAGGTAGAGGCCAGTGAAAACTATGATGTTTTATCATTACTGAGATGATTATGATACGCAATATGCTTTCCTGAGCACACTGTGATATTGTAATCACTGACCCACTGCATGTTTTCTTACAAAAAATTAATTACTAAATAATGTATTTCTTTGTTTAATAGTCAGTGCCCTATAGCAACCCATCCAGGGTTTTTCTCCACCTATCGGCTTACGACCCCCCCCCCCCTCCCCCGTTGACCCTGGTAGAAGGATAAATGGCTCTGATAACCACTGTGTAACTACACACAACGTCATCTGCCTATAAAGTTTCTAGTTCTGGTTCAAAATAAAGTTAAATCACAAATCCTGAGAAGCCCATGAGGCACATCCGCTTGGTTTGTTTTCCTTCAGGGTTGGAATTGCACTCATGGTGGCTGACACACACGTGTGTTAATGTTTGGCACTAAGTGTGTGTGAACAGCCATTATCTCCCGAGTTCTTCTGTCCTGAGCAGCAGTACTAAATGTACCCAAATGCTGGGGAATTAATACTATAGATTAGTAACTTACAGTGAGTTCCTAATGACACAGATTTTGGTTAGCAGTACATTATGGCACGCAGTAGAGATAGTAGCATATAAGTAATATATTTCACATGGTAAGACTATTGCACATAATAAGATATAGAACATAATGAAGTGATTTAGCACCAAAGTAGAAAACTTCACATGATACTGCACCTTGGAAAGACTACTGCACATAATAAGCTATTGCACATAATGATAATGGTCACAATGTTTTTAAGATTAAAATGGCAAATGCTTCTTGTTTAATTTTCTTTGGCACAGCATTGCTTTGTTTTCTTTGCATACTAGCTCCTAACTTTAAAGCTTCTGAATCAGTCAATAAATTCGGTCCACTTGTAATGTTATTTTGGTTTTATGAACTATGAACAGTCCTAACTCATTTCTACACGACCATTTTCCACCCTCTCTTGTCAAAACCCTGTAACCCTGTATCCCTAAAAAGTAACTTTACTGGAGAAAAGAAAAACATTTCTTCCCTCACTTACTGACCCACTGATAAAAGATCTGCAATGAAAAAAAGACAATAATGAAGACACAAGGTTTAGTTATGAAAGTGGCCATATTTAAATGCCTGTTTTGATTGGCTGTATTGAACCTCATTCAAAAAGCAGTCTGGATGGAAAGACTCCTTATAACTTCTGCATGGATGAACATGGCTTAAATGTGTTGGCTTTTGTGACATCACAAAAACAACATATTCCTTACAAACTGATTTTGTAGCTTCCAAACATACTGGGGAGTGAACTGTGCTCTTCCTTGCAATAGTGTTTCAAAACCTGAAGCTGAAAACCCGAAAATAAAATCTTTCAAAATATTTTAGAGATAATCAATTAAAATGTAGCATTTTGGGGGCTATGATAAATCATGACCAGTATTGCTAACAATGCAATGAAGGTTTAGATTTCAGACCAAGCCCTTACTCTATGAAAATCCCAAGATTTTATGCCTATACTGTGCATTGCATTGGATTTCTATTGCATTTTTATTAAACAGTTTACATTTTGTAACCATTACACGATGAATGAACCAGTAGAAATGATTCAAAACTACTTGCAATTAAATGCTGTTTTAGTAAAGCAACATTTTGACTAACATTACAGTTAAGAATGTTTTTCCTTCTCTTGTATTGCAAGGTTTTGTGACAGCAGTATGTATTTAGAAGACTTTCTCCGTGCGTGTTTAGATGGACAGTGCCATCACTTTGTAAATAAAGGCAAAAGAATTATGTGAATCTTTAAGCAGTGACTGGGCAAGAACCATACTGACACTGAGCAAATAAACTCTGTTTTCAATGGCTCGCCCAGCACATGAATATCCTTCACACACATCCTGTTTGAGGCCAGCCACACCTATGTCTGAAAGCTGCCTGGCCTTTTTCTTCACTCTTCATGCTGAAGTTGTGCTTAACAGAACATGCGCTGACCCCAGATCAGTCCCTCGCAGACGATCCAGAGCCATGTAAACGCCAGGCATGTGACAAAAGCTGATCTGCAAGTGTGCAGGCATGACTCAAAGCTCAGCAGCTTGTAGTCTGATCCCTTCATCAGTGGGAAACAATGGATATTGACTAGGGTTCATCAGCATTGAACTCCAAGAGATAAATGTTCATGCAGGCAGGAGCTAAGCTCTGATATCACTACAGGCTTTAGAGCCCCACCCATTTTTAGCATAGGTATATGTGTGCACACAGGTTTATTTAGCAGCGCAATACTGATGTTTATGCAATCGGAAAGCGGAATACTGCACAAACATTCGGGACAGACGACTGCCTAATTAGGCAAAAAAAGAAAAGACCTCAGCACATTAAGGTAAGACCAAATGCAAGAATACAGAGGACGTTTTGATATGCAAATCATTGTTTTGTTACTGAGCACAAACACAATAACCCATTTATATATTATATTATACAGAATAAACTATGCTTTTATGCAGAACAATCTAGTCAATCTAAATAACCTGGACTGATCATTTTAGTTGTTTGGATCTTGAATAGCAGTCATGTGCAGAAGTTTGGGCAACCCCAGTCAACATGTTTTGTTGATTTTCTAGGAGAAAATAAGTACGGCAATTACGGAGAACACACTTCAGCACATGTAATGCCAAGTTACAGTTTACTTGCTGTGTTAATTTTCTGTGTTCTCGAATATGTTAAACCTCTGCACTATAAGGTGCAGAAAAAATGCTAAATTTATGCTTGTTCCTTGTGGAAAGTGTACTTATTTTCAGTTAGAAAATCAACAAAACATAATTTGACCAAGTGTTTGACCAAACTTTGGTATAGAACTGTATGTAAATGATTATAATAATAATAAAATAGTAGTAGCAGTAGTAGTATGTCAGATGCACAATATTACGATATAACAATATGAAAATTGTTATTGTGTGTTGGATAAGTTGGAACCAGGGGGGTTGGTGTGCGTAGAGGTCTGCATCTCGGCTGAGAAAGACAGGCCGACGGCCGGGCACCGCACGGCCATTCTGGACTTTTCCAGAATGCACAGATTGCCAGTCTGACCCTGGCTGGAACAAATCTTCAGTCAGACGTGTCACTTTTGATATAGATAAAAACATTCAAAAACACAGAATACAGTTATTTTTATTTGGCTTTTTACATACTGTATTAAGCAGGATTATTTATGCTCTGTTTGTAATGAAACATCCAGCTGGTTTGGGCTCTTTATGCTCAGACGACACTGTAAAAAATGGTTTCAACCTGAAAAAAACAGTTAATGTGATATGCAGCTTATATTGTTTTACTCGGCTCAAATAATTTGTATGAAACAATGCAAAATGAAAACGAACTTTAGATGAACAAACCTAAGCTTATATGGGGTTAAACAGAAATTCGGTTTTATAACCTATAATTCAAACTGACAGCCTTGCGTTGCATCTGAACCTAACAGTATGTAAAAGTGCATATTCCTTCTCTTTACATGCTCATGTTCTTGATGCAGGTCTTCTGCTTTTGCCAAAGTGCAATCAAGATGGGGAACAGACAGTCTGTTGAAATTACAAGACCACAGGTAGCACCGTAACCTGCTTTACTCTTATTGTGTCCATTTTAACTAAATTAATTAGTATTAATTTGGGCTTTAATTTTCTTCTGTCTTCATGCTCATACATTCACTATATGAACAAAGTATTGGGACGCTTGACCATTACACCAACAATGACACTGCATTCAAATACATAACTTTAATATGGAATTATGGAATTATAGACTTTTGCAGCTATAACAGTGTCCACACTTCTTGGAAGGCTTTCCACAAGATTTTGGAGTTTCTGTGGGAATTTGTGCTCACACAGCATTTGTGAGGTCAGACACTGATGTTGGACGAAAAGGTCTCGTTCACAGTCTCCGTTCCAGTTTATCCCAAAGGTGTTGGATGGGGTTGTGGTCAGGGCTCTGTGTGGGCCAGTCAACTTCTTCCACACTGAACTCATCCAACCGTGTCTTTATGGATATTGCTTTGTGCACTGGGGCACGGTCACGCTGGAATAGAAAAAGTTATTTGCCATTCCAGCATGTCCACAAAGTAGGAAGCATGGCGTTGTTCAGAATGTCTTGGTGTGCTGGAGGATTAAAATTGTCATTCACGGGAAGTAAGGGGCCTAGACCAAACCCTGAAAAACAGGTGTGTCCCAATACGTTTGTCCATGTAGTGTATTAGCCAGCAATTTTGTAGCAAGTTGTCCTGTTAAGGCCTGGAGAAAAATCTTACCCATAAGCAGACAGTTTCTGTATAAAAACTAAATATTGTCCAGTATATTTTGTTACAGTTTGAAACATTCTAATGGCATTACCCAGGTTTCTCACCTTCTGTGATAACTGAATCTCCTCTGATGTGTAGTAACTGCTCGTTGAAAACCAGAAGCGTATGTCTACATATCTTATGTTTTATTTTGTTAACTGTTTCTTTCCAGACAGAACATGACGGGAAAAATGTTCAAAATGGGGAACTTAATGGACATGCAATATCTGGTTCAGACTCACCTGATACTGGTAGGGATATCCTTATCACACAGTAATGTTTTTTTGGACAGATGTCCACTCTTCTCTTTACGCTTGGACTGGAATGATAAAAAGGTTCTCATGCCCAGTCCATGATCACCCTATTTCAGGAATTTTCTCCTTGGCATGCTGTTGCTGTATAAACTTTGGGCGTAGGCCGGTGACAACACTGGTGACAAAGTGCTGTTTGAGTTTCTCCTGTGCACACAGCATCTGGCTGCACTGGTGGTCATATAACAGAAAAGGCAAGCATCATGAAGACGGATGCCTTGAGAAAATATTGATATTTCTGCCATGAGACAGACTGTGAAGGTCTGATTCAGTCACAGATTATTATTGATGACTCATCAATATTCACAAGCTTGTGCATTTTAGCCAGTAAGCTCTGTGTACACTTTGGTGGTGTTGGACATGGAGTTTGCAGCTACTGGGACCTCCTTGGACAAAGCTTTCTCCAGGGGAGTGGCTGCTTTGTTTCGAATCCTTTCCAGAATCTCTGACATTGCTGCATTAGTTAAAAAGGATTATTCCGTATCGTACAACATGCAAAGTGATGTTAGTGTAGTACACCCAGGCTTATACAGAAACGACTAGTGGTTGCGTTTTGAGAAATGGGCTTTAAAGGGGAATCCCACAGATTTATTTTTTTTTAATGTTTGCATAATTCATTCATCACTAAGAAGCAAAGAAACATTCAAAGTGGTTCGCCATGAAAGGCGTAAATTTGTAGATAAACTGACTCAGACTGCTATACAGTCATAGTGATCGGAACCAGGAGTCACAATATCTACAAAGCAAATATAGTAATTTATTTACATTCCGAAACCGCCCATGAACCAACATGTGTGTCTTCTGCGCTGTGCAGACCAAACCATGTAACTCTTTTTTTCTTAAAGATACATTTTTCTTTTTTATATTTATATAAATGTATATATTTGTTGGAGCAAGAGAAATGCTACAAAACCGAAGAATGCTTTCCATGAACTTATGTTAGAGAGCAATAACATTTGGGCCTTTTTCTGTAAAGTTGCCATTTTGGCATTTGTTGGTCAGCAATGATATTTAATGTTGATAATGAT
>JBBPCX010000141.1:7531048-7547676 GCA_037974365.1 Hydrocynus forskahlii
AACATTTGGGCCTTTTTCTGTAAAGTTGCCATTTTGGCATTTGTTGGTCAGCAATGATATTTAATGTTGATAATGATAAGTTTTCCTTGGAACAACTTGCATGTACCTCTCTGCCATAAACTGACTTAAGGAACGTGTTTTTGACCAACATCTTTTCAAAGTGATTTTAATGAATCACAACTTGTTACATGTCAAGCTTTTCATGAAGTAACTTTAAGTGAAGACATTTAAGGCATTAGGCATTGAAGTCTTCAGATCTGGTTCTTGTCGCCTCCACTATGACCAATTCTTGTTCAGTAGGTTCACATCAAAGTGCTCAATCTCATTTTTGGAATTTTTAAAAGACAGTGGAATTCCCCTTTGTACAAAAGAGCACAGCACTTCCTCTATAACAGACAAGTGCAAGTTTACTGTTTTTGTCGTTATCAGGCTAGCCCAGGTAAACTACACACTCGCAGGAACTACTCGTGAGATTTCATTTCAGGAGTCTTGGTGGAAAATGGCACTGATCACAGTGTAGATCTAGTGTGATTGAGAAGTTGCTATTAAACAAGTGTTTGGAGACAAACAAGCATTGGTTTTATGGCCAGAATAAAAATGGATTTGAACCGGCAATCTTCGGATTCAGTGCCTGCAGCCCCACTGAGCGGGCATGAACACAGTACCTCTGTGAAAATGCACAAAGCCACATACTAAGCTGCTTCAGCTAAACAGTAAAATAGAAACAGTTCCAAAAGACTCCTTGAAGCGCACCAAGGTGTAGAGGAGGGAAGTCCAGGAAACACCAAGTTCATCTGCTTGGGTCTGCCAGGTCAGTGTCTTTAACACTGAAAAGGGATTTCCAGGAGTTCTACCTCAGTCCGTTTCAGTTATTATTTTTTGCAATGACAGCAATGATACTTTTCATGTGTTTTAAATGTATTTCGCATGTCTCTCTTATTTTAATTCTTTGATTGTAGTTTCCTTTGAAGTAATAGTGCAGCAAAACAGCGAGCCACCTGCTGGGACTCAAACAAATAACGCAAAACCACCACCAGAATCCGCAGAAGCTAACGCCAAACAAGTCGGTGCTCCCGTCCTCTCTCTGGAAGTGTCACCAGAGCCAGAAATCCCAGCGCAGAGCAGCACTCCAGCTAAAGAGGAGGCGCCCAAACCAGTTCAGACGTCCGGCTTCTTAAAGATTTTCAGGAAGAGGACTGAAACTGTGGCCCCCACAATCGAGACCAATGTTTTGGCTGAAGAACAAGTCGTTACTGAAGTACAGACCGACGGACAGATGTCTGTAAGTGCAGCACCTCATGAATAAACCATTTAGTTCATTCCATTTCTGCCAGGTTCAGAGTTTATTGCGCTTATATGAGCTTAATAACCTCCTTATTTCCTTGCATTACAACATTTACAACATTATTGTTTTGAACAATATGGAATCATGGAATGAAATTTTTATTTTTGTTCTTCTGTTTTGATATTTTAAGCGCTGTAATTAATGATTTTGGTTTAAAAATAATGAAGTAAGTAAATAAATAAATAAAGACATAGTTTAGACTTGTAAAGAAAAAAAACTAAGTAGATAAATGAATAGGTTAGAGATAGAAATAAGTACATTTATTTTTGCTTTAAATAATTAGTAGGCATAGGTAAGTTATTCAGAAATAAAGTGTTAAAGTTTAGAAATGAATAAATATGTAATAATAAATTAGGAATCTATCAATAAAAAGTCATAAGCGCAGCCATAATTACCGTCAGAGTCATTATCTGGATAATAGACTCAGGTTCTTTTTGGACTAAATGTGATTTTCACTGATGAGTCATGACTGATAAATCTAAGAAAACAAAACTGAACTGAGGCGGTTCCATCTACACTGAAGCGAGTACACCTACGGGAGTCCAAAACTGAATATGAAGAAAGGACAGCAAAGGCTGAAGGTCCTTTCAGAAGTGAAAGATACAGTTCTCCAATGGCATTGATTAGAAAAAATGTTTAATAAGACACCATTACTGAGGGTAAATGTTCTATACTAGTGTTGAGGTAGTCATTTCTATTAAATGGCTCTTAATGTGTTTGTCATTTTGATAAGAAGCAAGTCTATAATTGAGCAGCCAAGGACCCTGAAGCTAAGAAATTGTTTGTGTTTAAGATGCAAATATATATGTATATATATAAAAGGCACCCCTGGCCAAATGATAATTTTTTAATTGGAAAAAAGTATATCCTCTACACTTCTGTACACGACAGTACTGCTTACTTATGAATTTAACATTAAAAAGAAACATAAAATGTAAAAATAAATGTGACATATCCTGAGGCCCTTCCAGAAGCTGCAGCAGCAGCAGCAGAGGAAACAGTGGTTGAACCCGAAACAGCTTAATCTGATGCAGTGGAAAAGTTGCCAGTTGCAATGGTAATTATTTCCATCACTGGGGAATCAGAATTAGTCAATGACATTCCAGTGGCCGAGGAACAAGAAGCTATGACTGAAAAGAAATTGCAGTTTGATGAGAAATTGGTGGAGGAACCTGAGGAACCAAAGACAAAGTATGAGTTCCTCCTACTAAGGAATTAGCACCACATGATGAGGAGCCTTTCAATAGAACTACTGCTCTCTAGTCACTTATGCTCACTGAAAACCAACAAAACAGGCCAGCTTTGGCATAGTACGTATGGTACTGTAAGTAGTGGTGCCACTTAAGGTACCATTACTTCAAAAATACATCTCATTTTCATTTGATCCATTATTTTGATTGCCACCGTACATGTGCCATATAAGATGTTTCCAGTAATGTTTCATTCACAGAAATAGGAAATTATGATTAACCTCTTTGTTGATCCCTTACAAAAGGAAATCGACTTCATTTGCGCAGACCATGATGAAATTTTTGAAGATGACAACGCTGTCTCTCTGCTGTCATCTGATGAACTTGATTCTGAACGCATGAAAGTTGCAGAGGAGTTGACATTGCAGCTCATTGCCTCCATTCAGAAGTCACTCACATCCAAAGACATTACTGATGTAGCGCCATCAAGTTACAACACCTCACTCACGTATCCCGAGGCCCTTGGAGCAAGCAGCGTAGAGGAGCCAGCATCTGTTGGGGAAATAAACACTGTGGCCAAAACAGCTTTATCTGATGCAGTGGAAAAGCTCCCAGTTGCAAAGGAAACTGTTTCAGTCGCTGAGGAACCAGAATTAGTCCCAATGGTTCCAGGATCTGTAGCCAAGGAAGAAGAAGCTAGGATTGAAAAGAACTTGCAGTTTGATGAGAAATTGCTGGAGGAACCTGAGGAACTCCGGACAGAGAATGAAATTCCTGCTGCAAAGGAATTATCAGCACATGGTGTGGAGTGTTTATGTGGAACTAATGCACTCCAGTCAATTGAGGAAGATACCTGGGTGGTAATTGATGGGCCTATTCCAGAAGATTATCCTACACAGTTGCTTCATCAGCTGAGGTTTATTTGTGGTGAGATCGGCACAAATGTATGTGCTAAAAAAAGGAGCATTTAAATCATAACTTATGTTTGCTCAAGCATGGGTAATAAGGACAGTGAATCAACAGCGGAAGAACATGAAGAGCATCCCAGGAGGAACTTTCTCAGTAGAGTAAGTCTGATCAATGGATTTGGAGGATAAAATGAACATCCCATTGGATGGATGGACTAACTGCATGGAGTGATTCAACATTAATTGTCAATGTAATCCCTAATCTGTGTGCTAATAATCTATGGTGCACTGAACAACAGATGACTAAAAATGAAGCTGTTTTAAGGAACCTCATTGCCTCTGGTCATTTGAAATTGCTGCTATTAATTTATAAGCATAATGTACGTTTGCTGTAACTCAGCAGGCCAAGAGAACACAAACAAATGAAGTCAGAGCAATACAAACACCCCTAGGCAATCCCTGAAATAATGGGTTAAAACAGGTCCACTAATATAATACTAACATTAAAAAAAATGCATTAACATTCTTTTTTTTTTTAAAGTTTTGACATTATTTGCAGCCACCTTGACTGTGGCATAAGACAGGCACAAAGTTGGAGTCAAGATATGTTTGGTGTCTGAAATATGATTCATCGATGAAGAGAAACCTCATCTGTCAATTATTATTTTCTGCATACATTTACCAACTTCTGCAACAAGCTGTTTTGTAATTTGAAAAAGTCCTGCTTTAGTGGTTTCTGACCCTCGTTTACTTCATGTACAGTGGATATAGAAAAAAATCCCAAATAAAAAAAATTCAAGCTGTAGATTCTCAATGCAACTAATAACATCATAGTGTTAGATAGGATAGCGACAGTTCAGGAAATAAATAAATAAATAAACACAATCACTGAGATGGATTAAGGATCAACCCCTCTCTGAGAGTACTTTGCAGAATCACCTTTTTATTTTCATTACTGACTTGAGTCTGTTGGGATCCGTCTCTACCCACTTTGCACATCTAGACTGTGCAACATTTGCCCGCTCTTCTTTACAGACTTCTTTACAGATTTTCAAATTGGATGGTGACCGTTTTTGGACTGCAATCTTCAAGTCATTCCACAGATCAATAGTGTTTAAGGGTAAAGGGCATTGTCCTTTTTCTCCCTCAGCCACGATGTGGTGAGTTTCGTTGCATGCTTTGGGTCACAGTTGTGTTGGAAGGTTAACCTTCTTCCCACTGACAACTTTCTGGCAGCAGGTTTTCCTCACGAATTTGACATTATTTTGCCCCGTCCATTTTTTTGTCCTGACAAGTACCCCAGTCCCAGCTGCAGAGACCCCCCACACCCCCCAACAGAATGTTACCACCTCTGTGCTCTACTGCACGTATTGTGCTCTTTGGATGGTGAGTTGTATTGGCTTTCCGCCTGACGTACCATTTGGTGTTGAGGCCAAATAGTCCATCCAGTTTGGAGGGACGGCCTGATCTGTCGAGTGCCCTAGTAACACTGAGCACTTTTGACTTGATTGATAAAGCCTTTGAATTTTTTTTGTGTCCATCACCTGACTTATGCCTGTCCACATCTTTATCCCTGAGATCTTTTGAAAGTGCCTTGCCACCCGTAGTTGATTGTTTGCACTACCGTAGTTCAGCATAAAATCAATACAGCTTGTAAATACAGCTGGGAAATTTGATTTTGTTTTTTGTGTCTTCATTTCAGGCTGCAAACAACAAAATGTGAATATTTTGATGGGGTGATTCTTTTCTATACCTACTGTATCATAGCAAAAGAAACCAGGCAAGGTCATCCCTAAGGCTCAATTTTGTCTTTGAATTTTTAGAGACGCCAAGGTCGGATCACATAAGCAGATCTTTTTGAGATCTACTTGATTCAGACACTGCTTTCATTACTTTTAGCCTAGCTACATTAGCCTTGTAGTTCCTGTCCAAAACTAAAGAAATTACTTTTGGACGTCAAATGTGTCTTGACTGGTTCACATCTGTTTGAGGGACCACGGTCCACGACTGGGTCAGGAGAGAAGTACTGTCGTAAAAAGCCTTGCTCAGTCTTTCAAGATGACCAGAGCAGGCCAAAGTTGGACATTCATTTCGGGAGCCAACTGTATCAAAGCTCTTATAAAGTCAAGTTCCCTCTCTTTCTCCTTTCATCTAGTGAAAGCCCAAGTGATTATACTGTAAATACTACAAAAAGCCACACTTTGATGAATGAACAGTGATTCTGTTCTGTCTGTGGAAACAACTGTTTTTGTCTCTTTTTACAAAAGATCAACATTTTCCACTGCACTCTCAATATTACCACCCCTGTCCAGTTCATGAACTTGAAAGCTGCAATAGCCATGCACAGATCGAATCAGTGCAAATTCCACAAAAAGCAGAGGTTACCCATTCACAAAGGGAAAAATGATCAAATTATAGAAGTTACTATACAGTAGCTTACTTTTCAAAGCACGAGACACACACAGGCTTTAAGTCCACAACATTGCTGAATATCAATGAGTGAGTGGGGAAAAAACAGGCATTAATGAAAGGGTGATTGTTGCTGGAGCTGTGAGTAGGCAGAGGCATGGCTGGAATTGTGCAGTGTCTCAATGCAGCGATTAACAGCTACTGCGCATCAGCTGTAGGACTGTGATACATTTTCCAAGGGCTAATTCTCTGAGTTCATCTATAGGAGCCTCCTGACATAAAGGAAAGTACACAGGCTGAGAAAGAGCCACAGGGCAAAGCACGAGATTGCAGCTCCGCTGAGGTCGAAGAAGGCAGCACTCAACCGGAGGAGATTATCCCAGGGGAAAATCCAGTTATGAACTTTTTCAAAACTCTTGTAAGTACATTTTAGTCTTGTTCAACCCTGCTATAATGGCACTGTATTGATTTAAAACCACTGTTTATTGCTGACTGACATTTTCATTGACAAATGGGATTCTTTTCTCACTCAAGAATGCAATGTGTCTGTTTATTACAAGGAAGTGTCTTTAATTAAAGTAATACATGAAGTTGATTCATTCTCTCTAATTATCACATAATCTACTGAATATGTGAAATAGTTTAAAAAATGACTTTCAGTAGAGCGATGGCTAAAATGTACACTCAGATGTAAAACTGATCATACAGAAATTCCAAAGTGGTATACAGTACTGCCAGCACCATGTAAGTAGACAGTGAAATTCCCAGTTTTGATAGTGCATGGCTATTAAAGGTGAGAAATCAAACATACTTTAGTGAATTAATTTGAAAATTCCTTAAACTCTGAACTTGACCTCTTTTAAGAGTTAAACTATTCCCTGGCATGGTGCTAAATCAAGCCTTTGAACATGTCAGAATGTGGCAGCCTTTTGTTTTGCTGCATAATGTCTCCTCACAAGGGGAGGCCTGTGCGTCTGGAAATTGTGATGGGGCCTGATAAAGCATGGGCAGGCCTACGCCATCTCCGGAGGACAATGGTCAACTCAATAAGAGAACATGTTCACTATGAGCCCTGCCATGGAGCTCTTTGTATGCTTACGGCAAAAGCTAGCCCATCTGAGCTGCGTCTTGACAGCAAGGCATTATAGTCTGTTTCTCTCTGTCTCTCTCTTCTACTCTCTCTTTTATTTAATACATATATCTCAAGCGCTTAGCCCAAGACTACAACCCAGTCAGACACCGGCAGGCTTTCTAGATGGAGTATGTGAAGGAGAGATATATGCTAAAGCATGCAACCATCATGGTTTTCCACAGTCACTCAAACATTTCCATGACTCCGCTCTCTTTTTTGCGTCCGAAGGTGAGTCCCACCAAAACAACAAAAGAAGCAACAGCTGCTCCAGATGCCTCAAAAGAACAGGTAGATTCTATGGGCTCCTATTGCACCAGTAACGATAGGCTGCGGATCATTTGGTATTGTCTTTTTCCTGCCGTTTGTCATTGCAAATGCATTTTTAATGCATGTGTATTGTCGACGTGTATTATTTCAAAAGAATGATTAAGCCACAGCCACATTCCGATGGCTTCCGTGATTGTGTATCAGATTGTCATTTGCTCATTGTTGGGTTAATGAAGTTTCACGGATGTTACAGTCAGTGCCAGGGATACCTTACTGTAGAGCCATTTATTTTCTCCCGTTGGTTAGTCAGATCTCTCTCTTACTGGAGTCAGAGAAGTTAATGCATCATGGAAGACCACAATCCAATAAAGTCCATTTGTGTTTTGACAGCCATCCATAATTCCCAACTGGCTGCAAAACTCTTTACCGAGCAAAAAATGACTGAACTTTCTGACTTGTCAGTTCTCAGTCATGTACATGGACAAAAGCCAGGCCACTCCGCTAGAGCTATTGTATTTGCATTACTTTATTTTTCATGACTGACTCTTGCTTCAGGGTCTTCCAAACCAGTAGATCAATCAAAAGTGGCAAAAGATGCTTTCATACATCCTCTCAGCATGCTCTCCAAGCCAAAGGCCTTGAGACAGAAAGACTATCAGGGGAAGCGTGGAATTATGTGCTTTAGTCTGTATTCATCTGCAAATGTTTTTAGCTTCTCTTTTGTCGTTTTTGTTCAATGCACAGTCACAGAAGGAGACCCCAGCAGCCCCAGCAGCAAATGTAAGAAACTCTTCCAGTGATCCAGTTTTAGAATGGTCAGTGAGTCCGATCATACATTCTAATTGCCTGCTTTATAAGGTACAGGAAGCATCGAAAGTGCCCCCTCCTCCACCGCCAGCACCTCCAAAGATGGAGAGTAAGGCAGAACCAGTCGTAAAGAAAGAGGAGGCCCCTCCAGCGGAAGCAGCAGCAGCAGCCACCAAGGATCAAGAGACCCCCAGCAAAGCTAAAGCTAAAGACAGCCCCTTTGGCAAGCTTTTTCGTCCAAAGGTAGGCACCCATTGTTAAAAATGATATTAAAAACATAGATCAGTATAGTCAAGCTTTAGAATATGTCCACAAAATATTGCATTTAAAGATCCAATTGGATACCCAGTATTGGTGTAGGACAGTACCAGCAGAAGTGATTGGAGGACTATGGAAATGTATCCAGTTCTATAAAATCTAGCCTAAAATATCACATAGTTGCTTTTAGTGCTGTATAACATGAAAAGAGGGAGATCACATTGTCACATTTGTATTAAAAACAAGCATCGCACTAGAACTACAGTTCTTTTAAGTAGTTTTTAATTTTAATACATTTGCATTTTCTGAAAGAAGTGAACTGTCATGCCATTGTGTGTTTTAGATTGCAAGGAAGTGGAGTGTTTGAGCAATTTCAGCATAGTTTGTTTAGAAGGCCATCTTCATCTTTCCATTACGTTAATGGCTGATAGTACAGCCTAATTTTTAAAATATATATATATATATATTTTTTTTTTTTTCAGCCAGCACTGAAACACAGTTTTGTTAGCAGTATTGGAAAAGAGAAAGTGGTATCATTGCCATTTTTAAGTGTAATGTATTTAATTTTTACATGGAATGACAAAGAAAAAGAACAAACCCATAGTAGTAATGTGGTGGCATTGTCTCACGTCATTCTAAAAGTTTGAAAGAGACTAAAGCTTGGCGCGCCATAACAGAATGCTGTTAATTTTGAGGCGTTGCTAGGCAAGGTGGTGTCAAAAGTTCAGGCGGCGACAGCAAGTGGAGCCAGCGCCCCCTCCAAGACATCAGTGGCGGTAAACAACACCTCCGAGCAGGCAGTGTAAAATTAACAGGACTTAACCATTCAGTGTTTTCATCACTGATGCCATTAAGTGAATTGCATCCTTTCACCAATCAGTGTTTATTGGCTGTTTCTAAGAAAGTAGAGTTATGTGTCATATTATTCAGATTATTTCTGGTTGTTTGTTTTTACAATGACAGTCATCGTCTGTGTCGTGCTCATTATTTCAAGCATTCATTCTCATATGCACTTTAGTGAAATTGCCTTTTCTGTTGACAGTACATGTTCCTTACTAGGCAAAGCAAACACTGCACTCAGCATAATGAAAGAACAACAGAACTTCCATTACAGTGACATCATGTGGACAGCAGCCATTACCTCATATGACAACTGTCGGCCAACTAAACCATGAGCTTTGGGGCCTCATCCACTTCATCCCATCACTTAATAACTGATGTCATATTTATTCAGCTTTCTTAGACGCATTGTACTAAGTTATTGGTCTTGTGAGCCTGGATCAAGCTTTGCAAGGGCTCATGGGAATTGTAGTTTCTTGCCTAGCTGACCCACTTATCTGCTTACCTACAGTCTGAGGTGAAGGAAGAAGCACAGCCAGTTGAGGTACAGGTAAATACATTCAGCACTGTTTGAATCTGAGCTCCATTTTTGATCTGCTTTTGGGCTGCATGCTCAAAACAGGTCCGGCTTCTGAAAGAAAATCCTGTTTCCTGTTTCTTTCAGGTCACAATTAATAGATTTCTATCACACTTAGACACATACTATTACACAATACATATACAATACTATTCCACTTGTATGAATTGTACTCTGCAATTCATCACTCCATGGACTAGCTGCTTCAAATTCCTCTGGTGATTCTGCTAACAAAAGCTGTTCTTGTTCCTTTTATGTCTGTACCTTCTTACTGTTGGGCCTCCAGTGCTTCCTTTGTGTATTTCCTCCTTTGTTCTCTCATTTATTGTCACTCATACTTTCTTTTGCTCCCCTATTTAAGGTAGATGCATCCAAGACCAGCACCCTTGAGGCAGCTGCCAAGCCAGAACCGCCTCCGGCCCCCAAACCAGAGGAAAAGAAGCCAGAGAAGAAGCCCTCGCCCTTTGCCAACTTGCTCAAACCAAAGGTAAACAGAGTTGGCTGCTGCTGAGTGGTGTTTATCAAGCAGCATTGTGGTTTGAGTGAACATTTGAAGTAACTAGACTTGTGTGAATTTGAGGTATTGCTAGGACAAGTGAGCTCTAAGATCCAGGCAGCTGCATCGAGCGCTGTGGCCAGCGTCTCCCTTGGCACTGGAGGAGCGGTAATCGGCCCCACACAGTGGCCATATTGGAATTAACCAGACTGACTGATCTACAGGAGTTGCTTTCAGGCTGTGCTGAGACATGCTGTGACTGACCTACTTATTTTGTGGTCAGATAACATTGGGTTGTTTAGTGTTGTAAGCTGACTTAAAGGAATAGGTCAGCAAATATGTCATTCACACTTAATTTCCCACTTACTCCAAATGTCAAATTCAGATAGACTCACTTATGTGGTTTCTGACAGTGTATGACATACCGTCATCTATAAAAATGGACAAAAGTACAAACAAAATACAGGCTTCAAGATAGGAGCTACTAAAGTTTTTGGTTATATGTTCGTTTCTTTGTCCATTTTTATGAACCTGAAACCCCAAAGTCTACGATGAAAGTTTAAGGCACATATACTTGCGTTAAACTGTTTCGATGGTGAGTGAATTGTGGCTGTTTCTGGTGGGGGTAGGGGTGTCCATTTATCACCATAGTTCTTGTGTAAACCTAAAGAAGTGAGGGTTAGACTCCCAGCATGCCTTGGTTGACTGACTACCTTTGGAGTAAGGGGAAAATTGTGCAAATCTGATTTTTCTCTGAATTATTCCTTTAAACGTGAGCATATGCTGCTGTATTCCAGTTTTAATATAATCACTAGGACTACAGTTTGTGCTTTTTATTTCTTCTTAACAATCACTGGTTCTAGAGCACTGGTTCATCTGGTTTTTGGCCTACAGATTGCTTTTTCAGTTTTTCACATCGCATTAATCTCTTCTTGCTCTCTTTTTGTAGTTCCATTTGTCTGCCCCCTTGTTTGTAATCTAAAAAGATAGGAGAAGCTGAGCAGCGGTTAAAGGTGCGATCATGCTGATTCTTTTGATGTGATTCGATCAAAGGCCGCAGAGCCAAAGAAGGAAGCCCCCGCAGTCGCAGAAGCTGCTGCGAGTGCCAAGGTCAAAGAAGAGCCAAAGCCCGCCAGTACAGCTACTGTTGCTGCTGCGGCCGCCCCAGACAACAAGTCGGTGGGAAGTGCGGATAGTGCTTCGCCCAGTGCTCCCCGCAAACTAGAGAAGAGGAACTCCATCCACCTGTTCTTCAAAAACCTGGTAAGTGAAACCTGGCAGGTGGTGGTCTGGTGGTTAGGGAGTTGCTCCTGCAATCGGGAGGTTGTGGGTTTGAAACCCAGGACTGCCAGTGGCACCACTGAGGTACCCTTGAGCGAGGTACCATCCCACACACTGCTCCCCGGACGCTGCATTGGTGGCAGCCCCATGCTTCACTTGGTGAATGGGCTAAATACAGAGAAAGAATTTCATACTGTTCACACTGTGTGCTGTGGTGTGTTCACACGTGACTATAAGGGGTCACTTTACTTACTTTAAAAGACAAATACAAAACAAAAGATTCTTGCACGTGTGTCTTGCATGATTCCACTATATAATATTGCACTCACCACAATGTATGGACCAACTTCTTGGAGAAAAGCGACCTGGGATATTAAATGGCTGAGAGAACAAGTATGTCCTGAACACTCTCTCTACGAATTAGATAGTAAATCCGGACCTTGCTTTCCTCAAAATTTTGCAGTTGTTAAAATTCAAGTAGCAAGTCACAGAACGATGATGTCTGAATCAAGCGAGACATACACTACTGTTCAAAAGTTTGGAACAGATTCCAAGAGTAAAGGGGGCTATCTATTTTAAGACAGATAATATGGAATATTGTTAAATACATTTTTTATCATTTACTAAGTTCTTGATGTTCCCAAAAATGCAAAAGTGTACCAATTTCTCCAAATTCCTGCATAATTCAGTGGCTGAGATGTAAAATTGTACTTTATAAAGAACTTAAGGTCTCTGTAATAGTGATCACAGGAACCAGGGATCACAGTGTATATAGTGCAAATATATCCTTTTTATTTATTATACAAAAACCAACAATCAGCCTGTACATGTATTCTTTTTTATATGTAATAGTGAGGATGGTAAAATAGATGTAAATTAAAAAAAAGCTTTTGTGTAATAATGCCTAATAACGCCTTGCAAGTAGCTCTCTGCCATGAATGGACTGTTATAAATACATCCTAAGCCAAAACTACTCTCAAAACTGTAGCAAAACATCAGGCAGCCTTTTCATGTAATAACTTTCTGTGAGGTGAGCTTTTAAAGCCATTAAACTTTCAAGACATCAAGTTCCAATAACCACAAATATAAATAAAGCTGCCTCTGATTGTCTAAAATGGAGCATTTCACACCAAACCAGTCTAAATGACTTTACATTTTAACAACTTAAGCATTCATTTTTTCGATTTATTGGACTTTGTTGTTGTCTCTCTGAGTCTGTATGTTCATAACATAAGCAGTTTCCTTAAGGATCAATCAGGTTTTCCGATTCCGATTCTGATTTGACAAATTAAAAAAAAAAAAATAGTGAAATTCCTATTTACAGTTGTGATGCCTAACATAAACTGTATTTCAGTAGATAATAAAAAGTGCTGTTTTGTCTCTTGCAGTGGTATAACAATTTGGTCTTTGGTGTGCATATTCATATTTCGAGACTCTATTGTATCTCTGCCAGTAGAACAGAAATCTTAGGGTGAAAAAAAAACCCTTTTCTAAATGTGTCTAAAAACCCCTTGTGCAGAGTGAGTCACTTGCGGTTTGCTTTTAGATCTAATGTAGAGTGTGTTCCCACCAGTGCCATGTCCTGACCACTAGGTGACCTCATTTGGCAAAAGTACACTCATACTATTGTAAGTGCTGTTCCAAAAAAAGCCTTATACGTGTATATTTAAAAAGACATTAGAACTGTATACTGATTCCTTTTCAATGGTCAGATGTTTATGTGGATTGAAAAGACAATGTCTCGAGTGTATTTCCTGTAACAATGCAACGTGGAGAGCTATTCTTTGAGTTCACGCGGAGCAGCCATGATGTCACTCCATAAACATGTTGAAACAAAACATCATTTCTCCAGAATAGTAACTTTTCAGGAAAGGGAAGAAACATTCATGACTCATCATGCAATTTAATGTCACCTACATTTATATGGATATGTACATATACATTCATATGTGTATATATGTATAAATGTACACACACACATATATATATATACACACACGTATGTATGTATGTATGTATGTATGCGTGTATGTGTGTGTATTGTATATAATTTTAGTATATACCATTTCTATCGGCCCTTTCATGATTTTTGATACAAAGTTAAAGGCAGCTGGCACTTTCATATTAAGTCAAAAAAGCAAAAAGAATAGCGTGTGTGTGTGTGTGTGTGCCCTGTGGTGGGCTGGCGCCCTGCCCAGGGTGGGTCCCTGCCTCGTGCCCACTGGCCCCAGGACAGGCTCCGAGTACCCGCGACCCTAGTGAGGATTGAGCGGTTACAGAAGTGAGTGAGTGAAATGCAAAAAGCCAAAATACAATGGTTTTGTTCCAACAGTGACTAGTATCTAATTTCACCCTGAGAACCCGCTTACTATTACATTGGTAAGACTGATATAATTAAACCTGTACTCGCCTAACAGGTTGTGATCGGTTACGCTCAAGGTGGTATTATGAATTTCAGCGGTAGCAGACATCATAAAACCAAGCCTGCATTTGAGTCTTTTGATGAAAAACATAACATTAGTCAAACAATTTCACTTACACATTGTGCTTAAAGATGAGTTGAAACAAAATCAAAGCCCACAGGGGGGAATAACTTCACATCCCCAGTCCCTTGTACCCTGACCATTGCACATCTGGCACACCACCAATGACATATGAGAGAATAACAAAAAAGTTCAATCAGCCTGTAATTCCGTGAAATAGGAGATGAAAGATTGCCATTTATGGACAAATGGTGCAGATGATCCTCTCAGTGTGTCCCTGACTCTTTCCAGCAGGATAAAAAGCATTATTTCTTTGAGCCACTAAGAGATGGAAGGTCTGTGAGCAGACTTCCAGTGCAATAAAATTATAACGCTGAGTCTACTTTTAATGTGTTTTTCAGGGTCAAAAACGTCATTCTGACGCCGGAGTGCAAACAGAGGCCGTGGCGCCTGAGAAGACCAAGTAAAAGCCCTCCTTTTCATCGTCTGCGCAGATAGAACACCTTTAGCATGTACATAGGTATTTGTATCTGAATGCCCTGACCTGGGCGTGGGGACGGGTGGGGGGGTTCATTCCTTCACTTTCAAAGTGAAATGAGAAAAAGGCCCACAATTAATCATCACATACAAAACTTCTCAAACTTTAATCCCAATGTTTAAGCCACATTAAGACAGATTGCTCATTGTTTATATATCCTGAAAGGACAGAGGAACATTGGCTAAGTTGCAAGGGGGTCCTGAGATTTGAGTTTTGGATGCTTTTATAATATGTGTGATGGGAAGAGAGATGAGAAAAGAGCTTGAGTAATACTAAGATTCAATATGATGTGCAGTTTCTGTTATAAATAATGGTGTAATGTAAACGTCAGTTAACCCTGTCTATTCTGACTTCATCCAAAATACAGTCTTTAATGTAAATGCTCAATACTGCGTGCAAAATTCGTGATTAGGGATCACTGCACACATGGACAAATATTTCCTCTGGCCGTGAAAACAATCTGCAAATAACCCATAAAGTTTTCTCCATTCAATCAATTTTAAAATGACCCAAAGCACTTTTTTGTTGTTTGGTAAAATTTTGGTGTTAATGTTTTCTCTTATTGGATAGGACCCATCAAGGTTTGACCATTTGATGCAATACTTGCTACAGTTTTATTCCAAGTCAAATTCCAAATCAGTTTCTGCAGATAACACCAATTTTGCTAACATATTTTCACATTATCACGCGCAAGCTTGTTTAAATAGCGCAAGAGTTTGGTTTTCAAATGGGTCATTATTTTTGTACTACTGTACACCATGCTTTCTCTAGCCAAGCCTTTACCAACACTTCCACATGGTTTCCATTACTGTTTAAATGAACTGCTTGTTCGCTTTCAGCATAGTATGCTTTCTCTGAAGTGCTATTTATGTTCAATATAAGTAAGGCAGTTACAATTTCAGTCTGCCCTTAGCTCGTATTTAAAGAGAACGGACCTAATTTGAAGTCATGATTTTATCTTGATATCTTCACATCTGAACCTAAGAGACACAGACCTTTTCATCCTTTTTTGCAATTTTGTTTTCGCCAGTAATCAACTAATGTCATCAATTTAATGGAATATTCTGTCTCTGTAAAAAGATCCAGTCCTTGTTAATAAAATGCAAGGGTTCAAACATCATGGAAGCCTTTTTTTCTTTGCTATGCCAACAAATCTGCAGAGTCTTGTGTGATCCATGTTAATGTGCCATTTTGATATTAAAGGAAAACCCTTTAATGGCGGCTATCGCTGGAGAAAACCCCTCCAAAACCATGGTGTGTTATAGGTCAAAGAAAACAGGTTCTTAACTTTAATGTACGGAAATCTAACTGAATTTCTCTTTGTCATGAACTCTCCAAGACAGGTGTCTCAGAATGGTGTAAAGGATAAAATAAACTTTAAAAAAAGGTGTTTGAGGTTTTGATGTGAAGGTTCTGCTACATTTCCACTGTTATCAGCTCCTGGCTGAAGGTCTCCAGTCACCCATCATGCTCCTTTTGTCCCAGTGCAGTGGTTGTGTTCCCGCGCAGGCGCACTGAGCGAGCGGGGTGAGGGATCTTGGCTAGGGGAGGGGGACTGAAGCTGGGAACAGAGGGCCAGGAGGCCCCTTGTCAGCATTAATGTGTGTCACAGCCAGCACCGCCTCAAAGCCTGAGAGATAGAGAGAGAGGGTGAGCAAGCAAGAAAGAGAAGTATGGAGAGTAGAAGAGATCAGATTCCAAGGCCCCTAGGGAGCCCAAGACATTTCCAATTCACTTTATGAATAACAGAAGCCATTATGTTCCAAAACTAACACATTCTGTTTCCTAGTGTTTGTTTGTGTTTGTATATATATGTATGTATATCTATCTATCTATCTATCTATCTATCTATATATATATCTATATCTATAAATATTAATGCTGGGCAACGATAAAAAAAAAAAATAATCGCGATTAATTGTATGGTTTACTCACATGGTTTTACCACAAATGAAATAATGAATTCAAAAGTATATGAATGCAATTCATGAATTCAAAAATAATGAATGCAAACACTTTGAACAAATAAGGAGCTTTTTAACAGCAGTGTTCCCTTTAACACAGTTACACAGTTACAGTTCAAATATTTCTGTAAAT
>JBBPCX010000141.1:7551697-7567961 GCA_037974365.1 Hydrocynus forskahlii
TCTCTCTCTCTCTCTCTGTCTCTCTCTCTCTGTCTCTCTCTCTCTCTCTCTTTCTCTCTCTCTCTGTCTCTCTCTCTGAGCATGTGCTGTCAGGCTGGGCACTCATCTTCAGGTCAGTGTGCACAATGGTGGTGAGATGGTCCTGGTTTTTGGCTCACACCATTTACCCCCACTTGTCATGTCACAGTGCATCCAGCAGCAGCGTTTCCATTTCAAAAGCTGCCAGTTTGAGCTTTAGACACAACCTCAGTGACACATTTGCAGAACAAAGGACTTGCTTGGCCCCTAACCTGTCGCACATCCCATAGTTTTGTCCCCAGGGCTCATTCTGTCCTTGGCTTTAACAAATATCTGTGACTATTTAAACCAAACTCAGAAGAAACTTCTGCAGAATTATACTTGCTCTGGAAAGTAACTATAAGTGTGGAGAAGTTTGAACTTTATTCTGCTCTGAGGTTAGCATGTGCTAATGACATGCTAGCACATGTGATTGAACCATAGGAGACAAACTGCTATGCTTCTGCTTTTGAAGCCGTTAAGAAGTGAGATTATGGCGTAAATAAGACCATTTGTATTTGTTTTTTCTGCCTTTTTCTTTGTTTTTCTTTTATTTAGGCTTATGTTAAGGATTGCTGTGCTCCATTTTGGATCTTTTGCTTCTATTTAACCCCATATATCAGGACAATACTAACAAGAGCAATAATAAACAACAATGGAAAATACTTAAGGTATTGTGGTTGGACATTATACTAAGTATTAAGTAGTATTTCTTAATTCGTACTTTACTGGAGTAGTACTGCAACTGAATATTTGACTCAAAAAAGTACTTTTTAGTTGTTTTAGTCTCGTTTAAATGTTCAGAGTCTAACAGACGTCAAAGGCCATCCAACCAGTCACCAGTCCCATGTATTTTAATGTATTGTTTTTATTACAACATTTTATTAAAACCTAATTGTAAAATGATACACAACAATGGTGCCTTTATCTTTATGCGAGGACCGGTACCCATTGAGCAACACATCACACAACACTTCTAAATAATGACTTCTGATATACGTGTTAAAACATTTACTTTTTACATTTATTCTACAAATATGTTTAAATCCTGATACTTTTTACTTGGATTCAAGGATATTTTTAAACTCCATTCTTCCACTTTTAACAGAGTAAAAGTTGAATACAGTACCCACTGTTTCACATAAGGGTGGTTTCTCTGGGCTTTTCCATTCCCTAATAATAATAATAATAATAATAATAATAATATGACAGGCATTCTAATTAATATTGTTCTTATTGTTTTAATGGGATACCAATGGGAACAGGATAGATTATCAGCCATTCCATTCCAGGCAGGCCATGCAGAGGGTCTGTGGAAGAACAATGAAGTCAGCTGCTCCTGACACATCAAGACAAAAACCTCACAACCCACACACATCTCTCAGGCAGCCATTACACACCAGCGCTGTGTGCTGAATACACAATCACACTCACAGCCTCATCCTGAGAGGCTCTCAGTACCTTACACTTTAAGGGTAAAGCTTTAAGAAAAAAATATGATGGCCTAAGTGTAATGAATAGAATAGAATAGAATAGAATAGAATAGAACAGAACAGAATAGAACAGAATGTTATTCAATCATTTGTTCAAAGGTTCATGGGTAAAGACTTTTGGAGGATTTGTGATTAATTCATTCCAAGTTAACAGATTAACCGACTGAACCTTGTGAATAGCTTTTTTTAAACTTAATTGATGAACAGACATAGCCATGCTTTCTGTCCTACTTTACGCTTTTGTTCCTTACTGATGTGACTAACTATTCAGGCTGATATTATCCCCGGGGGAATTACACCCTGCTCCCCTCCCCTCTCCTGCCCTCCCCTGTTACCAAACAGTGACAACTCCACAGTGCTGAAAAGCACAATTCTGCTCTGCTCCCAGCCAGGCATGCTGCAGTCACATTAAACCTCAGGCGCTTATTTGAGCCTTTCGGGTTGGACTGGATGGCTGGGTTGATTTTATGTCTACAACCGTGTACGGACCGGAGAAGTGATTAACAGCCTTTTAACAGCCTTTTTTTTTCCTGGAAGTTAAACAGCACTGCCTAATCAGCTAAGCTAATCACTGAGTAAACAAAGACACCTCATTGTTGCTCCCTCTTTATCAGAACTTCTTCAAAGTAGAAGCATTGTTTCTGCATGTGGATTTCCATGGGCCACTTTCAAACCAACAAGAAATGACATGAGGTCTAAAGCACAAAGCTGGAAAGTTGTACTGCATTAGAACAACTACAGCACAGCTAGATATCAAACACAAGATTGTTTTTTTGCTGTATCTCTGATTCCAGCCCGTGCTCTTTACTGCATCTACAGGTCAGTGGGGCTCTTTGGGCAGGCAGTTTCATCGCTCCCAGACATAATAACGCCATTCCAGATTACTAGCTGCTCGCAGAGCTTTTGTGGTGCCACAACAATAGGAAATGAGCGGGAGGCCTCGGTGTGTCACATGTGGTGCCTTTGATTGCCATTCTAGACTTGTTTGTATGACAGAGACTCAGGAAGGAGCAAGAATTCTCCAAAGGTGAAAAGGAACTACACATTATTCAAAACATCTGTGTGCAAATACAAATGAACAACTACCGCAAGCAAAAAGATATGGCAAGGTATGGGGTTTGTAACAGTGGTGCCAGGACTAATGAGAAAGCTGTTTTTCAGCGACAGTTTCAACTGAGCTCTGGCCTTTTCCAGTTGTTTCATTCACATCATGAAACACTGTAGGAATCCCATTATATAACCTCTGCTCGAAAAAAAAGTTGCTGTTGTATGAACTTCATTCAGTTATGCTGCATATTTCCATTCAGTCGAGCAGAAGAGAGTCAGCATAAACGTGGAGGAAAGCTGCAATTTATTAATCTGTCATTGGAATAGAATTCTCTTTGGATCTAGATTGAATTCATGGTTATGTATTTCCATGTATTTAGTGTGACTAAACAACCTCACTGGTCTCTCTCTTTGAGCTAAGGGCCTAAATCCTGTAACTCAGTTCCCTTCTATTGACTCATAGCTTAGCCAGTAAGTGAAATATACGTTTTAGTGTGCAAGCGTTTATCTTTAGTCAGAAATATATGTTGAAAGAGAAAAAAAGGGAATATGAGAATAAATGTGTCATACCGCCAGGAAATGAGGTGCAAGCACCTCCACGTAACACCACAATACAAAGAAAACACAGTGGCGGTGCTGGATCACTGTAGCACACACCTGGGTGACGCTGATAAACAAAATGAAAGTTCAGTCAAAAGCCTTCAGGCTTTTTGTTTTTGGACAGGAAGTAAGATATTTGCCTATTGAGGACACTATCTAAAGGTCTTTAACAGCAACAAATTCATATCGGCTCCTATTTTAAGCTTCATTAAGCTTCATGCTTATTGATTGAGTGAGTGTTTTACCCTCATTAAACATTGCAGGAGGAAGTTGAGTGGGAGGTGTCCAGCCAGTTAGTTGAGTTGAGGTGTTCAGGCGAAGGCTGACTCGCAGAGGCCGACGTCGCTCTGCCTCCTCCCTGACAGCTGTGGCGTTCGACTGAGAGCTTCCTCTTTCTTCCTCGGCCTCAAAGGAAAGGCAGCAGTGAGCTATGAGCTCGCAAGCCAGCGTCTAAAGAATGATGAATAGACACACACTGCATTTCAGCCTGGATGCGCTTCTGTGGAATTACTGTAGCTTCCAAAGAATGCTAGGTTTGTTTTGGTCACAACAGGGGTTCCTTGGCTCCCATGAAAGGCATACTATGCTGAATAGCATAAAAGGTTTTTCATTGAGACTTTAAGTGCAAATAAATCATCTCGTGCCCATATTTCCTTTCTGCCTATGTTCCTTGACAATAATAGCAGACTTTGTTCTTGCACCGAGGCTGCTCCCTAGACTTAGTGTGTTTCTGTAACTGTATATTTATATGCAAGAACAAATAATGAGGCATCTTTTCATCATGCACTTTATGACCCTTACTTCATGCTGCTTTCTGCATGTAAATGAGGCCCCACCTATGTCACCAGCATGCTCTTTATCTGCCCTTATGAGGAACTCTTCTTTCACTGAAGCATATAGAGAAAGTCATGTACTATTACTATTAGAATTACTATTGTCCAAAAGCCATAGTAATAAACAACTACACCCTATAAGTCAATGAGGAGGTTAGAGCTTATGAGTGGACATCAAAACAAGGAAAAAAATGTCCTATTTTAATCCATTTGACTTCTCTTCATAGAACAATAGTGAAATGGAGAAGGGCCTTAGGGAGATTCCAAAAAGCTTCATCTTGTGCTCCGTGGGGGTGGGAGGATGGGGGAAGGGATGTGCAGTTTCATTCACATGCATAATATTAAGGAGGGAAGGAAAGGTGATTATTGGTGAAAGACTAGCAGGTTAATTCTTTTCCCACCATTGCAAAACAACATGATAAAAAATGACTAGGTTTTTAGGTCAACCTGTACTTTCTGTAATGTTAACTAGACACCACAGGCTGCTCCTCTACACAGGGTGGGGGGCAGGGACTCGCAGGCAAAATCAATATTGTTTTTTTTTCCTCCCTTTTTTTTTTTACATTGTCAGATTGCGCAATAGCACATAACTCTTTCAAGTAATTTCCCTATGCACATTTAAAGTTCTTGGTGCTCTGAAGTCATCTCCCAAATAGTTTCATTTCTATAAAATCTATTTTTAAAGATTGAACAGCTTTGTGTACTATTCAAAGGTAGAAGCAAGCTTAGCACCTACTCTTCTTCGTGCGCAGCTACGTCATCCTAAAAACGAATATACACAAAGAAAACAGGCTGTTTTTTCCCCATTTATTTTGTCACTGACCGTATTCTGTCAGCCATTTCTCTTACTGACAATAAATATTGCAGCCAGCGTGTTCTCTGTACTGGCTGTTGTGCAAGTTTTAACGTTTGAACCAACAAACTTCCCACCTCTGGTTTCGACAGAGCGCAGGCTAAAAATGCTGAAGCACTCTCATAGAAGTCGCAGCAGGGAAATAATGACAAAGAAATAATGGAGTCTTCCAAAGGTTTTGCATACACCTCTGTGTCTTCCCCCTCCCCCAGCCCCACATGGTGTTTGGTGAAGTGAGCAGGGCAGAAGACATGTCAGGCATCAGTCAGTGCTTTAGCAAACACCAGTTTCCTAGACTGTTTGCTGTTAAAACTGACCACTTGGGACATAAAACTGATAAAGAAGGGTCTGTGCTCGCCAAACTACCTTCAAAACATACTATATTGAGCTGCAATGTCTGAATAGTGGCTTGTTTACCTATTTCCCTATAGACCTTCGGCAGCTGGAGTTGTACCATGCAGAGGAACTCATGACATTGGGTCAAACCACGAACAGAGATTACAGCGCACATCATGTCGTATTCCACTGCACTGCCTGTTGAAGAGAGAAAGAAAAAAAAAACAACAACATGTAAAGGCGAAAGTTTGTCAACAGCAGCTTCCTCTTGTTCAGCCTTCATGCCACGTAAGGTGTCAGTGTGTGTTTGAAGTGTGGTAGTTAGTGCTGATCTATTCAAACCAGCTCTATTGACTTGTGAAAGGCCAAAGAAATGTCTCTTTTTCTCATGAACTAGAGATGGGAAGCTTGATTAGACCCATCAGAACAACACAGACTGGTCCACATTATTTCTGCTACTTCTTAAACTAAAGCCATTCGTTTCAGTCTGTTTCTACCTTCTAATGGACCCCAACTTGCCTTTCAAACACACAGACGTGTAGAAAAGGGGAAGCGCAGCATACAGAGAGAGAAATGTTAGTGAATTCAGAGGTTGTTCTTCAAGTTACAGTCATGTATTTTTTACGCCATGAAAGGTTATTGTTCAAATTTAGTTCATCTCTAGTCAATATAATGTCTATGTGGAAAAAGCAATGCATTCCAAAATGTATCCCAAACACTAACTGGAGTTACAGTGGTGTATTTTACGTCATGAAAGCTTATTGAGCGAATTTAGATCATCTCTAGCCAATGTGCATGTTCATATGGAAAAGAAATGCAAAAGCTTTTTTTTTTTTTTGTATTTTTACAAAATATTTCACTCCAAAATGTATCCTAAACACTAATGTACATGAATAAAATGTTATGATGTATCAAATGTAATTGATAAATCCATTTCACATGAATCTCTTTTCCATTTGGTTGGATGTAAACATTATATACTGACTGAATTAAGTTCATCTCAAGACTATATAATGCTCATATAGAAATGGATTAACATGTATTTTTGATTTGTTTTTTTTCTTTATGTTTCATTACAGAATGTATCGCAAAGTTCATTAATAAAATGTCACAAGGTGTCAAATGTAATTGACATCCCTTTTCAGTTTCATTGGATGTAAACATATAGATACTATAGGAAAAAAGACTTCAGGCTTGTGATCAAATGTAATTGATAAATTCATTTTATATGTATGCCTTTTCCATTTGGTTGGATGTAAACATTGTACCGGTGCTATAGGAAAAGGACTTCTGACTCGGATGTAAACATTATACAGATGCTATAAGAAGAAGTCGACTGACTTGTGATTGAATGTAATTGATATGTATGTATTGTATTTTATCCCTTTTGCATTTGGTTTGGCATAAACATTGTACAGATGCACTAGGAAAAAATACTTCAGCCTTGAATGTAAACATTATTTAGGAAGAAGACTTGGACATAAACATTATACAGATGGTTACATATATTCACATTATTCACATGTATCCCTTTCCCATTAGATTGGAGGTAAACATTGCACCCCATTTGCTATAGGGAAAATACTTCAGACTTGTATGCAAATATTATATAGATTCTATAGGGTAAATACTTCAGACTTGGATGTAAACATTATACAGATGTTTACATGTATTCATATGATTCACACGTATCCCCTTCCCATTAGATTGGAACAGATGCACTAGGAAGAAGACTTGATTAAATGTAACTGATTCCAATTGATTGGACGGATACATAACATAGATGCTATGAGAGGAAAAAAATCGGTTCAGCATTGGATCGACCAGCTTTTACTGGGAAGACCCGGTTAGAGACTCGATGGTTTATCTGTGATTAGACGAGTTTGGGTGAAGAATAGTTTGGGAGAGCACGTGATGTGAGGTGCCCTCTCTCTCTGCAGGCGCCTCGGAACGCAACAGCTGCAGAGTGAGAGATCCACAAACAGAGAGAGAAAGAGAGAGAGAGAGAGAAGAGAGAGAGAGAGAGATCCACTCACACACGGGGAGAGAGAGAGAGAGAGGCTCTCTTTAGGGCTGGCTAACAATTGGCTAACGTAGCTAACACGACTTAGAGTCTCAACAACTTGTTTGTGTTCATGTATTACTCCAAAAACACGGTGTAAGAGTCGTGTGGGCTGCAATAGCTCCAGTACCTGCAGGGGGACCGTGCTGGGAGGTTCTGGTGTGGGTGAGTTCCCTGTTTTCCTGTAGCTCTTACTTGAACTTGCTAACGTTAGCCAACATCTTTTTTGTTGTTGTTACAGCCGGGCTGATGTTACATTGTGCATTTTTTGGAAGCTAACCCTTGCCACTCCTTGTTGATCTCACATTTGATGGCGTAGGAAGCGGAAAACTTGCTTTTTAAGAAGTTAAAGCCTGGAAACTGCTGGACGGTTGGTTGATGCTGCCCTAAGGGAATAGTGAAGTGAAACGAACCTGCTTTGCTAAGTTCTGCTAAGTTCTTGCCCACCTGAAGCTCTGTTACTGTTTAATCCTGAACAAAACAAGATTTTAAGATGAATGAGATATTAGCTATGTTCTATTCACATTTTATCCATTCTTTTATTATTCGTTCGACCTACACGATACACAATGCACCTTCTGTAACTGTAAAGTCCCAGATTGTAACCAAACCACAGCAGAAATAAGTCAATTCAACAAAAAAAGTCAATTCAACCTAATAGTCCATTTTTATGTTTTTGAAACCAGAAAAAGGATCTAACGACTCTTTTACAAACTGTAGTGGATTAATGTTAAATAATGGAGGATTTAGTCTCAGCAGGCACAATTAAAACTTGTTTTACAACTTTAATGGCCTTATTTCTAATGGATCGTCAGATTCTATAATGAGAAATTTGAAGGACTTGCTGATCAGGTTAAAACAATCACGTGTCAGGAAATTATGGCCACTTACATGCTTCCAGATTCGAGTGAGTGAATAAGTGTTATTTTATCAGGATTATGTATTTGGATGGTTACATCTTATGTTTTTTTTGTTTGTGTATATATGTACATACATATACATATATAATATATGCATATATTTACGTGTGTGTGTGTGTGTGTTATATGCATAAGCCACAGTAATGTAGCTCTAACTGTTCTCCAGCTTGGCCACCTCAGTGCACTTCATTAATGCATGGTGTTGATGGAAAGTCTTTGTGAATACTCGTGTTTGGAGACTTGGTTCCTGCATAGTGTTCAATTTAAACACACTAGAAATGAATGGGTGCACCAGATCAGCTTAAAAGACATCCTAATAACCGGACCAACTTTACAAATTGCATGATTTTAAGCTTGATCGCCTTGTTTGAACGAGTTAGGAGGTCGTTGCTCGAGTATTTTTTTTTCGTCTGTTCAAAGGGTGGAGTCTCAGACATTTAAAGTTTGCAGAATAGGTTAAATGTATCCACATTTCTGCTTGGCACGTCACACCATCTGCACAAAAACGAAGCAAAAACAGGGCTCTTGTCATTTATAAATGATCTGTTAGCCATGCTACGAGTGTAAACGTATACTTCTTGGGTGCTTTAGTCTTTTCGTCTAATTTTATAACACCCTAAGGCGTCCTATAAATAGCAATATCGATGAACTTGGATTCAGTGGTTAGCACGCCAGTCTTTTGTAGGAGCCACATGCTGCTAAAAAAGCCCTAACAAAAGAAACGAGTGAGACAAGCAACAGCTGGTCCTGGGCTCTCTCTCTTCTTCATGTCAACTCATCAAGACTGCTAACGAGGCGCTCAAACCCTAAAAGCTTTGGGCTTTTGCTGCGGAAGATAGTATTTTATTTATTAATTAATTTATTTATTCCGTGGTGGAAGTACAAATCAAAAGTGATTCATACAGGCATGGAGGGTAGGGTGACGTGGATGGCGTCTCTCTTTCACGTTTGTTAGTGGTAGGTTGAAGAATAGCAGGCTGGAATGACTATGATTGCATGCCGTTTTAGCAATGAAATACATTGGGTCAAAATGAAATACATTGGGTAGCATTTCTCCTCCAGAGGGGCTTAACAATGAGCTTTAGCTCGTTGTGTGTGTTTTTTTTTTTAAATTTATTTGGATTTGTCTTTAAATTAAGTGCATGCCTCCTATTACTTTCTTTCTTCTCACAGAGTGATAATTCAACAGATAAATAAGTGCAGAAGCTTCCTTTTCACCCCCCCCCCCCCCCGCCTTTTCATCCGCTACACTACATGTATGGAAAGATTGTGAAGTGTCTTTATTCAAAAGAGTTTTGATCAAGTTCTGTCATTAGAGCTATTATAGTGTTTTGTACCTTTTTAAGATACTGAGTATTATAGAGTTTTGTTCTTTTGTGCTATTGACTTATTATAGTGTTTTGTTCTTTTGAGATATTGAATCCTGTCTCTTAGTGTGTAAAGTGACTTTACGCAGAAGAGTTTTGATCTTGTCACTAGTTATGCTGTTATAGTGTTCCTTTGAGATATGGAATATCTAAACGATCTTAACCTGCGATTTCCAAAAACCCAGGTGATCTGTCTATGATGAAACCCTTATGAACAATCAACAGAAACTAAGGATTCAAAACCTCAAAAGAACAAAACACTATAATAGCTCTAGCTGCAAAAAGTGTGTAGGGAAAGTGTGTAAGTGACTTTGTTGATCACAAGTTTTGTCATTAGTTTCGTCATTTGTTCTTTTGAAGTATTGAATCCTTAGTCTCTCTTGATTTTTAAGTGTTTTATTACAGACACATCACCTGGATTTTGGATATTAGAGTTGAAGCTTGTTTAGGTTGGACTGTTTTTTGCCTATACCTTTTAGAAAGAAAATAGAATAGCCTCTAGTATTATCTTTAGCTTTTAATTAGATTTTTTTCATGTTCACTGAAGATGAGAGCATATATGTGACTATTTATCTGTGTAACTCAACAGTGCATGAAGGGAAGCTAGACAGAACATTCCACTCACTGGCATAGTTTTAGGAAAGCATTTAGAGGGAGTTCGAGCAGTTGTTGATTGATATAGACAAAAAAAAGGTCATGTGAGATGTAAAAGGCATCAGTTTCTAATTGAGAATACAAGATATAACACAAGCGTATAGTCTTACATTTTCAAATAATACAGGTTGTCTTTGGGAATAATGTTGGATCGTATTACATATTGTTAGTTACTGCATGCATTTGGTTTCTTCTAAGGACCTAACATGAACTGTTTTGTTTATAAACCAAGGTTAAGGTAGATTGTATTATGTTCCTCAGAAGAGGCCACACCTGACATTTTCTCTCTCCTTCATTTCAGGTTCTGCCTGTCAGGACATAATTCCTTTGTGTGAATCACAAGATATTTGAAGAGATTTCACCTGCAAGCGCCCTACCTGTGGCAAGCCTCAACTACTTTGTGTGTAGTTCGTCATGTCTTCTTGTAGGGGTACGGTGCAGCTTATTGAGGAATCTTTTTTTTTGGAATTTCATCTGAAATCAGTGAGATTCCTCTGAAGTGTCAAGACAGCTGGGAACCTCTAAAGTTTGTCCTTCAAGTTTTTTTTTTGTTTGTTTGTTTTTGTTTTTGTTTTTTTTTACATGAGAGTGTCTCATAGAGCCTTTAGTTTTGTTCTGTTTTTCCTCAAGTGACACGGTTATTTAGCAAGGCCTGTCACTGACATGCCCACCCACCCATTGATTCCATATGTGGAAAGTCCTGATGGGGTGGCCCATGATATCCTGAACCACAGTAGCGCTACCATGCCAGGTTCTGGCTCGAGTATGACGCCCCACATCAGCCTGGCGGAGAAGGCGGATGCGCAGGTGACAGGCAGCCTGCCTCTGGACTGCATGTTCTGTGAGGAAACCTTTGCAAGTGAAGAGGAGCTCGGGCCACACCTCTTCACGCAACACCACACCACAATCCACGCCCCGGCCGTACTCCGGGTAGAGGCTGAATTCATAACCCCCGGAGAGAGGGCTCGCTCCAAGTCCTGCCTGCCCACAGAGCCCGAGGAGCAACTGAGCTGCATAGTGTGTGGCCTGGGCACAGAGGACGCGGCCGAGCTAGAGACACACATGAGGAAGCACAAGGATTCCTTCATCTACTGCTGTAACCTGTGTGGCCGACGCTTCAAGGAGCCCTGGTTCCTGAAGAATCACATGAGAACCCATGGAAAATCAGGGGGCAAGAGTAAGAATCAGGACCTCGAAACACCCGTCACCATCAATGACATTGTTCAAGATCAGCCGCCTTCGCCTGTGACCATGCCGTATAAAATGTGCATGGTCTGTGGCTTCTTCTTCCTCAACAAAGAGGTGCTTGCTGAGCACAGTAAAGTGCACATGCGAGAAGCAAACGAGGAGAACCTTTCTCTTGACACTCAGCCTGTTGATGCCCCTACCTCTCAGGAAGGCTTCCTGAAGTGCCTCCAGCTGCGGTCCACTTCCAGGGAGAAGACTGTGCAGAGCAGCCAGCCTGGCCGCTGGATCGCGCAGCTCGACCCTTTCAACACCTACCAAGCCTGGCAGCTGGCCACCAAAGGCAAGATAGCTGTAGGCCCAAATCTTAATAAGGAGCTCAATGTAGACTCCAACTCAGACAACGAGGACTTTGGCTCTGATAAAGAAGAGCTCGGCTCTATCTGGGACTCGAGCGCTGGTGACAAGCCGGTGAGGAGGGGCCTTAGAAATGAACTGAAGCCCAAACTCAACGGTGGGGAGACCCCCTTGCCAGATCAGAAGAGTCTGATGCGAAAAGACAAGCCGACAGAATGTGAGGACTGTGGAAAGACTTTTAGGACTTACCATCAGCTGGTGCTGCACTCCAGAGTTCACAAGAGAGAGAGAGGTGGAGCCGAGAGCCCCACAGCGTCTGTGGAAGGTAGGGCTCCAAGTGTGGGCTCTTCTGGTAGTCCATCTCTGGACCGGGTGGAGGAGTGCTCCGAGGATGGCTCTGAAGAGGGGGTAACTCTGGAAACTCTTCATTCAGGTAACATTCATGCAATGCTTTTATTTGATTGATTTACCGTTTTTGATAAGGTTGCCACTTTGACAAGGTTTTGCTTTAACATGTTGAACAGTAAAGAAAACTTAAAAAATACGCTGGGTAATAAATTTGTTTTTTGAAAGTTTTCCTTCTTAAACTGTGGATTCCAAGATGGTTTACTAACCCTAACCCAGCTAGGTGGGATGAGGGATTTAAGGGTGTGGTAATGCTTTTTAAGTTACCTTTCACTTTGAGTGCCGCAACAGCTCTTTCACATCTACCTTGCCAGAAAGAGATTTGTGGCAGAGAATCATTCTCAAAAGCTCCCTCTCCTGGTTGTTTAAGAATTACTCACTCAGCAAATATCTATTGTCTATCTTGGTCATTATACTGTCATGTATTTATTTGTTTGTTTTTTGTTTATGTATTCATTTATTAACTGCAAGCATGTGGCTCTGTCAGTTGGAAGCAGACTTAGTATGTATTGTGTTGTTTTCCAGAAAAAGGTGAGGATGGCTCCCACAAAATGAAACTGAAAATTCTTGCTCCAAGGAAATGTTGTTACTGTGGCAAGACTTTCCGTTCCAACTATTACCTCAATATTCATCTCAGGACACATACAGGTATTGACCCTAATTAAGGATTTATTATTAAATATTGTTTGATGAATTATTAGATTATACCCAAGATGTAGATTTAAACATGTCAGATAGAGTGCCACAAAAAGAGAAATACTTTCTTCTTGAAAGAGATTTCTCAATATACCAGCACTGTCTTTGGGCACTTCTTAATAAGTCACAGCCTATTTTATGAGTATTCACTGTCTTACGTCTTTGTGTACTTTTCTTTTCTTAGGCGAAAAACCTTACAAATGTGAATACTGTGACTATGCTGCAGCCCAGAAAACCTCTCTGAGGTATCATTTGGACAGACGTCACAAAGACAAGCCTTTTACAGAAATCCGAAACATCTCTGTTAAGGGCAGAGAGTCTCCTAGTAATGCGAATGACAAGCAAGTTTCAAAACCATCTAAACAATGGCCTGCTCTGAGCCCTATATCTGCCAGTGTCGAGCATGAAGCGAGGCCCAGTCAGCCAGCGATTACCATTACCAGCTCTGTCTCCCGTATTAAAGAAGAATGTGGGAATATGTCTGCTATTACTCCTTATACACCTCATAGTGAAGCACACGTGAAGTGCCCCCTGCCCCTCAACCTTAAGACCGAAGGGGAAGAGGCCTCTGAGGCACCATTAAATCTGTCCCTCAAAGCATCCCTGTCAATCTCTGCTACCTCAGTGCCCAGAAACATGTTACTGACCAATTCTTGTACATCCTGTCCTTATGAAACCCTTTACCCGGAGGTCCTGCTCATGCACAGGAAGCTTATTCATAAGGAGAGCTTAGCTATGAAGAAGAACGGCTACAGGCCTCCCCTAAAGCCAAAACGGTACACTGGTTGCCCTCCAGCCCTTGAAGGCAGAGATGTTGCCCCCTTGCCCCAGATCAACAGGAAACACCCTCGCCGAACCAAATCTCCAGTACCCCAGTCAGGAAGATCAGGGGAGAAAACCCAGCCTTCAAAACCTCCTCCGATGGCGAAGGTGTCTCCGACAAAGGAGCCATGGAGAGACCCCCATCATAGTACTCAGAGGAGCAGGCTTACTGAAGGAACCTCAACCACCCAGCCCAGGTTTTCCGATGTGGCAGTGGAACCAATTAGAAAATTCAGTACCCCTGTGATGGCGGACAAGGAGGCATCCGCTCAGAAGCCTCCACCACCTAGAACCAGTGTGATCTGGCCGTCGGATGCGGCCAGGCTATGTCTTTCAGACCGCTTCAGGAATTTGACGCAAATGGACTATGGCGAGCCCTCCAGCAAGAGGCTAAAGCCCATAGAACCTCTTCAGGGCGCTGGAAGGATTGGGGACGAGTTCAGTAGACTTGCACCCTCAGGCAGGAATGTGAAAAGTGTGTTACCAGGAAACTTGCCCTTGGCTCCTGTCAGAGTGGCTCCTGCAGTGTCTGGCAGCATTGAGTCGGACTGGAACGTGATCAACCTTCTGCGCACCTACACGCCCAGTGACTTGGCCTCACTCTACCAGCCCGCTGTGGCAGGATCCAGCCACACGGCTGGGAATTCACCCAGTACTGGTAAGTGCAACCATGAGGTAACTGTCATGCTGTGTAATGAGTTAGACCAGTTGTCACTTGTGGAGTGTTGTGAAATACTTTTTTACCGTAGAATGTGTGGTATGACCTTGATTATATAAACAAGGTTTAGTCTCCCTAGATTTTGGTATAGGCATATAGGTGGAAATGTGTTTGTTTTTCGTTTATTAGAAATGAACAAAACATTTATTTCATAAAGAAACTGTCGATAGTGTGAATATTGTTAGTACTTAAACACTGACCAACTGCATGTTTCATTACAAAGAGAGCTTAATTAGTCCCGTTAAGTTGGTATAGTGAGAGCAGTGAAGAAAAGAATGAAAATACCACTCATAGTACTTTTTAAAAGGGTCTCTCCCCCCCCCCCCCCTTTTTCTAACTAACCAGAGTTTGAAAAACGAAGGATTGATCCATATCCTGTGTTCTCTACTGGTCAGACTCTTCCTTCATTCCCTCGCTTGTGCTCAAAAGTTCTGTCATTCTTATGTAACTTGATTCCTATGAAGAACAATGTGTTCTCAGAATCATTTAAACCAAGAAGGGGAGTTCAGAGCCATCCATATCGATCAGCGACCAGTTACCCTTACAGGCTCGGCTATTAATTACAGTTGATCTCATCGTTAGAAATAAATTAATAGGGGCAAATTTTCAAAGGGTTACTTTTGATGAAATGGGTGCCATGACCTCAGTGATGGTTAACTCGGTCATGTCTCTTATTAAATCTGCGGCCCTGTGTCATTAACAAACGCCCCTATATGCTCGTCTCCCCAGGGAGCAGGCCCTTGCTCTTGCCTCATTACTCTGCTAGCATCAGTCAGAGGAGAAGTCACCCCAGCCCGCTGCCTAACAGCCGTTCGGCTCCTCCTGACGCCAGCTCTTAGAACTTGGCAATGGTAAATTTTCAGTGGCAGCTGTAATCAGTGGAATTTTGTCGGCGAGGTTCAGAAGCTAATATTTTGATATCCCTTCCCTCCTCAGGCATGAAGTATTCCGATAAAACCGCCGCATCACCTTCATCGGCGGGGACTACTACTGGAAGAAAGGTTTAAGTGAATGACAAACAAGGACATGCATTTGATGCATGTTCACTCCAGGCACTACTTCTAAAAGGGACAGACGTGTTACTTAAATGTAATATCGAGCGCGTGGTGGGGAGGGATTCATCTATTATCTCAGCCTTGGCCGAGAATATCAGCGAAATTGGGATTGCGGCCTTGAACAGTGGTGTTCTCATGTGTCATAATGTTCCATTATGTCAACAGCTTACAGATGTGGTACTGCACTTAACACAAAACACAACTTATCACTCACGCTTTGATTCCTCTACGTGTCTGTTGACTTTTGCGTCAGCCTCTTTTAAAATCAGATGCTTAGGGCAGTGCTTTGATTCCCTGAAATCTTACACCTAACAAGTGCCTCTTATACTTGATCGGAATGCTGTTACACAAAGGTAGCATAGACCAAATAAACTAAAGGGGAACTTGACCCAGGTGCATTTCGAATGGATAAAATATGTTTTGTAAATGTTGGAGACATTTCTATTTCTATTTACGCTGTGCAGGACAAAAAAAAACCCACAGGTCTACTTTATACCATGCAGCTTCTGGGAGTTTTTGATCTTGCAATTAAAAATGTTTAGGATTTTTTCCCCACGGGTGCAACAAAAGCTGCTGTTTGTTTTTTTTTGTTTTTTTTTTTTGTCTTGGAACACGAGACGCCTGAAGCAATGGTGACGTACTGTGTACATTTTCTTTTTTGTATTAAAACAACGAATGCAGGCATTGTATTGAACCTCTTGAACCGCTGTGACAAAACTCGTTTATGCCATCCTCAGGTGCGATGGAAAATAGTGCTGTGACTTAGTCTTGCCTTAGATGTGCACTCAGCCAACTTTCTGCACA
>JBBPCX010000141.1:7568061-7631292 GCA_037974365.1 Hydrocynus forskahlii
ATTTCTTTTGCAGAGTCAAGTCAAGGATATGTATTTATTTTCTTGCAAGTGTCTCACTCCGTCTTGTAGATGTGTGTGTCAGAGATGTTGGATGCAATCATGGTGTCTGTGGAGCTTGTGATGGTGGCTTACCTACTGGCCTGTCTGTTATGGTCTGCTTTTTCAGAAACTACCTTCTCCACATCCTTTAAGGATGCCACCAGAATGTTAACTTATTTCTGTTTATATTTAAGGGGCTTTTTTTTGTGACCTATGTCAGAAACTCTTCCTGATAGAAACTTGAATTTTTTGTTGTTTTTCTTTGCTGTTCACTGGAAGACAATGCAGAAGTTGCCTTTCCCCTTTATTCCCTTGGCCATTATGTACAACAGTTAAACAGAGAGAACTGATTGCTGTCGATTTTAAGATTCTGGCCACCTCAGTGGTTCAAATAGAGTAATAATAACTGTGTCCAGTGCCCGTGTCCAGCCTCTATTCTCTCTTATTATTGCGTTCTCTCACCAATAACCCCTATTGTTTGTATGTTTTTTTTTGTTTGTTTGTTTGTTTGTTTGTTTTTTTGCTTAGGTAAGTTTGATGGATAGAGGTAACACTGAGGTGCTCCCTATGTAAATATGTATTTGTTTTGATTAACCCCCCCCCTCCCCTTTTTATTTTTCTGCACTTTCACCAATACGTTTCTCTTTCTTGTGACATTATTTACAGCAGTGGTTATCCGTTCCAGTCCTTGGGACTCCATGCACTGCATCAAGCAGGGTAAACACAATGTGCAGGACAAGTAGTGCCCAGGATTTTGGAGTGAAAGCCACTGTCTTTTCTGGCCATGCAGGGACATACGCGACATCAGACATGCAGAATAATTCCACCAAAAGTGGAGTGTTACTCTAACTTTCTATTTGGTTCTCTGTTGTAACTATGCTGTTGAGAGACCGTTCAGTTGCAGAATAAAGCAGTTGTGTGTGTTATCTGGTTCTGGCCAAACTGATGTTTAACGGAGAATGTCTTGAGTATAATCCGCTAGTTACGAATTGCAGAAAAGTGTCTTGGGCCTGGTCTCCCAAAAGCATGTTACTCTTAATTGGGAGAGTGTGTTCAGTCTGATGCTCACTCTACCATTTTGAGTCTAATATGCTTTAGGGACGCCCCTGCCCAGGTGTTTTTTTGTGTGTGTTCTTGAATTAAGGCCTTAATGTGATCCAACAAATAATTTTAACCAAAACAAATGCAGGCCAGTCACAACAAGGGTTCGCTTAGCACAGTCATTGCTGTATGTAGTAAATAAGGATGGCCCAGTAACATTAATTTTTTAAGCCATTAATTTGGCTTAAAATAGATTATGAATCACATTCTGTGCAAATGAGTTTATTTTTTTTGTTGTTTTCCCCAAGTCTGTACCATTAGGCTAAACACTTTACTAAACAAAACAAAAAAACATCTCTTTCATCAAAAATAATTACAAAAAGCACAACGTCAGTGTCTTAGCATTGGTATTTGGTTATTGATTGCAGTTAAAATTGTACGATATAACAATCAATAAATATCAGCAATTTTCTTTTCTGATCAGATCTTTTTAAACTACTAACCTTTGAAAAGAAAACCTTAAAGTATTTTATCATGGTCGAAACTGCAACCCCCAAGTCTTATTCTTAGGCCTAGCCACTCCGTCTCCTTTTGCATGTTCACGTGGAGGCCTGGCTATTTTGAGAGCTACCCTAAAGTAACAAGTGCGGAAAGAACTATAAAACCTTCAGATAGCGTGGAAGAGAATGATATAGTGGGATTGAGGAAGTAGCAAGACGTCCTTCAGCAATAACGGCATGTGTGTGGTGAAAGGAAAATTTGACTTTCTCTCCAAGTTTGTCTTCATCACACCAAACATTTTTAATAAGGTGCCACATGCATAAACACTACATGTACAAAAGTTTTGGGACGCCTCACCATGACACCAACAGGGACTTCAAGATTCAAAACGTTTATTGTCCTATGTACAGTAGAAAGTGCATTTCTCTGTGCAATTTCTTTTTTTGCTGTCCACACAAATGCTGAGATTTGTTAGTTTTTATATAAAATAAGTTAGTAAATGTGTGAAGTGAAATGTGCAGATGTAGAGAATATCTGTGCATTTGCAAATTGAAGGAAATGTGCAAAATTACAACGTGACATTGCATTTATGACATTGCATTCACATACATAGACTTTAATATGGAGTTGGTCCCACCTTTGCGGCTATAACATCTTCCACTCTTAGAAGGCTTCCCGTAAGATTTTGGAAAAAGTTTCTGTAGGGATCCCCATTCCAGTTCATCCCAGAGGTGTTGGATAGAGTTGAGGTCAGGGGTCTGTGCGGGCCAGTCACGTTCTTCCACACCGAACTCATCCCACCATGTCTTTATGGACCTTGCTTTGTGCACGAGGGCAAAAAGAATAGAAAAAGGTTTCCCCAAACAGTGGCCACAAAGTTGGAAGCATGGCGTTGTCCAAAATGTCTTGGTATTCTGAAGCATTAAGATTGTCCTTCACTGCAAGTAAGTCCTTCACCTGAATTCAGTAATTAAGAGGTGTGTCCCAATACTTTTGTCCATATAGTGTATATGCATATTTTATTGGATGTTTTTATATATTATAAATTTAATGTAATGTTTTGTATTACTGCATATGTTACTCTGTATGTACTCAGCATGGCTCACAAGCGAAAGGTCTGTGTAGACGTCGAGAAGTGAAAGGAGGGAGGAACTGGTTTGGGACAGGCCAACACATCCTACCTTCCTACAGGAGGAACTACAATTGCTAGCAGCATGGCATGACACAACATGAGCATGTGCTATTTCAAGCAAGACCAGTTATAAGATTAGATCAGATTCCGATATCCGATCCACCGCTTTCTCCTGATGTCAGGTCCCGTATCAATATGTGGTACCATCAACATTACAACTGCAGTCTTAATTATTGTTACCTTTTTAAATAAATGTAATTATTTCTGTTGTATATTTTGCCACTCAAACTTACTGCTTTTTAACTTTAGGGTGTATAAATTAGACTGCACCGTACGACAAAGGATTCTGTAATAGTTCAGATACAGCCAAAGTCCCCTCAAGAACAGATTCTTCTTTTGATGTTTGTCAGTAAGCAAGATGTTTGATAAAACAGGCTAAAAGCCTTTACACTGAACTGTAGTGCGGTCCAGCATTATCAGTGTTCTGGGGTTTGAGGTCAGTCAGGGACTCTCATTCACGTATTCAATAACAGTCAATACCCACTGCACCTTAAAGTTCAACCCAAAACTAGTTAACCCTCACATCAGGCCTTGATTTCTGAAGCCTCCAAGATCTGCTATTTCTTAATGTGCTTCAATTGACCATTTCGGATGCACCCTATTTTACGAGGCTGATCTGAGCTTCCTTATGGTGTAGCAACTTTGAGCTGAGATTTAGGCCAAAGCCGGTATTTCCCCTCTTCGTCGCAAGTCAGGAAATGACACGGTACTACACTTGCCATTGTAGGCCTCACCAACTGCCAATATAAAGCTGTAGGTGAGGAATATTTTGTAAACCTATTAATTCTGCATAAAAATTTCATAAAAATATGATCTGATCTTCATCTGTTTACGCATTAAACTAATAACATATACACTAGCTGGACAAAAGTATTGGGAAGTTGTATTCAAATACATAGATTTTAAAATGGAGTTGGTCCCCCTCTGCAGCTATAACAGCTTCCACTCCTCTTGGAAGGCTTTTCACAAGATTTTGGAGTTTCTGTGGGGAATTTGTGCCCATTTAGTCTGTAGAGAATTTATAAGGTCAGGTGCTGTTGTTGGACGAGAAGGTCTGGCTCGCAATCTCTGTTCCAGTTCATCCCAAAGGTGTTGGATGGGATTGAGGTCAGGACTCTGTGCGGGCCAGTCGAGTTCTTCCACACTGAACTCATCCAACCATGTGTTTATGGAGCTTGCTTTGTTTACTGCGACACAGTCATGCTGGCATATAAAAGGTTCTTCCCCAAACTGTGTCCACAAAGTTGGAATCATGGCATTGTCCAAAATGTCTTGGTATTCTGAAGCAATACGATTGCCCTTCCCTAGAAATATGGGGCCTAGCCCAAGCCCTGAAAAGCATTTATTTTTTTATTAAACTAGAAGTTAAAAGAGTAGAAACGGAACGTGAACACCTATGGGACATAACTGTCCAAAAGTATGAAGACAGCCCTTTGGAATCAGTGAGTTCAGCTACTTTAAAGTGCACCAGCTGCTGACATCTTTTCAGTCATACACACACGGTGTGTATAATTCCCATAGCAAAGCACTGCCAGTAGAATGGGATGCTTTTCTGAAGCCAGAACCCTAAGGTCCTCATGTCGAGTACTAGAAGCGTGTAAAGCCTCCCAGCAGTGGAGAAGAGTCCTCCGAGTGATGGAATAGCTACTTTTGGGATGAGCTGGAGTGGCATTTGTGACCCAAAACTATTAATCCATCAGTACCTGCCTCTGTGATGCTCTTGTGGCTGACTGCAAACAAATCCTCACCTGCAATTTTCCGACATCTAGAGTGAAGCCTGTCCAGAAGAGTAGAGGCTGCTAACGCAGCAAAAAGGACAAACCCCAATTTAAAACTCCAGAAGAAACGGGTGAGTGTCGATGGATTGGAAATCCTTACTTCAGCCTAAGAGAGAAAACCGGTAGGCACCTGAATGACTACAGAGTTTTAATGCTTGTCAGAGCTGTACCAGGTCGAGGAAGAGCAGGAGACAAAATATCACCCACCCTTGTTCTATTATTTAAATAATGTGCATGCTTGACCACTAACCATGTGCTCAGTAACAGCACTAATGTCTCTGTTTGCTGTTTTATTATAAACTTGGCCATTTATGAAACTTGGCCATTTATTAAACATTATATTCCTAGTTTTTTTTTTATATTCCTTAAATGATTTTAGACTCACATGAGTTATACGCTCGGAATTCAATTGGATCATCTTTTTATGGATGAACTGATTCGTGCATATTTTGTGAATCAAAAAAGAAACATCACCATCCCTTGGATGTAGTTAAAATGTTGGTATTCTGAAGCATTAAGACTGTTCCACACTGGAAATGAGGGGCCGCCAAATTCAATAAGTGTGTCCCAATACTTTTGTCCATGTAGTATAGGTGTAGTCTGTGTAATGGCATTAATTGGGCACTAGATGGGGCGCTTGGCCTGCAGGTGAACTCTCCTGTTATTGAAACGTGCTGATTGGCACGACCTCAGATCCTCTGCTGGGAGGCTGAGCTTTAGACAGTGGAGCGTTACAAAGCCTTCACATATTATTAAAGCAGGGGGGCTTCGTTAATAAATCAGAATTACGCTTCTAAAACATTTCCACATCTTGACAAATCTGCAGCGTTTCCAGCGTATCTATAATGCTTTTTTAATGGACGCGGGGTGCTGTTTGAAGAATGGCCCTGCTTTGCTCCGGACTGCGGCCTGCATCAAGCGCGGCTGATGTGATGCTTTTGGCAGAGCCCATCACAATGGTGCATTCTGACAACAGTAAATTATAAGGGACAGTCTCCGGCACATTAAACACTCTCTCTCTCCCTTCATCCCTTTCTTTTCTCGTCCTCCGCCCTCCCACTGCACTCCCCCCCCCTTTTTTTTTTTTATCATAGCACATCTGCTTGCTGTCTTCTCCCCAGGGCCTTCGCTGTGTAATCTATTGCATTAGCTCACATTAGTGCATATCGCCCATGGGTCTCGATAATCACAAACACAAAATGAGCATTTCACTTAGCGTCACCCTGGCAGCCCCTCAGACTCTTGTGCATCTGTGTGGCACGAGGTGGAAGGGAAACGCAAACTTCCACCCATGACACACTTCCTGTTTGACCCGATCTGACTCGACTCAAGTCAGCGGCTCAAACAAGAAACGTGGCTTTAACGACGCTTGTGCTCCTTCTTCCCTCTTTTTCCTGTTTTCATTTGCTTTCCCTTCTACACCATGGGCCTACTGTGTACAGAACACAGAGCTTTCATTCGTAGACACATAAACCCTCCATTATAACGCTCTGATTGTAATTAGAGGCCCTGGTGTTGCCCTATTAGTGTTGGAAGTTACATCACCTGTGCTTAGGAGTAACAGGATTTCTCGCAAGAGTCCAGTGCCTCTGTGAGGTTAATGGCCACTTTATTAGAAACACTTACCCCGCACTTCAATCAGAATCAGAATCTGAAAACCTTATTGATCCCGGAGGAAATTCCTTATGAGGTGACAGCACAGAGACACAGAGATAAAAATTATAGTCTAATGTGGTCTGAATAAATATAGTCTAAATAAATCTACCTAAAAATCTGTAGGAATAAACCTCAGTATGAAAATGCACAATGCTGTATACACAAATGATGCGTATACACACAGTATATATATATATATATATATATATATACACACTCACTGATCACTCTCTGAGACCTTACAGATCCACCATTTAGGTACAGTTACACACTGTAGACCATTTGTTGTTATGCACAGTCTGTCCGCTCCAATTCATCACTGGTCATTTCCTGGCCACTATTGACCGGATGCTATTTGGGCGCTGGACCATTCTGCCATGGTGGTGTGTGGGGAGCTGTATCTGGCACCGTTTCACTAGTGTGCCTGGCCTTTATGGTTGAGAGCGACCTGTCGACCTAAAACGTCCAGTCAACTGCAGCTAAGACAAGAAACTGACCAGTGATTGGTACTTTGAAGGCAAACACAAGTTGTACTGCTTTGCTATTGACAAAAGAGGACCTAGTCTGTAACTGTAAAAAAGCGTGGGTCTGTTTCTAATGATAAATAGGCTGATAAAAAAGTAATCTCCTCTTATTTTAATAGTTTCTGCTTTATTATTGACAATATAGGGCCTAGTCCCTAACTGTAAAAAACATGGGCCTGTTTCTAATGAATAAAGGTCTGATAAAATGTATCATTTTCTTATTTTTATGGTCTTTCACATAACAAAAGGTTGTACTGGGTATTATTGGCAACAGAGGGGATAGTTTCTTACTGCAAGAGCAGCATGGGCATGTTTCTAATGATAATGACTAATGGGACTGTTTCTAATGATAATACCTAAGTCTCATAATACCTAATGCCTTCTTATTTTAATAGTCTCTCATGTTACAAAACTGACAAAAGTTGCATTGCTCTATTATTGACAACAGAGGGCCTATTCTATAACTGTAAGGGCAGGAAGGGCCTGTTTCTATTGAATAAAGGTCCGATAAAAAGTACCATCTTCTTATTTTTATAGTAACAAATATTTGTATGGTTTTTCACGTAACAAAACTTACAAAAGTTGTACTAGGTATTATTGGCAACAGAAGGGCTAGTTTCTTACTGCAAGAGCAGCATGGGCATGTTTCTAATGATGGAAGGTCTGATAAAATGTACTGTCTTCTTATTCTAATAATCTCTGACACAGCAAAACTTACAAAATGACGAGGTCAGAGAGCATGGTCTGATACCCTCCCTCAAAGTGCGGATTTGTGTCATTGGCCTGGCCCTGTTAGCGCCTAGCTGCTCTCGTTGCCTCTGTACCTTGTTTGTGGCTGGGGGTCGCACCCTGAGGTAAGGAGATTTATTTCATCAGAGCCCCCCGCTTTATTCGCGGCAGGAGGAGCTGCTTTTTTTCTGCTGACGCAGGGATCCGCCGCCGCCACCGCGCGCTGGGCCGCACACAAAGGCAGGTAATGTACAGGATGAATAGTAACACTGTTAGATCTTAATTAGAGTTATGTGCAACAAGGGGCCGCGGCACATGTTGTTATCCCGCTGCCTCCTGAAGTACCCGGGAGTGAGAATTTACCATTAAAGAGGCGCAGGAGTTAAAAGCAAAAACGGAGGGAAGTTTTTTTCCTTCATCTGCATCAGTCACAGCGCTGCAATGGATGGTGGGATTGTTTCTACCCTTGAGGCCTTAAGGTCAATCATGTGTGCTGTTCAAAACACTGGAATCATTTTCATATTAATATTAAAAGCACTGATGTTTCATATACATATAATTATTTTTATCTCGGCCATGTTCAGGTACTTTATATACTTTTATTCCCTCTGCTGCTAATTGAAGCAAATCTTCATTTAAGATCATTTTCTGTCATCTCCCTTTTGCCACAGACCAGGCAAGTTTTCTGAATCTGAAAAGGAAATATTTGACCATTTGAATATTTAAATGAAAATGCAAATGGTACGAAGTAGACACCGTAAGGTATTTTAGATGTATTCAAAAGTTTATATGATATGCTACACTTTATACTATAATTATGATAACATATTATATTGTTAATGTAAAATTGTATGATATGGATGGATTCTCCATGCTCCCTGAACTGCACTTCCTGAACTTGACAGGCAGTCAAATTCAGCAGCAGAACCAATCCAAATGGTCCATTTCAGCATGGGGGTGGGACATTCCCAAACAATACAACCTCTGTGAGTTGTTAAATCAGAGTCCTGGTGCAGATTATTAATCCAGTAATATTTTTAATCACTTGGTCAACGTATATGTTAACACACGATGCGATGTACTACATGCCAGTTTCAATATTTTTCTTTATACTCTTGCAAAACAGCTTGCGAAGTTTTTGTCTGAGCAGGAAGCAAGGGAATCTGTAGGGTCAAAGCAAACACTGACATTATTTATGAATAGGTTTACTGGGGCATGTTATTATATTATATCCATGACATAACCTACGTGTAGGGCTGAAAGTTAGTTGTAGTCAGTCTGTGGCCTTGTTGCTTTTGTGAGTGAGAGAACTTTGTCTTTTGGCAGTCAGTCATCCGTGGTTCCACAATTATGCTTTAGAGACTGTACATTTTGTTCTACCACTTTTGGAGGTGCGGGGACACCAATGGCTTTAATTATCATTCTGGACATCAGGCTTCCAACTAATAATCTGAAACATAAAGTTGCACAATAGTAGCATATTGGAATCACTCTGTACATTCCTATGCACAGAAAGTTTCTACATTCTGTAAAAACGCAGGTTACTTTAGGTCAAGGTTAGACATTTAAGGCAACAGACTTTATCCTAAGTGGCCTTAAAATTCAAGGTTGATCTTTTTTTTCTTTTCTCTCTTTTCTTTTCAATTTTTTTTACAGTTTGTTATTAAAACACTACTCCAAATATCTGAACTGAGATTTTATCCACTGAATGGTGGTGAACAGCACGGACATGGTATCGGTACATTAGGGGTTTAAATAAAATCATCAATAATACAATGCATATATTTATATCGTCAGTCTGATCTTAATATATTCCAGTACTTTTATCCCACTCCGGAAAGGAGTTCAGCACTTATGTTGAGGTACCCAACAGTTTGTCCCACCAATAGACTCACAAATGGTTCATTGTTGGGTTTTGATGGGTCTGCTTCTCGCTGACTTGTCACTAAACAAGTTTTTTTTTACACATCCTGTTTACTTTTCAGCACTGATTCCACACAACCCCTCCCCCCCAACACACACACACACACACACACACACACACACACAGTTCTGCAGTCAGTTTAGTGCACAATTCAGTTCTCAATGTTCTTTTACGGCTACCTTAGCAATCTCTCAGCTGTACAAAAAAAGCCCAGTTTTACGTGGAGCAGGGAGGAAAATGTAAAAATGGTGTACATGAGTTGCAGCCACAGCAAGACGTTCTCCAGGGATGACTCCCTCCGTCGCACACATATGTGGCTATCTGTGCATTAAAATCCTATCTGCTGCTGAGACTGTCAATCTATGCTGAAGAACCTCAGAGACCACGGCATCTGCCATCGAGAAATAGCCTTGATTGGATGAAGAGGATGAAAAGTAGGCCACAAACTGGACTTGACAGACTGATTACATGCGAACAATGCTAAAGGCATCATGTTCAAACACCCTTAAAAATAAAATGCGTGGTTCTTCTCTAGCACGCCAAAGACCCCCTTTTTCACGCATTTATTTTTAATGAGGGATGGGCTCGTAAACCAAACAACGTTTGTGATTTGTAATACAGTTTGCGGCAAATATTCCCAGATTTCCCAAGCATTCCCAAACCCAATTTCCTCTCTGTTAATCTGCACCCAGCAACTCTTTTTATAGGAACACCTAGGCCTCCATTCCATTAACGGAGGCCATTAGGAGACGGGCTAACTTGGGATTCTTGGGCTATCTTGGTATTAGCTGTGCAGGCGCTTTACTGCACACTCTGTTGTGGTCGGTAATTATTGCCTCCAGACTGTCAAACTTGCATGAATTAGCAATTGGGCCAGCGTGCTCTCGTCCGACAGTCGGAATCCGCCGTCAGGTTTTGGGGTGGAAAGATGGCGTTCGCTGCGAGTGCTTGTCATTGTCAGTGGATTCCTCTGAGAAAGAAGAACGATGTAATGGCTCTTGCTAAAAAACAGCCCCTGGCCTCAGGAAAGGGATTTGGGTGTCTGGAGACAACCAGGGCCATATGGAGCGGGCTAAGATAGCAAGGCACACGTTCAGAATAATGGATGATGTGTCATGTTTCATGTTGCCGAGAAGCCATCAAGAGACTTGGTTCGGGGAAATCAAAAGTCCTACATACAGTAAAAGCGACTGTTGCGGCGTTTAAAGATTTTACTTGTTCTTCCACTTGCGGGGGGCTCTCAGGTTTGCAGAGGCTGCTAATGGCCCAGTAATTTAGGGGGGGTATCTTCATTTCCATTGTAAAGGTAGAACAGCTGTGAAAGATATCTGAAACGTTATTCCTCTCCCCACAACAGTAGCGTTCATCAAACAAGAGTGTATTCCCTTAGGTGTTTAGGAAAGCTTTACGATAAGGTGGTTTGGAGATAAAGCATGGTTTTGAAGGCTCAGTTAAACGCTACGTTGTTAGCTACGTAGCCAGCCTCTTAGAAAAAGGGGATCAAATGAGAGATCCGTCCCTTCGGCGGATAATCTTAGTACATCTACAAATTACAAATTCACCACAGTTATAATCTTTTAAAAAACTATCAACATAGTACAGAGGCCGGGGCCTTGTTGGAGCCCTGTGCTAACTTTGGCCATTTAACATGTCCATCAAAACAACCTAAATAATTGGTCAAAAAGTTTTTTTCACGGGATTTAAAAGATTATTTTGGGATAGGCCCCACCCCATGTTTTAAATTAAATTTAATTCAGTAAAATGAGCATACACAATTGTCGCTTGATACTGCAAAGCATGTTATTCATTTGATTTTTTTTTGTAATCTACTCATCACTTACCTTCAGAATGAACACATTAATTAGGGCTGCAAAAACTCCTGCATTGAACGTGACACAGATCACCACATGTGTCTTTTCTCTTTTGTCATGCTATATCCCTCCACCCACCTCTGCCACCATTCTCCACCACCCTCTTAACAAATCTCACTTGACTCTCATGTCTCAAAAGTTGGCAACCCTGCATTAATACATTGTATTATTATTTCGTTTGGTTAGTTATCCTGGTCTATGTTCCCACTAGCTTAACAAGATAACTGTAATCTGAATTAGGCTAAAGCAAGCTTGTTCTATGCTAGAAAGGAGACAACACAGCAGTAAAGTGAGCTGTATTTTTTAAGTATTGTGTATATGTTTATAGTGGGATGTCACTCATGGTGAAAAGCAAAAAATAAAAGCTTTGGAGCGCTGTACATGTCGGCTGGTTTTCGTGGGGGTCAGACGTCCCATAACTTTTGTCCATATTATGCGGCCAAAAGTATTGGGCAGTAGCTACTTTAAAAATAAAGGTGTGCAATACACTACTTTTGAATTAATTGTTTAATTTTGCGCATAACCATGCGATTAATCGCAGAAAAACATGCAATTAATCGCAGAAAAACATGCAATTAATCGCAATTTAACATTTTGATCGTTGCCAAGCATTAATATATATATATATATATATATATACACACACACAAACATATATGTGCCACTCCCAGCATAACAGTATAATAGAGATAGTATGACACTGTGGAAAAGGCAGTGACTGTTAATGATCAGTCGGCTTTCAAACTTACTAAAAATGAATGTTCGCGAACTATGCCTAGTGTATGAATTTCTGCTGATTTAGTTATCTCAGTGGTGACAGTTTTCTGTTGTTATGCAAATGAGGTTTACTACATATGTGACAGAATGCTTTGAAGATGCTTTAGATTTTCATAGCAGGGAAAAAAAAACCCAAATTAAACAAGCAGTAGAAAAAAGAAAGGAATGATCATTGAGCTCATCTGTCCGGGCGGTTTAACACTTCAAATAGTTTAATACATTTTACCAAATCTGTATTACAAATTGCATAGGTTTTCCTCTTAAATGATATTTCCAGACTTCAGTTTGTGTTTTGCCCTCAGATAAAATGTAGATACTGTTGTGTTGATGCACACTGGCACAATTTAACCTCTGCACTGCTTCATAAAACAAAACTCAGTGGGAAACCATGGATAATCTGAAAGAACATTCTACTTGTTGACATAAATATATCTTTAACTTGCATTTACTATTATTCCTTCCACATCTTCACAAGCGCGCCTGGTGGCCAGGGCCCTGGGCTGCAGCCCCTACAGCCCCTAAAGCCCCCTGGGTTCAGACGGGCCTGACAGAGGCCTAGATATCATGATAAAATGTTGCTGGATCCAGGTTCAAGAGAAGGAAGTAAAAACATTGGGAAATCATCTTGAAGACAAGTCAGAGAATATTTATGGCAGATTAGGGAATTCTTCTTGAAGACTTACGGCTGTTACATGTTTTTCATGGGACACATGAATTGTAAGATTGCATTGCAGAAATCAAGCACAGTCTGTATGGCCTTCTGTGCTGTTAGGTGCTAGAATGGGTCCCACAGAAGAAACATTTTTGGTTCCATGAAGAACTTTTCAGTGGATGGTTCCTTTAGATGCTTTTTGAAAAAAACACCAGAAGCTTATAGTAAAGCTTCATTATCGATTCAAGATTTTTCTCACACCTCAAGTCAAGCATCATTTAGAACCCTTTCTGAGAGAGTACTGAGGTGGAGCACCTCCGACCTGTTCATAAATATTATAATGAACGAAACAACGCCGCAACCTCACACACTCTCCAAACCCAACACTAAATATGGATGAGAGATGGAAAGTGTCACAACTTCATTTTCCAGCCTTTTCTCACTCTGGGTCAGGCGTGGGGGGCCTACTTTTCTTCTTAGCCGCGGGACTTTCTCGCCTTTCCTTTTCTTTCTTCTTTCTCTTTTTTTTTTCCAATGGTCTGCTAAGTGTACTCTACCCCTCCCCACCCCACCCCACCCCATCCAAACCCAGCCTCAACCCTCCTACCTGCCCAGGAGATGGGCCGACACACACCTCGGCCTGCTTTCCCTGCCTGTGTCAGAGGCGCACTTAAGTGCTGTTGCCGATACCCATGAGTAAGCCCCATAAAAGCTGCCCCATCGCCGCGGCCGTTATTGTTTCTCGCGGATGATTGATTGATGGATGAGGGCTGACACTTCAATGAAGCCATTTCCACTGGCATCTCTATCCGATGATGTGCGGCGTATATTTTCTATCCACGCCTCATTGCTCGCCTGTGTCATTCCTGGAAGTTCATTTACACCATGTTCCCTGAAGGACCTTTCTTCCTTTCTTTTTTCCACCCTTCTTTTGCCCATCTCCCTTTTTTTTCATCTCCCCCTGACTTGACTCCTCTTCTTTTTAACTGTGTCCACCCTCCCCCCACCCTCCCTGTGTCATAAAATAATGCTTTTGCTTGTATGCTCGGTGGGGGCCCAGGAATAATTTGCACTGAACACTACAAAAAAATTATGTAGAGAGGTTAGTAACAGAAAGGGTAGACCTGGCAGGATTTCATGCTTTTTCTTGCTTGCCAAACGCTTTGGGGATCTGCGAAAAAGTACATATCCGCTAATACACATCAGATGATTTGTACCCATGTAGTCGGATGGAAAAGCGACTTGATTTTTTTTTTTTTTTTTTTTGCTTTTTTTTAATCCGAATTGTTGTCTTCACAATTTTTCAAATGCTAGTGCTAATGTGGAAAGGGGCGAGAGAGAGAGGGAGAGAGATGCCTTTTCAGAGACAATCTCTCATTTTTATCTCATATGGAGAGCAGATGGTAGGCCTGCATCAGTGCAGGAGGCTTTCTGGGATGACAGCCATGAGATTCCCCCTCAGGTGCCATTGGAGCCCTCGTGCGCCGGGACTGTGATGGCTAGGACATGGCACCTCCTCGCTAAAGAATCACTCTCCGCTCGCCTCACTTTCTCACTTCATAATGGCGTCTGCTAACAACCTAATATTTCAGAGGACGTGCGCGACTGTGTGCACAGAACCTTTTTTTTTTTTTTCAGAAAAACCTTTTCTCTCCTCCTCCTCCTCCTCTTCCCAAGTGTTTTAAAAGTTTGGTAAACAAGAGTGAATGCTCTTTATATTTTACCCAGCTTTGTTTGCTCTATTTCAGCCAGGGTTTCCAAGAATTAGAGCATTACATAAAAGCATAAGGATGTAGTGGACTAGCAAATGTGGTAAAAAAAGTTACTGTTGCTAACAGCCACCAATTAGTCATGGTCTTTCATTTCCATAGGAATAAAATTATTACAGCTAAAGCCTCAGAGTAAACAATGAGAGAATCCCCAGAGAAATTCAAAACCCAGTCTATACTGTAGGTTTGCACACCCATCATTTAGTAACAAATTATTCACAAATGGTTGATGTTGGCAGCAAAATTAATGTTTTTTTTCTCAAAATGATTATTAGGCAAAAACCAAAAGAGGTTGTACCCCACTCACATTCGATTTACTTTCTGCAACAAGCTTGAGTCTGAACTTCTTCTTTTGATGTCAAAAAAATGACACAGACATGGCAAAATAATATATAATGGAGGCATTTTCAAGACTGTAGGCACAACAGTAACTTTTCATCACCTTATAAAATCCTAATAAACCAGGTGGTTCCAATCCTGAGCGCCTCATTCCATACACAATTTTGTGCTTTCTCTCATCTAGCATGTCTTACTCAACTCATTAACTAATTAACAAGCTCCTCATGTGCTGGGTCAGGTGTTAGAGTAGGGAAAACACAATAATGTGCAGAGCATGTGGTCCCCAGGACTGATTTTCGGAACCACTGTTATAAATCACCCACTTCTTCTTATGAACACACACACACACACACACACACAAAGGAATCTGCTCTTTCGACAGAATTTCTCCGTTATGGGTGAGAAATATTTAGCATCAAATTACAACATGCTTTTCTTATTATTGCCAATAATAGACTCCTTGGGGTCAGGCAGGGTCTTTATGGGCCTTAAATCACTGAGTATACCATTGTAACAGGAGACATCCCCTGGAAACGCCACTGTATTATTTGTTTTTGCAGAACTGTGAAATGGCCTCCTTTTACAGCAGTACTCCGGAAGAGCAGGCTGTTCCAGAAGCCTCCTGCGTTTTCTGATGACTCGACCCTCTGTCCTCACTCCCTCGCCAGAGAGTGGGAGATGAAGAGGCTCATAAGTGGAGGGAAAGTAGTCTACCCTCCTATATTTATACATTACGCCCAGGCCTCCCCTGCTGAGAGCCGGAGAGAGCGGAGAACAGAAGAGAAGCACAGATTGGGCCCTTGTGAATATTTCCCTGCCGTCTCCGTCCGGCGTGTCATTCTTTATCAGTAATCACCACAGAGGGCAGCGCGTCGCTCGTCGGGGAGAGGCTGACCTCCCGAGCTTGAAGAGCTTGTGGACAGCGGGGCCATCCATAATGGAGGAGTGCGTTGTGGGTCGTAACTGTGGGAGGAGCCAGCACTCTCGGCCTCTCATGCTGAAGTGCAGGGAGCCATAGGACCCATGTGGGGAAATGTGCTGTAGACGGCACAGAGAAGTGCCTTATGGGTAGTTAAAAGGGGTAGAGCTACCAGTCTTCGCCACTCAAGTGCAGAGAGCCATGGCAACAACACTGTAGCATGTCCAGAGAAATGCCTTGCATCCTGTGCAGAGAGCAACAGGAACAGAATGGTCCAGAGAACCCAGTCGGAACAGGATAGTCCAGAGAATTGCATTGTGTGTAGTAATAAGGGATAAGGATGGAGTGTGGACAGCAATATGAACAACACTGTAGACGGTCCAGACGAGAGCTTTGTGGTTAGTACGAACAGGACTAGGATGTAACAGAAATGCAAGTACTGGGAACATGAATTCAGAATACAGTTCATGTATCAGTGTTTGGTCCATGTTACATTAATGAAAAGGCAGTATGTAGAATGCAGTTCCTTTTTAGTTACTTATTTACCGTTCAGAGAAAACTGACCAATATATATGAGAATATATTAGAGCAGTGTCTTTGCTTGTTTTTCTTTAAAAGTTTTTCTTTCAGCAAAAAGCTTTTTTATAAACATTAAAGCCTGAGTAGACAGATAAATCAGTGTAATGAGCCAGTTATTTATCTGAGTCTCTTTTGAGGGATGATTGAAAATGGTCTTCTCAGTAGTGGACATGTTTTAGAGTGATTTTGTTATACTGTGTTTTGTGGAATGACGTTACATACATGTCATTAAATAGAATAGCTACCTACTTTGTAGTAACATTTGCAAGATTGTGGTACTGAGATTGGTGTTTTTTCCTAATTTTGTAGTTTAGCAGAGTCGATGGACCTTATCAAAATGTACTTTAGGTATATGAGATATATACTGGGCCTAGATTTTCTGATCAGTGGTAGTTAACTGAGCTATAGCATATAACTGACTAACCACCTGGAACTGGAGTTCATAAGCTGGTTTGATACAATTACGTGGTGTCTCAGTTCAAATCTTGTATTTGATACAGCAAAAAATGGGAGTACAATCTACCACATATTAAAATATAATGTTTTGTTTCCCTTGTCAGTTCATAAGATCATTTAACATTTTATACTGATGCATGAGCCACAAGCTAATATATTAGCCCAGAGCTAAAATACATTTATGTGCTGTATGCTCTGGATTTTGAGGGACAGAGAAAGTGATTTTCAGAGGAGGGGGTATTTATGTGCTCCAATCTGTTGAACCTCCTCTTTGATAGCTGTGCATATTAATTCGAGAGGCTTGTGTTGAAGGAGACAATATGATATGATGCATTGTTACTCTCCTAGTACATAGTTAAAAAGAATAGCTATGAAAGACTGCAGAAATCAGCACTGTAGATGGTTCAGAGAAGCACATTATGTGTAGATATAGACTGCAGATAGCAATAAGAACAACAATAAGCAATAAGAAGATGATCCAGAGAAGTGGATGGTGGGTAATTTCTAGGGGCAGAGTGCTTCTGCATCCGTTCTGTAGTTGGTGTTACACGCATATCTGGAGCTCTGGGCCTAAGCATATTTTCTTTATAGAAAAAACGAATGCTGGTTTTAAAATCGCCATTCGTGCCCTGAGATAAACAAAAACCTGGTATTTTACATTTACATTTGCGGCATTTAGCAGATGCTCTTATCCAGAGCAGCAGTCCAGATTTGTTCTTTAAACCTGAAAAGCTATACTTAGATCAACATCCACTATTCAACCAAGCTACTGCCAGCTAAGTATACCTAACAACTCCAGTCAAAGAAAAGTCAGAGGTTAAAACAAAAGTAAAGAAGGAATGCAGTTAAGAGGGTAAGTGCCTAAAGGTTTTTTTTTTTAATTAAATATAGGAAAATAAATAAATAAGCAATAACAAGAGGCTTAGTTAGTCACCAAGGTGCTCTGTGAAGAGGTGGGTCTTCAGACGACGCTTGAAGACAGTATGGTATGTTTTGTCCTGAAGTGTCACAGAATCTAAATGCCAGAAGCAAGTTAACACTCCTGAGCACTGAAATGGTGCTGCATTAAAGTAAGCATGCTACTGAATTTCATCATTGACATACACCAACTTTTATATTTGACAAATGGTTGGGGGGATACCTTGGTGAGGTTGCCAGTCTTATGATGCCAGTTATGTAGCAGCAGTATCAGGCAATTTTCATATCTCAGTTCAGCAGATTCATAATTCAGAGGATCTGGCAACATTTGAAAGAAAAATGGCCATATGGCAAAATGAACCGGCTTTGGAACATTTTTGTCCACCACAAGGCGCAATAACGGCAATTTTTGAAAATGCCATTAGCCGAAGTTCCTAATATGGTTCTGGTGCTGGCTACAGAATTGCACCATGGCTTCAGAGCATGGTATTTTGTTGAGTTATTTCTTACATAGTTTAAATTACTATCATTATGGGTATCACTATGTGCATTATTTTGCTATGATGTGCAAAAGTCTACCATGTGCAATTTTGTGCAATGTTCTTATCAGGTGCTAAACATGATCATTTTGTGATATATCTTATGTGCAATTATCTCACCATGTGCAATATCATGTGCTGTTTTTCAAAATGGATGCTGAATCACTTCATTATGTGCAATAGTCTTACATATGCAATATTAATACTACTTATATACTACTGACCAACAACTTACTCCTGACTACCATCTGTGTGGTTAGATTTCATTTAACTGTTACTTATCTGTAGTATTTATTCCCCAGCATTTGTGTATATAGCATAGTGTGTTTTCATATTGAGCTTTTTTTTTCTACAGATTTTTATTTTCATTTATTTAGACTTTACATTTTATGTTGTTCTTGCCTCTGTGTGTCTGTGCAGTCATAACATAAGCAATTTCCTCTGGGATCAATAAGGTTTTCTGATTCTGATTCTGATTCAGAGAGCTTTAGGAACAATACTGCATTGTGGCACCTCAGTGTAGTCTCACTCCGATTTATTTGTTTTACCGAAATGAAGAAGGAATTGTCTTAGCGAGGTGCGCTAATAGGCTGTAGCCAGTTAGCCTTCAGGCCTCCTTATTGTTTCCAGCTAGCTCTGTGAGCACTTTGCGGTTTGGAAATGAATTTGTGCTTCAGGCCATATTTATATGCATTCAGGGACCACATATTGATTTCAGGCACACCTCTATGATCTGCAGTCTCGTCCTCCTGCTGGAAAAGGAGGCTTGCTGCTACAGCCGAGCGTCCACCAGAGCAATCCCCTGCATGGGCTAATGCGCCTTGACACTGAATACTACACACACCCGAAACGAGGAGCCACAAATTGGGTTATGTGTCTTTACCTGCCGGTAATCCGGTTGATAAGCACTATGCATGTAGATCTCCGGGGGATGGGTGGGAGAGGGAATGAAATTACTGCTAGCAGGGCTGGATACTCCAGAGTCTGGGAAAGAGGCTGCTGTAGCTACGGGGAAGGAGCTTCTCCCAAACAAATGCGCTTTAAAAAAAAAAACAAAACAAAAAAAACCTAGAAGAGGAAAAGGAGAGGGGCTGCTTGACTCCTCAACCATGTAATGGCATTAGCCCTGCTAATGGTTTGTATGGAGAAGCAGGTAAAGGGGAGATGAACGAGCCTGGTTTATTGAATGAGGAGAAAGTGTGTTGTGGAAGGTTTGGGGGGGGCTTGTGTGGAGATGGGGGGAGGTGTGGGGGGGGTACTTGAGTGAGATATCATCCATCTACACTTCAGAAACACTGTCTTCATCTCTCTCTCTCTCTTTTCTTTTTTTTTTTTTACCCCCACCTTCCTTCAATTGCTTTTTCTGTAGGATGGGTATGCATTCACCTGTGAAATCGCGCCAGACTGTAGAGTGGCCTGACTGTCGTAAGTAAAGAACAAAGGCTAAAGAGATTCGGCTGTCCATCAGACCGGCCGGCTGTAGGATCCTCTCAAAGCAAAGCGTTTGGAGTCAGGAACTGATGTCAATTTACTGTCCACTGACTCTGTCGACTAAAACATGCTCATGTTTGTAACGCATGTATTACAAGTAGCAATTTAAAAATACAGTTTTTCAAGCTAACTTCTATACGTAGACATAAATTGGACTTGGCCATTATTTCAGTGCAAATATGTTCAACACTTTGACCCTGCCGGTTACACTGCCTGTTATGTACATGACATACAGCTGTAGGTGAAATGTTGCACTCCCATTATCAAATTTGGACTCTTATGTATTGATAGTCAGTTAATCTGTCAATTGTTTCTTTGATTAGGAATCTGATAAAAATTCAAAGACATTTTTTTCCATATAATTGTATTTAAAAATCAATACGTTATTCCAAACTGATGATATTAACACAAATAACAGACCTAAATGTTGGCTATATAACATGAAAAAGGATATACCCATTTTTTTAAATAAAGTGCACAAAACACAGGTGTTTTTTTCTGTTGTTTGAATGGATCTCAGCTGATAATATAGTAATCAATACTATTCCTTAATATTATAAAGAATAAAAACAGAAAAATATAAACCACAACCCAAGCATTAACAGGCCTTGCTACATCAAGTAGCTTTAACAAAAGACATTGTGTCTGCAGTAACACTTTCTCACACACTTACCCTCCACACACTCTCTCTCTCTCTCTCTCTCTCTCTCTCACACACACACACACACACACACAGACCCTCTCTCTTTTTACAGTAAATGCTAGTTCATTCTGGGCAACTAGTTACATTTGTCAATATTGAAGTAAATTGGATTTAATAAACATTCAAGCTACATCATGTGTAAACATCAATACAATCAGTCCCATGGCAAAGCAACAACATAGACTAAAGGAACTGATAATAAAATTTATTGCCAACAATTTTACAAATGATTTTATTTTTTTTTATTTACTTAATCAATTCATTGTTGCAGCTCTAATCAAATTACAATTTTTTAGGTCTTTTAAGTGAAGAGAAGTGCATTACCTACATGAAACAAACGTAAATCGAACATATTTTGGCAAATTTTAATTTACAATTATTATTTATTTACATGTGATGTGAATACGTTTGGGCACGCTTTTAGTCCATATGAAATAATAGCCTTTAATATTTGTAGTCAGCTAACAGTCTTTCTCTTCTTGATTTCTTCTCAGAAGAAATATTCTTCAGAAATATTCTTAGGTTGTCTTGCATGCACAGGATGTTTTTACAAGATATAATTACAGTTTTAATAACATTTAAGCCTGGGGATGGTAAAGGCCATTTCAACACCTTATACTCTCTTGTAACTGAAGGTTGATTTTGAGTTGTGTTTTAGATCATTGTCTTTTTGCAATATCCAGCCTATATTCTTCTCATTTCTTCACTGTCGGTAGGACAAGAAATCTTTTCTTCCCTCTATCCTCACGTTTCCTGTACCTCACACCTCCAGGGGGCTGTGAAGCAGGGGGCTGCCACCAATGAGGGGCGCCGGGGGAGTAGTGTGTGGGTACGGTAATTTGCTCAAAGGTACCTCAGTGGTGCCACTAGCAGTCCTGAGATTTGAACCCATAAACTTCTAAATACAGGGACAACTCCCTAAACACTAAGCCACCTTTGATGATTGTAGGAAAAGTTCATTTTTTGTTTAATTAAACTGCAGCATTTGATTACAAAATGTCTGTGGTTTATGTCTTGAATTGAACTTCAGATGTTAACTATAGTTAAGGTTCTTTTCTGACTCTTCCATGCATGTTTGTACAACAGTGCTGCAAAGTAGGTTGTTTCATTGCTATTCTCGTTCCAGCTGAATCTTCCCGTAGATCCTTGACAGTGATGTGGGGGTTTTACACACTTGACCAGTCTGTGAGCTATATTTTTAGAGGGTTCTTGGCCTTTCAGATCTTTTCATAACTTTAACAGTTCTCTTCCAAACAAATGAGGACACTCCAGTGTGTACCTGAATACTGTATATAGCCACAGTGTTCTTACACACACATTTATAATCTTCCCTTGCTTCGTTAGAGTCAGTTATCTTCATTTTCAGATCCTTAGTCAGCCACTTAGCTGAGCCAATGGCTGTTGATTGCAACTGCGTATGCCTAATTTGGATCATGGCATAAGAAGTCAAATAAGCTCTAAGAGCTTCCAATAAACACCAGTGCATCAAGTAAAAGGGTGTGCAAACTTTTGCACATTACACATTTTACTTTAGTTTTTTTTTCAGTACATTACATTCAGCAGATAAACTGCACCAATGCATAGAACGTAGAAGAAATGTGTCATAGAGGTTATATGTGTCATATAAGTTCATGGTAATAAACCAATAAATTACAGACTAATAAATTATAGGGGTTAAAATAATTAACCACTCATATTCTTGGGCTCATCCAAACTTGTTATATTATTCAGAAACTATATTTAAAATGATTATTTTTGAGGAATGGACCTGCAGGCCAGTGTTCGGTCTCAGAGACACACGAAAGATAATATCAGTTAATGATAAAAAGGCATACGGATGAAGTTGAGTCCGTGCCCCCTGGTTTTGCTGTGGTTTAGCCTGAAATTATTTGTGTTTTTATTTCAATTTATTGTTATGGATTATTGTACCCGTTTGGTGGTAACATAATCACACAGAGTGTAATGTTATTTATTCACCCCAAGGCATATCACTATTAGGTTACATTGTCGACATGCTCTGGGTTTCCTTCATCTATTTTGACCTTATTGTCGAAAGAGTGGGAACCTCTTATGATGAGAAAGGGAAAAAATGTTTTTAAATTGTGCTTTATTTGTTTGGTTTGTGGTGTTAATGGCGAGACCCGTGCACCAGACTGCCACTAAAGTCCAGTAACGAGGACCTTTGTTACTGGCTCTGTGCAAGCTGCATTATTTTTGTTCTTTCAGCAGTCTGCTTGACCAAGATGGAGCATCGCTTCATGACTTATGCATGTCATAAGCCCCCCTCCTCCTCTGGCTTCCTAACGGCCGTACAGCTCTAGCCCCTGCGCGTTGTTGTTGTTGCATTTGCTGACGTGATGCATGGATCCCTGGTGGCCTCGCGCAAAAGCAGCCAGCCCAGGTGCAACACTAATATCCTCGCTGTATCCAAACATTTCCTTTCAAAGTAACCAGCACGCAGGGGCCCATAAATTACAGCCAAGATGTCGAGCTTCCAATAAGACCCTACCCTGAGCAATAAACTTTGACATTGGCGTGTGAAAAATGGCCGCCTTTTTTCATTGTCAAGTGTTACAAATTGATGAAATGAGTTCATCGATGTTCCCCGGTCATTATCTCTCCAGTGGCACTTTGTTTTACAGACAGCGGGGGGAAAAAGGGACAGTGCAGATTAGGGGGCCTCGACACAGTTTATCAAACCAAATCTAATATCATCCATAAGAGGCGAATCTGGAAATCAATACTTCATTACTAAATTGTTAGAGAGGATGAAGAGTGATCGTACGAGTTCAGAGATGTGTCTCGGCGGCCGGGGCATGGGAAGTTCAATGTCACCGGGAAAGTGATAAGTAAAGGCACTGATGGGTAGAAACATCTTTGTACTGTGTGTGCATGTGTGGGTGTGTGTGCGTATGTGAGTGTGTGTGTGTGTGGCGTGGAGGCGGAGGGGGGGTCAAGCAGACAATAGGCAGAGTTTGCATTTGATTGGGCCTCAACTGTACAACTGTACTGTGGGAGACGGAGAGAGAGGGACAGAGACAGAGACAGAGAGAGAGCACATTTCACTGAACTTTAAAGTTCACTGTTGTGTAACTAAATTGCTACAACGTACTTCTCACTTACCAAAGGTTATATACAAATATTCTGGTATCAAACATTCGTAAAACAAGTACACAGTGTTACAAAGATAGCAGTAAATTATAAATACTTGAATGTGCATATATCGTCTTCAGTACAAAATCTTGTATCTTCGAAATGGTAACTTGTATCTTCGGAATAGTAAGAATGTTCACATTTTATTCTGGACCATTTCTGGTGTTTTGGTGTTTTTAAGTGACTGTGATGACACAAGCCAGAAATACACAATTAAATACAAATAAAGCGTCTGAATGACCCGCTAACACAATAAATAACTAATGCCGCTGCTTTTTAAATGTAGTTTACACATGTTTATTAGTTTGACCCTTCAAACATTCAGGCTGAAGCCCAGCTGCGCTTGTGCTTTTATAGAATCTGTGATTGAAACCGTCAAACGCAATTTCTGAAACAAATTTTCCACACTGTAGCTTGAATCCATGAGCTGCGGTGGTTCAAGGTGGAACCTTTATGTGTGTTCATGCAAAGGGTTTAATTCCGAAATGCTTTTATTTATTTTATTTCTTTTTTTGAATATGTTTGAAAATAACAGCTGGGACAAAATATATATGACATGATATACATTACCCATGAAATATATCGTGTTTTCCTGCCTCTAACACACCTTTTCTAAAAAGGTGGCATTAATCATGATGTAATACATTTTAGAGGTTTGCCTGTTGTACTACACCTGGTCCAACTAATCAGCTAATTAACTGAGTTGGATCAGGTGTGTTAGAGACAGGAAAACGCTGATATTGATTAGCTTCTTACCACGTGGATCAGCCTATATACGGAAACTTCAAGATAACACCTCATGTGGTGTTTTTGTAAGTGGAAGACGGATTTACTCCTGGCCAGCAGACAAGATCTTTTCATTGTGATGGAGCTTTGCTAACATTATAAATACCACTAATTGGAACACCACTGCCTTAACAGTCACGGCTTAAGCTTTTTCACATATTCAAACGTTGGGCAAAAGCAATGGCGGAAAAAAAAGCTAAAAACACCCCCTCTTTCCGTGCGGATGACAGAGACGAGAGTTTTGTAGTTCTGCCTTTGACGTGGGCAGAGGGAAGGCGGATAGTGCAGGTTTCAGAGGCCCTGCGCTAATGATTTTTTGAGCAGCCCCCCGACTGAGCCCTAAATGTCTTCAATATCCATAAACAACTCTATACTGTCCAATTAGGCAGACAGAGATGTACTGGGCCTGTCAGACAGATCTGCATGGCTAAGCACCTGAGATCCAGCCGATGATGTGTGTGTGTGCATATGTGTGTGTGTGTGTGTGTGTGTACGTGCGTACGGGTGGGGGTTCAGCAGGCCGACCAGCAAGAACGTGCTCAACGGATGACTTTCATTAGGGCTGCTGCATTACGCCTCTACCCGCACCCAATTACTGCCACGATTAATTGATTAGCTTAGCTTTCTCAACGAAGGTCCAATGCTAGCAGGGTCTATCCACATTTTCCATATCTCTTTTCACCCGCTCGTCTTTTCCTTTTTGCCGCTTTTTGTGTATGTATGCCTCCTTTTTGCTTAAACCCATTCCTCTTGATGCGCCATGCGCCTCCTGGGGGGGTTTAAGGCATTTTTGCACTTACCATCCCCAAAAGAAGAAAGAAAAAAACAGAAGATAGCTATGAAAAAAGGCAGCCATTTGCGTGTCGCTAGGCTGAGCATAATTGGGATTTCTGCCCTCATATGCCTACATTCGCTGCTCTTTTCCTCTCTCTCACCTGCCGACAGTGGTCCGAGAGCGCAGTGGAGCATGACTTTTTCCCAAGTGTGTGGGATGGGAATGAATTATGCCTCTTGGATTCATTATGGCCACTTTATTTTTCCACTGGGCCTTCCTGTCGTGTCCGTCCACATTCACAAGTGTGATGTGCGAGCATACATTAAAGAGCAGACGGCTTACATATTTTACTTCAGCGCATTTTTATAGTCACACCATGTGATTTGCTGCTTTTGATTTCTAAGCACTGCTCTGCAAGTTTGGATGGTCTTGATATTATCTTAGAATTTTTTATGTTAGAAGACGCATGAGCCTAAACTCATATTCTTAATGTTAATTAAATGACTCACTTAGAAGTAAAAGTGGTTTGGCAACTCAGTAAGTTTCTTAGTTAGTCATGTTCAAAAGGCAAAAGGTAGCTCAACTACACTATATGGACAAAAATATTGGGACACACCTGTTTTTTCAGGGTTTGGGCTAGACCCCTTACTTCCAGTGAAGGGAAATACCAAGACATTTTGGACAATGCCATGCTTCCAACTTTGTGGACACAGTTTAGTGAAGTACTTTTTCTATTTTAGCATGACTGTACTCCCAGTGCACAAAGCAAATTCCATAAAGACTTGGTTGGATGAGTTTGGTGTGGAAGAACTTGACTGGTCTGCACAGAGTCCTGACCTCAACCCCATCCAACACCTTTGGGATTGTGAACCAGGTCTTCTCATCTAACATCAGTGTCTTACCTCTTAAATGCTCTACAGAATGAATGGGCACAAATTCCCCCACAGAATCTCCTAAATCTTGTGGAAAGCCTTACAAGGAGAGTGGAAGCTGTTATAGCTGGGAAGGAGGGTCTAACTCCATAGTAAAGTCACTGTTGGTGCAATAGCCAGGCGTGCCAATATTTTTGGCCCTGTACTGTAGCTAGTGAGTTCCTGATAGCAGTGGTTCTCAACCGGGGGCACTAAGGAGGGCACAGAGCAAAAATTTCAGCACTTGGTCATTTTTATTTGACATCAGGAAACCTACATCAATCAATTCAGGCACAAAGCTAACAGAAGAGTACATCTGCAGTTTGAGTTATATATTGTTATATACATACCAATAATAAGCCTTTAGGTACACCTGTCTAAACTCATTGCCATTTTATCAGCTCCACTGACCATGTAGGTACACTTTACACAATCTAAGACTGTGGTCAACCTGTTTATCTGCATCATTGAATGATGACTGTTTATCTGATGCTGCAGTTTGTGTTCATTGTTTAGTTTTTGGCCACACTGTGCTGTTGGCTGAATAATTTTGGTTGGTGGTCTGTTCTCAGCCCCTCAGTTATACTGAGATGTCTCCTAACAAAAGATGTAGAGAAACTGATGGAGCACAGTCTGTAACTGTAAACTACAAAGTGTATCTATGGATGCCCACTCCAAATGGTTTGTCGTGTGGATCAGAAATCATGCAATATTAATAGAAGTAAAACGTAGTGAAGTTAGCTGTTGCGCTAGCTGCTAAGAGAATTTGTTTCTTACACGTCACAGTGTGTGTCATGTGTCCTCATTCATGCAGGCTCATTGGTGTGGCCTAAGTTACTCTTTCAAAAAAAAAAAACAACAATATAGGCTGGAGAGGGCAATATTGCAAAAAATGTAACATGACAGCACTTCAAGAAATGTTCACAATACATATGTGATCATTTTTTTCTGAGCATTTAAAATGAAAACCAATTATTTTTATCCAGTGTTTCACACACTATATCCGGTGAAATAGGACCAACTCTGCTTTATTTGTGATAAAATATGCAGTTGTTCCAAAGATCAGAAGAAGTACTGACAATAACCATGAATGACATAGAAAAGTATAGATTCACTGGAAAAGTAGATTGTGAAGTGATGTGGTATGATAAATATTCCCATACTGCCCAACCTTAAATATAGGTTATGTAGAATTAGTAATATTTTCAAAAAAAAATATATATATATATATTTTTATTTTATTTTATTTTCGTAATATCTGCTTCATACTTCCAGCTGAAGTTTGTTAGGTGCTGTTCTTCTCTTATAACAAAACTTAAAATACTAAAGTAAGTGAAAGGTATGAGCAATAGCAAAGTAGTACATTAACTGTCTCAAAAGAACACAATGAAGGCAAGCACAAAAATGAATATGGGCTCAATGTAACTGAAAAATGGATCAGAGGAAAAAGTAGACGAGCAGATGTATCTTGTTACCCACCTCTGCATGACAGCCAGTTTGGCATGCTGTAGACCTGCACACCTGATACATTTTCCAATATTGTCCTCATTGGTTTGTACAGTGTGTTTAATTACAGTGTGTTTCAAAGACCGTGCCACATTTGAAGCATGTTATTTTGATCACAGACACTATCGACACTTCACTGGTTCCCATCATCCCTTAAGCTTTCCTCTCGCACTGGCATTGCCTTTCCAATGGAACTAATTAATAAAAGTGTTTAAATCGCATTTCCCCCCTCCTGTTGTAATTAACAGCAACATCTGTTAAAGTTTTATTCAGCCTAGGAATAACAGGCCTATGGAAGCACACTGGGATGAATGCAGACACACACCAAATGCTGAGCTTTGCCACTTAAAAAATAGCCAACAACTGCTTTCAGTGGTGTAGTACGTGTGGGAAAAAGATGGACTACAGAATAGAAAGTACTAATGTATTATATTTGCTCTGGTAAACTGATATGGGAAGAACCGGAAAAGATAAGACTAATGCCATGCTTTACACAAAAAATGAATAAAACTGCACACATAAGCAGACTCCCTAAAAACAAAAAAAACACCCCAAGAGCATGATGAAGGAGCCCTGAGAGGAATTCCTGTCTTGGTTCAGGCACTATACTCTCTGTTCCAGCTCTAAGAACTATGTACTTGTCTGCTTTATCTTCTCAGAAAGTGGAAATGACATGTTCCCTTTTTTGTTGGGCAGTATCATCTCAAATCGACCAATAGTGTTTTGGCAAAAGCAACATTTTACTGTGCGATACCTCATGTCATTGCAGCTGAGTGCACAAAGTACACAGCGTTCCACACTAGAGGTCTGCTACACATTATTAGGAACATGAGCCTCGTAGTTCTACTTCTAAACTAAAGCAGCAGAATCTGAACGTGTCTTGGCTGATCGACTGCATCAGGGCTAGGAGGACATTTTTTTTATCCTTTAATATCTTGATATAGTTTCAGTGAAGCTGACACCGCCTTTTTGAGCTTTTATGCTAGTGTACTTGCTGTGATTTTGTTTTGGCTGTTGAGCTTCTTCAGTACATGGCATTCACAGGTGTGTTCATCCAGCTGTTGTGTGTGTGACCCTGTGACCAAAGCCTCTGCACAATATTTGCGGCTGTTTTGCTTCAATTGTCCAACACAGTTTGCCAGAGCTGAACAAACGAGGATTTAGTCTGGTAGCAGCGAGGGCAATCCTGTATTTAGAGCTGCGAGTCTATTTTTGCTGCTTGTCACGAGAATCATCCAGGAGGAGCACATGTAATATCCAGAATGTTCTCATAGTTCATATTTGTTATTCATATATAACGTTTGTTTTTTCTACCAAATGAACAGAAACTGTGCACTAAAATCGTTCGTGAAATGCAAATGGTTCAGTTTTAAACTTTTTCTCGTACGTGATGCATTGGTACATTGAAGCTATTCATCTCAGGGATCACAAGCAGCTGTGCAAAAGGGTCATTTATAAGAGGGCTGCGGTGAAAGCGCCGTCTATTCTGCATCAGTAGTTGAGACGAGACAGGCACTATCTCATGAATCAGGTTACACACTGCTTATAATCACTTTTGTGTGACAAAAAAACTAATTGAACTCAAGCTGTTTTGTGTACACGGGTATGACAAGAGCTAATGGGATAATTTGAAATACAAACGAGTCTTGGCTTTCTCTTCATTAATTACCACTAATTATGTGAACACACACACATGCTCATGCACACACTTGTTCAAGGTACTACACTGGATTAGAATAGTGATCATCATGCCATTGTCCAACTACCTGTGATCTACCATAGGAAATCATGTATCATAGGAAATCAAGCTGTTTGGACTCAGATTACCTCAGCAGATGGACACTGCATATCAGGTTGGGAATTCTATTACTATGTAATGTTAGCCACTGAGCTAGCCGATATGCTATTCATAATAATCCATTAGCGTATCCATAAGGGTCCTTACAGAGTCCCTCTAATTAACTCCACCAACAGAAACGGAAATGCCTTCAGTGTGTGATACAGTTTTAATTTGGGACAATATGACAAAAAAACAGAATGCAGTTTTTGGAGGGGGTGGAGAATTTGTAGTGAGAACTGCCACTGTATGATGCCGTCCAGGATGGTCAGATGCTGGATTGCACTCCTGAGGGTCTAAAATGAATGTATTCTTATTGCAAACGTATACACTGTGAATGCACCACACTTCCAACCCTTTCTGAAAGTATTTTATTTACATTTTAAACACCAGTGAACCCACCGACCAATCATATATTTAATGTGATACATTCTTCTACCTTTTCTAATGAATGAAAGGAGATTCATAGACTAGACTGGAAATATATTTAACATTTATCTCCTCGCAAGTGATCTTGTTTGGACACAGTGCGGTTGATGTAAATCACCTACAGTGCTAATACAGTGCACCCCCTTGTGGAGAATCTTCAGTCTGCTAAATGTGTGCTAAGTGTGAGTATGTGTATTATAAGCCAGCTCTGAAAATATCTAACACATTAATAATGATAAATGTCTATTTTTATTTGGATAACTCCTCAAACTAAGGGCACGAGGTAAACGGTTCAGAGGGCTCTCCCATGGAAAACACTTGTACAAAAAAATGTACTTTCAAGCTGCAGACACTGTCACTGTGGCGTGATCTTCAAGGGGGTCTTCCGTACCTTCAGGTAGGACACACTATTGTACCAGTTATGCCGTTTTTTTTACGTATTTATTAATGTGTTTATTTATTGATTGATTTGTTTGTTTGTTTGTTTTGAGGAATTGACTATAAACTACCTTCTTTATTTCGACCCTTTCATTAGAAGAGATCAACACATTCTAGTCATGTTAGGGCCATATAGCATGTTAGTCTCATAAAAATGCAGGAGGTCATTTGGCTGCACAACACAACAACATGCAACTCAAATCATAGAGAAGTGCTGTACTTTCTTACGCCTGCAGGAATACGGATCAATAAATCAATGGAGTGCATGTTTTATTGTCTGATTATGGTCAGGGCACCGAGCAGGAATCGCAGCAGATATGGAGGAAAACAGGGAAGCGCAAACGAAAATTTGCGGCGCGTCCGTCACCACGAGTGACTGCATCACCTCGCGTCTGCATTTTTAATTGTTGTTTTTATCCAGTGAGGCCGTCCTCTGGGAGAAAGTGCGGTTGCTCAGAAAGGTTACTGCTCCCTGATGCAATGGGTTTCACATAATGTCGTGTCTTTCTCGGTTAGCATTTTCGGGGCGGTTAATAATGTAGCCAGTCACAGCGGCAGTACATTGATGTGGAAGAGGAGATGTGATCCCTCCTTTCCAAAAAAAAAAAACCCCAAAAACAATTATGGCTGAAGAAGATCTCCCCCCCAAATGGATGTTTTTCTGCACCCATTTGAAGATTCATCAGTAATCAAGGGTTAATTTCACACCCCAGTGAATTGCCTGCCTTAATCTCTATTCGGAGTAATTAAATCTGTCCCATAAAGTGAGCTCTTTTTGTCTTTGTGCTTGGCCCCCTTTCCCTCTTTTTTATTGTTTTACATCCTTCACATCTCATCTCCTGAAGTACATGCCATCCCGCCTCCCCTGACAGGCGGAGTCTATCCTTAAAATTAAAACATTCCTGACCTATGTGAGATGACAAGACACACACACACACACACACACACACACACACAGAGGCCGAGGGACAGAGAGAGAGAGAGAGAGAGAGAGAGAGAAGGAGAGGCAAATAGTGAGAGACAGAGATAGAGAGGAAGGGTTAAGGAAGGAAAACGAGTGAGGAAGGATTAGGAACAGAAAAAGAGAATGACAGAAAGGGTGAGAGAAAAGAAAAAAAAGGGACAGAGAGAGAGAGGGAGGGTTTAGTGAGGAAAGCGTGAGAGGAGAGAACAAGGACAAGAGGACAGAAAAAGGAAGGGAAAGACTGAGAAAGAAGAGAGAGAGGAAGAAGACAACAAGGAAGAGAGGAAAGGAAAAGGAGGGAAGGGTTGGGAATGAAAGACAGATAGAGAAAGAGAGAGAGAGAGAGAGAGAGAAAGAGAGAGAAGGGTTAAGCGAGGAAAGAGAATCCACATAAAGCTCGGCAGGAGCGCAAAGAAAAGCTGACACATTCGTTTTTCCCCCCTCTTCTCCTTTTCGTTCTCTCTCTCTTTTTGTATTTTTTTTCCTCTCTCTCCCTCCTATTTGGTGCGAAAGAAATCTGAGGATTTGACCCTGTCAATCAGGCCCAGTGACAAGTTTAATCATGGAGCGCCCTCCACAAAATCATGGCTAAATAGGAATGCAAATAATAGAGCGCCAGGGCCTCTTATAAATGCTAATCAAGAGGACTAATCAGCTGACAGGTCCACAGATCCTACTCTCTCGAGGAGTCACTCAAACTTTTTTCTCCCATTTCTTTCTTTCTTTCTTTCTTTCTTTCTGTCTGTCTTTCTTTCTTTCTTTCTTTCTTTCTCTCAATCTTTCTCTCTCTTTCCCCCTGCCAATTCAAGTCATATATCCTCTAAAGAATCCCTCTAATGAATAAAATCTGTTATAGCACAATTATCTCCATAGTAAGTAATCGGCAGACAATACTGTGTTGATATACAGTCGTTCGTAACATTTAACAACGTTGGCCTTCTATGACATTGTGTTAACATTTAATGAGGAATGGACCAATAGAAATGGTCCAAAATGATGTGAGACAAAATCTTACTACATTACCGCACAAGAAGGTGACGAACGTGTTTTCCTTCTGGAAAGATAGCATTTCGGAGATATGAGGCTTCGTTATGGCAGCGAGGATGTTTTATTCATGTGGAAATGAGGTACACGTTTAAAATGAAGCACATTCAGTTCATCACAATGTATCAGATTCAAAAGGTCCATTCTAAGTGTTCCTCTGTGCCACTGGTTATTTTACTGAAGCCTTTTGCGGAAACCCCCCCCCCCCAAAAAAACATGCACGTAATCATGAAGGCCTTTGATGGACGAGCATACTTATTTTTGATGTTGGTGTGTGTTTACCCCCCCTGCCATACACACACTCTCACTTTGAATCTGCTCTCCTGCAGAAGAAGAAAGGATATCTGATGGAGTTTCCCCCCTCTTTTTCTCGTCTTGGAGATGGAGTGGCGGCCTATTTCAGAACCATGTAAATGAAGCCATGCCAATCCACCTCTCTGATCCGCCTCAAAAGTGGAGGGCTCTGTAAAGACTTTGAAATGTTGATTTAGTCCCTGGTTTGAGGACGGCGAGTTTCTCCCTCACCCACTCCCCTCAGCACCACCGCTACACCTTTAAAAATACAATTGATCTAAGTTTTATGTGTGCTTCAAAGTTGGCCAGGTTGCCTCTCTCTCTCTCTCTCTCCCTCTTCCACAATTGTCTGAAATGTTGAAGCTAAACGCAAAGTTCCGTGCTGCCACACCTGCGTCAAGAGTCAGGCCTGGTGCTTTGAAGTCCACAGAACCCTGCAAGTTACGGTAGCCCCTGCTCGGTTCTGATTATTTCTCAGAGAATGTAGCTAGCTGTGTTTCCAATATACAGTAGTTGTGGATGCCTTGGGTAGGGGTAGCCTTATTCAAATACTTTAACCCTGAGAAGTCATAGTTAGCATGGTGCTGATTTAATTGTTTCTTGCTCATTTTATCTGGGGCATTTTTATCCTGTCCAATTTAGTTGTGTCCAGTTTTGCCCACTAGTTAGGTCCTAATGATGCCACCAGTCTGGCAGGGTGAATGCTAACACCTGCTTCCTTCATTTATTAAGGATGTTTCCAAACGACATGCTACAATGTCATAAGCTCAACATGGTTATAGGAGAACACTAACTGCCGATTTTGTTATATTACCTAACAGTGTGGGGACAATCTGAGCTGGAGAGAGAGAGGCCAGTCAGGCTCCTTTGGACTCCATGTGGCTAACGTGGAGATATCCTGCCAATAGAGTAGAGTTTATGCATTTGACTGATATCCTAATTAGTGTTTGCTGGTAGAAGATGAGATAATTTACCCTAACTTCAATTCGATGGAACATTATTGCTGTCTCTTCTTTTTTTTCCTCCATTTCTTCTTTACTTGTCACCCCAATTTAGCCATATTCAGTTGTCAAACAATACCACCAACCTGGGTTGTGCCCAGGCACATTGCCGGCCCCATTATTGGTAGATCACAAGTTCAATTCCTGACAGCCAAGTGCATCCGGAAGTCTTCTTTTGGGAAACGAAAGAAGACACTTTAGATTTTTTCTATGTTTTGAGTATTCTATGGTTTTTTATGTTTCAAGTATCCTTCGAAAACAAACCAAATACATCACATATGCAGACTGAAACCTGTACAAACCACACAAATAATTCATTAATTATAATTTAGAATAATAATTAGTATAATCATTTATAATAATTATTATTAACTAACGGTAGTTATTTACTATATTCAAATTTAGTAAAAAGTCAATGATGACTCTAGGCTCCCATGGACAAAAGTACATGGCCTCTAAACAATAACTCCAGCAAGAGTAATATATCTAGGTATCTAAGGATTAAACTATCTGGCCTGAATGTAGCCGCTATAAAGCAGCATTTCTAGACTATTACTTTATCAATTGAATGCGTAATGAAACTGTGCCCCAGAGGAGGATATACGCATTCAGACGACACTGGTAACCAGCTTTTATTAAAAACACTTTCTATAAATATTATATACTGTACAGATTTAGGACATGGATTTATGTTTATGCTTGTATGTTGGATAACGGAGAGGAAGACTCTTTCAGTGCGTCTGCTTTTCACCATCAATAATTTATCTTTAAGAAAGCCTTTTTGTTCAAAGGGAAGAACAGTATTTTACCTTAATCATAAGTGATTCCCATCTGGTTTAGTTTGTCAGTCAGAGTTACGGAGAATACAGGAATGTAAACACAGTCTCACAACTCGAAAACTATCAGTGGCAAACTCTATTTTTCTCCTCAAAACGCTGGTTTACGAGCGAATCCTCTTGGGGCCATCTGAGTGCTCGTAGTGCTCCCCATCTCGAGAAATCCACATAACTTAGTCTGGCAATGCCAAAGGGAAAAACAAAGACTTGCAGTTAGAGCGTGTACAAGAAGCTGTCATGCGCTGCATGTAAATCCAGCAGTGGTCTCCAAGTATGAAAATCGAACTCTACATTTACAGTACGTCATTTTGGCTGTTTTCTTCAGATTCTGGCATGCCTTGCAATCACTTGTAAACACAAAGTATACATGATATTGTAAACTCAAGTAGCAGACCTTGTGAATGGCAATTTTTTTATCTTTTAGGCTCAAAGAGGTCCAATGTGTAGAAGAGGAGAAAAAATATATATCTCTAACTAAAATATATATTTAACAACCATGATGGCTGTTAAAGTAATGATATTTTGCCCCATTCCTATAGGTCCATTCCAAATGCAGCACAGAACAGTTTAATGATGTTAAACAAAAATGAATGGAATTATGAAGCTCGTATGTTGAATATTTTCAGTGCGTCTGCTTTTCACCATCAATAACATACTTTTAACCCTCAGGCCCTCCTGTGGGGCATTTTTGTCCACTTTATTTTCTTTTTTTTGACAATTTAAGCTGTGTTAATGCATATGGAAAGAAACTTCCCAAGGGCCTGGAGTTTTTTCAGGTCTTTAATTTTTTAACTTCAACTCATTAAATATATCAATAATATACTCCATACATCCAATTGTAACACTCGACTCCCTCGTGGACACTTTTTGGTTTAAACGTTTCCATTCTAAACTCAACACTTGAGAAATGTAGTTTTTAGTGTTTTCTACCAGATTATGTCATTTATCCATTTTTGGATAAATGACATGATCTACTAAAAACTACATTTACTACAGAAAACACTAAAAACTACATTTCTCAAGTGCTGAGTTTAGAATGAAAGCATTTTAACCTAAATTGTATGATTGAACAGTGTAAATAATAAGGAATTAAAAAATGTAGTTTTCATGGGTTTCAATTGGCCAAAAGTGTCCACGAGGACGCTGAGTGTATAGTAAAAACGAGGAGGGCCAGAGGGTTAAGACTTTTTGTTCAACCAAATGGACACTATGTTTCAAAGCAACAGTATGTTTCTTAGTAGCTTCCAAATGTTTCATCGTAATAATGAATCTGTTTCATAACAAATGTTTCATAATAACAACAGTGGTTGTGAATGGAACCAGGGGTCATTTGTTTTTGATGTTCATAATGGTTAAATACTTAAATCTGTAAAACACATTTTCCTTTTTTACCATGAACAGATTCTGAATTTGTTTTTGCCAACGTCATGTCTGGAAACCATCGTAGGAAACTCTCTCAGACATCAGCCATTTGATGCAATAATTTTCTGTAAAGTGGCTTTTAGAGGCATTTGTGAGTTCAGTCCATGTCTCATATAAGAATAGACTGTATTACTGTGGCATAGGCAAGAACTTTTGCATGATCCTAAAGGCCAGAACCCCTTTTCTAAAATGAGCAGAGTCTGAGCCCAGAGAGGTCTGAGGAACCTGGAGAAGATGGAGTGGTGGTGGGGGTGCCAAAACTTGGTCACAGGGAGTGCAAGGTAGGGATGGAACTGTTTAGGGTATTAGATTGTTTGAAGGATGAGGAGCGTCAGTTATGGTCCATAAATAAAACCACCTAAAAACTTCAGACATCTACTTTGTCTGACCACTGCTGTGCACAGTTCTCTGCAAGTTTCAGCGGAGCTTTTCACACCACACCATTCTGAATGACTTTATGTACAATTTTACCATTTAGTACTCCAGAAATACTGAAAAATCTAAATTTACCGTTATGCAAATGAAGTCATGCTAATAGGTGCCTACTATGTTACATTAACTGAATGTCAAACTATTCATTTAAGACAGGTATCTGAAGAATACACCATAAAAGGGGTTTAGTGCTTTAAGCACGCTTTTGGGCATCCAGTGTTTGAATGATTCACTGCTCCGCTGTAACCCTTTGAAGGTTTTGGGATTTCAGTGATTGGAAAAATATGACACATGATGAGGAGCAGACAGGTCTCTGCAGCTCTTTTTGTCTAAACTGATGTACACTGTTGACTGATGGTTAATAAGCAGCCTTTCTTTACCACCCCCTGAGGGGAAAGACAGTGTAGCAGACCACCCGCACACCCAGCCATCTCCCCGGGCGTCAACACAGCACGGACAGTGTCCAGCCAGCACGTCTCCAAAGGCCGGCCTGCCTCCACTAATGATGCCCTGACTTTGGCTCTTCACAGGGTGTGTTTGATCAGGTAGCAGCCATGTACCCCACCATGGTGATCTCCATAGATACCGCCCCAGAGCACAATGTGGATGCTGAGGTTCAGAGGAGCCTGGCATCAGATCAATCCATTCTCCTCTGCCTGCCAGTCTGTCAGGCTCTGGAGCAAGGTCATTGAGGACCAAGGCTGATTCTGAGGTTTTCATTTTTTTTTTTTTTTCCTGAAAGGATTTCTTTTTTTCTTTTTAAGAAATAGATACGGTGACATGGAATGGAACTCTGTAGATGAAGTTCTTACGCATAACTAGGTCAAGCTTATGCAGTCATAGTTTTAAATTACGTTCATACATAAATTATATAAGCACCTTTGCACTGGAACTGATGAGAACATTGAAAATGCCCATTTAAGGAATTAATTACATACAAATTTCGGTAGAGTTACAAGAGATTCACCTACACATTCCCATTTAGAACCTTAGGCTTCTTTAAAATTTAACGTCAGTACACTTTTCATAATATCTCTCGAATGAGTCTCCAGTAGCTGTCTACGTAAATGGCAGAAATACTAAAGACCATTCAGTGGACCACCTAACACTAATCAGGACGAGCAGTTGTCTCTTTGAAACTTACCCATGAATCTTGTGCATGCACAGTGTGGGGGAAGCTGTGGCTTGGCTAAATGTTACTAGATATTTTTATTTATTATTACAAGTAATAGTGGGCAAAATAACAAAACAACTAACTATTGAACACAACCTATTGAAAACATATATAAATGACAGAAATGAGAAAGAGAAGGTAAGAGGAGGTCTTGGTCCAACTCCAACTAGATATTCTGTGTTAACAATATCTAGCAAATTAGCTGTGTCAGTGTGCGCTCATGCCATCTGTGACAAACTATTATTACAAAATCAGGCATTTGAAGCTAGGCAGCGTGGATACATGCAGAGATGTGGAATGCGGACTTGACTTATCTTTAAATTTTAAGCAGCACATTATTGCTGTTCAAAAAAACCCCAAGTACTTCCAAAATGTTAACTTTGTGCAAGAAGGCCAAAGTTTCTTTTAATGTAAGTCAATGTAAAAATATTTTATTCCAGGTCATTTTGGAGCATAACTATTGGTCCTTTCATCAAGAAAAATGCTGGCTGCTGTGTTCACATGATGTAGATGAACAAATATCGAAAAAATTAGACATACATGGTTTTCTTTGGACAGTAACGATATACATGATATACATCGTAATGTCATACAAAAATGTTTGTTTCATTGTACGGATAATGTACATCAAATCGAATGTAACAATGAAATAAGGGGTGACAACATACACATATAAATGACATATCAAGCTCCATATGCACCAATCAGATTAAATTGGGAGAAAAAATGGTTGGAAAAGCTTTCTCAACATGAGATAGTATTACTTTTGTTGAGTTGGTTGATTTGGGGACACACAACTAGTGCACAATTAAAATACTTGCTTGTATTTTAGCAGAATACCACCATGCATTTTGTTGTATAGAAATAAAGCATTAAACAATTTACTTATATTCTGAAAAAAACACATGTTACTGTGCTTATGCTCTGGTAAATACGGAAACTTGTGGTCAGGCAGCCCCCTCAGAACCCCCCATGTCCTATGTCCCATGCATGGGTTCGGTATGAAGCTTTGGAGGGACCTGTAAATGGAATGATTTGAATCGGTTTGATGGGTGAGATTCAAAAAACTGTTCGTTTCAGTAACGGGTTGCACTGAGTACTCAACCAATAAAACAGTAAATTATCCGTTAACTAGTTGGGGTTCGTGCTACAGTATAGCAGCGGAAGAAGCAGGAGTTTTTCTCTAAACCAAAGCCCAAAGTACTTTTTTGGAGTAGAAACCAAATCAACTGAAATCTGAAACAGAGTCTCCCATACCAGAACCGTCTGCTCTAAGTGCTGTTTGACCAACTGCAAGTCAGCTGGCCTGTAACTCGATCTGGCGCTGGATCTGTGCTGCTCTGTCATTTCTTCCTATGACTGTATTGTCAGGGAGACAATATTGCTTCTCCACCTTTCTCAGTCACTCTCCATACGTTGTGTTCTTGCTCTGCCAGTAACAATTTTTTTCCCGTCTGTATTTACTCTTTACCTTTTGTTTATATTTAGATTATCTGTCAGACTTGGCTTTGGTAAGTCTTAAGTTACTGCTTTGCTTGACTCGCCTTCTGCTTAGCCAGGGCTTCAGCCTTCCTTTGCTTTTCCTAGCTGTAGCTGTTCTCAATAGTTTATTTGTAACATGCGCTGTTAGCTTGTGCCATTAGCCATGAAAAGAAAGATTCTGAAATGTGTGGTGACTTAGCATGTGTAACTCAACTCAGCTTAAGAATAACTGTGCATCGTCTGCTCTAGAGCCTCAGAGCACCTCAAAGTTACCTCAGTGGTGCCCCTGGCAGCACTCCAATTTTAGGGGCAGATGCCTAACCACCAGGCCACCAGCTGCCCTGAGACACGTTTAATTCAAAGAGTTTTGCCAGAAAACAAAGGTCTTTTTTTCCAGGCTAAATCATTAATGTGGCAGACTGAACTCACTCTTGGCTGTGTTGGCTGTGCATCTAATATCCCAATAAAAGGTTACCATTGTAGGGAGTTGTGGTGGAGCAGACCTGTGGTTATGGACTAGTGAAGAGACAATGGGAGCCAAACCTCACCTAACCACACAACACACTTGCATTCCTCCAATAGTACCAATAGGAATAGCAGCCTTCTGACTGGGGTAGACTCGCGCTGATGCTTTTTGGTGTATGTTATGTGCCTTAAGGTCAATAGAGTAGATGGTGGTGGGGGTTATTACTTTAGCCCCAACTGCTTCTTGTTCACATTCTCTTAATTCCATATGTTTCTGCTTTACAGTTCTTGTCCTCACACGTCAGCTTCAATCTCTCTTTTGCTTGCTATCTTCACTTAACATGTTTTTCTTGTCCTGATGTAAAAAGATAACTTGTCTCAGTAAATATATTTTACATGGTTAGATTTTTGACTTGGATATCATTATATGTACTGATATGTATTGATATTTAGTGTGTAGATGCATGAATGTTTTTTTCCTATTTTATCTGGAGGCTTTACCCACTTTTGCTACTTTTTCATGCAAGTCAGCTGCCATGTAAGTCTGTGGTGAAGCTCCTCACATGCATTTAATGTTACTCATCTAGATGTCACAAAAGTGTCACACAAAGACGGGCAGATAAATGAAGCCTACCTGCGAGAAAGTCCAGGATGGCAGCGTTGTCTGCTGTATTTATAGTAGCTGTGATAACGTTGGGGGAAAATTGACAGACTAGCTAATGATGTGTTGCCGAGTGGCATGGTTGCAGACAAGGGGACCTCTTCAAGCAGGAGGGCACCAGCGGCTGACACCGGGGATAATAGCTCTGCACAGGGCCCATTGTAAGAGCCCCCCACTCATGGCATTTGGAACTGAGTGCCTCCTATCCCCCTGGACAAACGATCCGTGCTCTGCCAGGGAATGTCAGACTTTGCGCCTTTCAATCAGCTCGCCTGAAGGATCCTGGCTGGGGCTGCTCTCTTAACCCTCGAATTCATTAATAATTAGCTTAATTGTGTGAGGCAGGGGGTGGCTAAATCCTCGACACCATCTGAATACCTGATTAGAGAAGACATTTTTGAGGATACTCCTATTTTTCAATCTGTTTGTCTGTCTGTTAATCTATCTCTCCATCTCTTCATCTATCCATCCATATATTCATATATCTTTCCATCTCTCTTCCACCCACCTTCTCGTCTACCTCTCCAGCTATCCATCTACTGTATCTCTCTTTTCATCCACGTACCATTCCACCCCCCACCATTTTTTTGTTTCTGACCATCTGTATCCAACCACCCCTATCCATTCATCCACTATCCAGTATCCCTTCATCCATCCTTCCTTCATCTATACATCTACTGTAGCTCTCCATCCAACCATCCATTCATCCATCCTGTGAAGTAATGATACACCATACAACATACCGCGCTGGAGTCCAGCACATCGCTTTAGATCGTATCTTAATATCATTGTATTGATACTAGCTTGTGGAGCATGTATTGGCTTGGGGTTAACAGATTTGTAGCATGTTGTGCATTTTTTGTGCATTACAGATCCACTGTCTATACATCTATTTTTCCACCTGTCTGTGTACTTCTCCATCCATCCTTCTATTCATCCATCTGTCCATCTGTCCATTCAGTGCAGTCAATTCTTTGGGAATTTGCCAGTAGAGTCTATCATTAGGTCCGTGTGTTCCACCATTGCTCCAGTCTCATTGGATTCCTCAAAAAGACGTTTGGCTGGCATGATTTATCTATGCCACTTACTTGTTTTCATTTTGCCGGAGGGCTGCTGCCAGCATCAGGGGTCTGCGTTTGCAGTGTGACAGCTCCATCTCAAGGGGTCTGCCTCCCCATGCAAAAACAGTGCTTCAAAACAAATAAACCACAGCCACTTAAGAGACAGCGCAGCCATCAACCCCACCCTTCTCTTCACAACACGTCAGACGGATGATGCAAGAATATGCGTGGCAAGCCACCACAGTCACTCACTCTTAACTTCTAGTAGTCTGCCTTTTGCCAGGCTGCCTTGCAATTCGGCTCAGTCTGTTTGAAGAAAACCGACGATTCTGCAACATGGGGAGTTTCTGGTGATGAAAATCCGAGTGCCGAAATCACATTTTTCCAAGTGCAGGGACCCCTATTCGTTCTTTCCTCTTCCTCTCCCAGCCCTTATGGAGGAATAAAAGACTTTGAGCAATTCCCATCTGCCGCCACCTTTGCTTCCTTACCCACCTCCCCCATTACCCCTCCAATCCCTTTCCCAAATCCTGCCGACAACAGGACGCTCTTGTACATTAAATAAGAACTGTCACCCTGGGCAACATGCGGCAATGAAGCATTTATTCTGCCTCACATTTCCTGGCACTTGGAATTATTTCCTTCATGCCTGATAACCAAATTACAATATGGCAGGTCTCCCTGGAGCCACTGGATCGTTAGTGCCAGCTCGCAACATACTTTCAACTGCTGTGGCATTTCATGTACAGGTGCCAATCAAAAGGCAGCAGAAGGAAGAAATGTAAATGGGAATGGGGGGAAGGAGGGGGCAATGGTGTTCAATTATGCCTGTGTGTATATGTGTGTGTGTGTGTGTGTGTCTGTGTGTGTGTGTGTGTGTGTGTATGTGTGTGTATGGACGTATAATCCCTCGTCTCCATTGATGACAGACAGCTGCAGTTTTGACGCAACTCCCTAGCCTCACTCTGGCACTAACCCACATACTAAACGTGGCAGTAAGCAGAAAGGCAGGTGAAGGGAATTAGACGCAGAGCTAAAGCTTGTGCCTTGCGCTCTTTATGCTCCATTGTGTGCAGGTGTCAGCTCTCCTGACAGTAGTAAAGGTGATATTTGTTGGTGAAATGTAAAGGTATGTAAAAGGTAAGTGGATGCGAGACAGGGAGAGAGTTGGAGAGAGGGAGAGAAAGAGGGAGAAAGAGAAAATTGTGCATGTGTGTATGAGCTGTTGAAGTAGAATGACTAAAATCATCTAATGTTCCAGCTCCAGCAACACCACTGTGTTTTTACTCCTGCACTAGCGTCACACACAGACTACTACTTAGAGTCAGCTTTGGGTGTGGTCAACAGTGGTCCTCTTGTCAGGGACTGACCGATGAAGAGTACCTGACAATTGTGTAACACTGGCTCTCATAAAGTTGGCAGTGAGTGGAAATAGAAAGGCAGGCAGGTTTTCAGGGTTTACGTGTGATTAAATTCAATATTTTTAACATATATATTGTGAACACTGTCCTGGGGAATGGACATCACTCACTGGCTGAGAAGCCAAAAAAACACCCACACCCAAACACACACACTCACACTCACATATACAGCGTATGTGAAAGCCAAAGCTTTATTTTTTTGGAAAAAAAACCCTATAAAATTCAAAACAGAAACAAAACCAACGCCAAACTTGACTGAACTCACTCACACCAGACATTCCAACCTGTCTCCATTCTAGCCAAACTCTTCCCTTTGAACTGGTTAGAGACTCTTCGTTTTAAGGAGTTGTGGCTCCTCATTTGACAATGTACACCTGATAATAGGGAGGAAACCTATAATCAGTTTCTCCAACACCTATGTATACATATATAGCCTGCATTAAAAGAAATAAGAAACTGAACTAAAATCGTGAGCTGACTCTTGGCTGAACAGGACAGGTTCTTCTGACAAGGTGAATAGTGACTCTACCTTGAATTGTGACAGATTCTGCAAACTCCATTCTACAACTACAAGCAAAAATGTTTGCTTGCGTGGCATGTCAGACGAATTGTCGGCAAGTGGCGAGATATTAATTTGAACATACTAATGTTCAGTGGAGCTGCATTAGTCACTCCGCTGTTTAGATTCACACTAGACACACTGTGCCCCTGGCTGGAGTTATCATAGACAGTGATCAAGCTCCACACAAGTGTAGTAGTGGCTTTCGCCAGTGCCATCCTTAATATTCAGAGGTAAATGAGATTTATGGTCACGGGGGCCCTGGGGCCTTCCTTCTCCTGCTGAAATTCCCACGCTGCACCACATTCACTACTTCACACACTGAAGGTAAAACAACCGTACTGCCGTACAGACACTGGATCAACTGAGATTAAATGACTGGGAAAACGCAGCATTCCAGCTGGATGCAGAACAGAGAACCGGTGCGTGAGGGGTTAATAGGACAGGAAAACACCAGTAACACACTCTACAGGCTTCTTGACTTCATTCCTTTAATTGTTTTTCCTTCTCTTCTCTTTGATTCGGCCGGCGCTCGCAATTGCTGCGCTCTTCCTTCCTCCTCCCTCCTCTTTTCTCCCTCTCTCTCTCTCTCTCTCTTCCTCTCCTGTCTTGAGCGCCCGACGCTTTTGTTGCATTCCAAGAGGTTGATAAATCAATCCATCAAAAAATTCTTCGCGGTGAAACTCAATCAAGAAAGGTCATGTCGGCGGGAAAAGAACAGATTAAATTAGCATTGAATTAGACATGGAAAGTGAGCTCTGTCAAAACCATCACAGTGCTCAGCACAATTAGAATATGTTAATTATGCATTTCATTAAGGGCCCAGGCGCTCTTTTGAATGTGAGATGAAATGTCACTGGTGTAGGCAGCCGAAAAATGGAAGATTGCCAGGCACAACTTTCTTTGTGCAACGTGTGACACCTTCATTAACATCAGGGATTGCTGCTCTGATTAGACTTTTTGTATTAGTGGAAGCCTTTAGGCCTTCAAAATGCTTCTCTCCCCCCTGCGCCTTGATCTGCCAGCTGAAAGCCTCCGCCTCTTCGCGGCTCATATTCTCTTTGGCTTCGATGCTGGAGAGAATTCACAATTCAAATTCACACTGTCATGGCGCCTGATATATTCATTATTATCAACAATTGATGCAGATGGACTGTCGTCAATATTGTATTACAACTGTATTTATGTACAGACTCAAAGCCTCAAACTAGCGGGGCAATATAACAATAATATGGTGTCCCGTGATAGACCGTTTGACAGTGACTATGGTATTTATGTTCACGTCTATCAAGTAAACTATGGGAGTCAATTCACATAAACAAGTAAAAAATAAATGAGCACACATTTTAGTCCATCACCCAATAAATGTGAAACTATCCATGTAACAAGAACAGTTGCTAAATGTTAAACAGTGCTAACTAGGACAGTTAGGACAGTTGTGGTACTACCACTACTTAGAACTGTAGCTGTATTAAATTTCAAGATGTTTCTCTGTAGTCCATGTAGGTCTTTCTGCACATACTGATGATTCACAATCGGGACAGTCCTGCCTGGACTGGGAGTAGATCAGAGGAGTGAACATTGTTTTACTTTTCTTGTTTTTCTGAACAGACAGGGGGTCAATTAACTATCTGCTGAACTATCACTCTAACACCAATCACTCAGCATTTTTGTTCATTTTGTCCTTATCCTATGAAAGGCCATGCCTGCCAGGTGTTTTTTGGCAGCTGTATGTTAAAATGTTTGCTTAGTACCTTAAAATGATGCTTTAAATAATTTCTCCAAATTTTGACCTAGTAATCAAAATAATGACCATATATTTAAATGCCTGAAATTATTTCAGGATATTAAGTCACATTTTTCTGTGTACATTTTGAATCAGACCGTTCAAGCCTGGGTCAACTGTAAATAAATGGGAGATGCACACATAAATCACACACAACCAAATCTATTTTTATGCAATTCTCCATGTGCATTTTTACACCAAATGTGATAGGTCTGGTTTGTGACTATCAACTTATTTTTAACCTGTTTGCACTTTTACTTATAGAGTCCAGTATATTGTATACTGGAATATATTGGACTAAATAATGAACCTTTTTTCTGTGTTAGGCCAATCACAGTTCATACCTGTGAGTGAACTAAGTAGCATTTCAGAAACACTCATTAACACCTCTGTAATCCGACATCACACTAGCCCTGTTGATAATTGACAATAAGATACACCTTGGGTTATCCAATCATAAACTTGGAGACGAATTGTAATGTGAACCACCTTCAGAGGTGGTCAGGGATGCATATGACCACATAACATTTGTAATGTGAACACCAAAGTGTCTTTCTAACAGGATCGAATACCCATTCCTCTCAATCACATCATTGTCCTGATTGGAAAATTCACAAGAATTGTAAGAATGCTTGGAAATTAGTCACACCTTGGTGTGCTGTTTAGTGCTCCGTGCTACAAGAGGCAGGGTCGTGGGTTCAAATCCAACTCTGATTAGATTTCGGGCAGTAGATGGCCTGGTGGTTAAAGAGCTGCCCCTGTGATCAGAAGGTTGTGGGTTCGAATCCCCGGAATGCCAGTCGTTCTGCGTCACTGGCTGGCTGGCTGCCCCATGCTGTACTCGGGTGAATGGGTTAAATGCAGAGAAGAATTTCACACTGTTCAGATTGTGTGCTGTGTTGTAATGAGTTCACACCTGACTATAAGGGTCACTTTATTCTAAATTGTCAGCTATCTGTGTTAAGCAGTCCAGGGTAATGGAACATGAGTGGGGACAATTCTGTCTCAAAACAAATGCAGTGGTAGAGAAACATAGTAAATGTGCATGCATCTCATCTTCCGGAGGAAAGGCTATAAGAAGTCACAGGGGTGGTCACTGGAGACACATTCAAAATGCCATGTGAAAACGACTGTCCTTTGTGGTCAGACCAGTGAATATCCGTGTTAATACCAGTTGTCACACTTCTGCCAGAAAATAAAAGCTTTACTTTTGCATTATGTTGCCATGGCTATACAGTCGCCACACATTCTTAAATGCTGACACAGTCCTGATCAGCCTCAAACACCTGTTCCAAACTTTTATCTTGATTTGTATTATAGTTTAGATTTTCATTAGACTTAAAGGGGACATATTATGCAAAACTCACTTTAATTATAATGGATCTATGGGCTATACAAAACATGTTCATGAAGTTCTTTGCGCAACATCACTCTCACATGAAGAGATCTCACCAGCTCTATTCTTGACAGTTTCAGTCCCTTTCAAAATGAGGCGTTTAAGGGCTCTGTCATTTTTATCTAAATAAGCTGTTGCTGGCCACGCCCCACCCATCCCATGCTAACGCTGCGTGTTTACCACACGTGAAAACGGCAGAAAACAGAGGCGCTATCCAGCCCTACATGTTGGATCCCGAGTCGGACCCAGAGCGAGATGAACACAGCACTTCATGAGTGACTTGCCTTTGCCAGTAGCCGTAGCGCTCGGCGTCTTATGCGTGCTCGTAAAACTAGCAGACAAAAATGGCGGATCTTCAACTAATCTAGTGGGTGGGGGCTCGAAAAGGTGAGGGGTGGTTCCATGCAAATTTCTTTATCCAAACGGCTCATAGAAGCATGTGATTCCTGACACCAAAATCTTTCAATTGTCTCACAGAAAATGGATTGGAGCTTTTATAGGAGCAGTAGAGACACAAATGGAAATACAAAAGGATGCAAAAAGTGAGTTTTGCATAATATGTCCCCTTGAATGAAAAATCTAAACTATAATACAAGTTCATCATAGAGTTTTAATATTTGCAGGACCACAGGCACACATGCACAGCACACTGCACTTGAGCTGCTTAAGCCAGAGGTGGCTACTCATGCTAAGCATGGCAACTGATGCTAAATAACAGAATCTATGCTGTTTGTAAAGATATTACTGATGTGTTTGGTGCATGCATGCAAATTGACAATTAATCATTTTTTTTTCTATTTGTATTTAGTGGCCATTCTGTCATATGGGAACACACTACAGCACGCAGTGTGAACAGCATGAAATTCTTCCTCTGCATTTAATCCATTCACCAAGTGAAGTAGGGGCCAGCCAGGAACACAGCGCCCAGGGAGCAGTGTGTGGGGACGGTATCTTAGAGGTGCCTCAGAGGTGCTTAGCAGTCTCAGGAATCAAACCCATGATTTCCTGATCGCAGGGTGAATCCCCTAACCTCTAGGCTACCACCTAGAGAAATCTTCTCCACGGCTGAGTCAAGGATGCAGAAATTAAAATGAAGGGAGCACTGCATGCTTTTGAGCCACTATAGACCTGGGCCTGAGAAAGTCACTATTTTGAAGGATTTCCATATTAGGCTCTAAACCTGAGCTGATGCAGCATCATTTAGCTAGAACTGCTTACTAGCTATGCTAGCGCTTCAGTCTACTGTCCCTGTTAGCACTATGTCCTAATGGTGGCAGGCTAACAGCTGCACACACCACTGAAACATGTTTAAAAACAAGTACAGTCATCTGCAAAAGTGTGAACACCCCAGTCAAATGACGTCTTGTTGATGCCCCATGTTTTCGAGTTTAACAAATTTGAAGGACAAAAAAATGATTTATGATCAAATTTTATTCATACATTTTGCAGGCCCAATATATTGAACTGATCAGAAAAAGAGTGCATTAAAATGTGCAGAAGTAAGTTCTCTGTAGAAAATCAGTAAAATATGTCACTTGACCAGGGGCACCCAAACACTACTGCATGTAAATACAGCACATATACCTTCTCTAAAACATTTTAATGGTAATGTTAGCAATGAAGGAGAGAGTCCTCTGACTGAAAAGTGAATGGGAAAGTTTATACCATTTAACAAGACATCTTTTCATGGGGAAAGTCACCCTAGTGGCTTGCTAGTAAAGCCGCAAGTGGGAAAAGCCCTTGAGGAGGTGTGCACAGTAGCCAGAGCAACTTGAACATTGAACAAGCATGAACATTATTCAAGTGAAACACTGCAAACTATTTAGCAAACTAGAATGTGATTTTTACCAGTGACTTCCAATTTGTTTGGAACAGTCTGAAGGCTAAATAAAAAAAGGTTGTAAAGTCAAGTGAGTGGCATTTAGGTGGCAGTTAGCCAGAATCAGACCTTCCTCAGACCATGGCTGAGGCCATGGCTGTTATTCTGAAGAGGTCGTCCAGCAGTTCACCTGTATTGGATGCTCACCAGTTCCTAAAGGACCTAAAGCAGACATTCTACTCTGCAGCAAACAAACCTGAGGAAGTAAGAGTGATATTGACGGCCTGCTGACTCTGCAGCGGATGAACGACACATTGCTGGTGTAAGACGGAATCAGAAGTAAATATCCCATCATCTATATTGTCTTTGTTCCTTGTAAGGACGTAGGTGAATGGAGGCTCAGCCATGAGGGATTTCCCTCAGCCGTGAAAGACAGAGAGGCTCTATCCTTCACAATAAAGTGGGTGCAAGAAGCTCACAGAGGCAGTCATAACGGAGGATGATAATGAAAAAAAGAGAGGCGGAAAAGGAGAGAGAGAAAGAGAGCGAGAGAGAGAAAACCGAACACAAATGGTCTGCTGCTCTGGATGAGTTACACTGCAGCTCAGTCAAAGTTTTAAAAACTTCATTAAAGCAAAATGAAAGTGCTTCACAGCACACTTCAATTTAATAGAGGATGCGTTAAAGCAGGAGTGGGCTGCCAATTACAGCTTTCACTGACTTTTCCCCGAGTTGGGATGACTCCGAGTTCCAACCAAAGCAAATAAGCGAGTGCGTTCGTAAGCCCTTTTCTTCGACACATTTGGAATGATGATCATAATACTGAATGATTGCCCCTCAGCAGTTAATGTTCTGCTTGAAAAGCAAGGACAGAAAAAAGCACAGCAGGGGTAAATAAATGAATGGATGAATGAAAGGAGTAAATTAAATCAAATCTCAAAATAGTTTTAGGCCTTATCACTTATCGCACTGCGGGACGAAGCATATCTTTACCTAAAGCAGGTTCTACATGATCTGTGACAGTAGTATCTCGCTGAAGTCCCGCAGTAATGATGTGAAGGCCCAGGCTGGGTGGAAGGAGGCCCAGCTTGGATGGATGTGGATGATTCGTTATCTGAACTGCTTATCATTAACCAGGATCACTTTTCCACAGGTATATAGGAACCGTGCCAAACCTAAACCATACTGCAATGGCACAAAAGTTATAGCACGGAAGTTGTAGGCCTGTAACAGTGTTTCTGACATGCTGGGAGCGTAATTCACTCCCCACATTTTATGGCCAGATGGTCGTGCCAAAACCACGTCCCTTGAGTCGTACCAGCTGAAAATGTGTCAGTCAGACTCACCGTTGTTATTAAAGCCTTTAATTTTCTCTAGTCTTGCTTGAGTTTTTTTCCCGCAGCATTGTTTAGCCATGTGATGAATTCCAAACCCAGCTAACTTGTTAGCAATGTTGTGGTACACCTTCGCTTTACTCACAGTGTGTCACGGTGGTGTTTTTCGGTTTTCTGGGTTTCTGTTTTCTGTGTTTCATGGGGTGGCCAGTAGGGGTCACCCCCGTTCCATGTGTTTGTTTCCTTGTTTCCTGTCTCCTGAGTTTGTTATTAGTTTCACGTGCCCCTTGTTCCGTTCTGTCTAGTCATTGGTTGGTCGAGTCTCTGTTCTTGTAAAGTCTGTTTTGGGTTTCTGTTCTGGGTCGGGGCATTGAACTAAACGTCTGCACTGAACGTTGTATGCATTTTGGATGTATCGGTCTACAATAAAAGTCACGGTGAGAAAACCTGGTCCACGCCTATGGCTTTCTGGTCGCCCCGGAGCTACAAGGCTCCCCCGGTCTGGTCCCAGGAGGAAAAAGTACCGGCGCTGTGACACAGTGTTAGAAAACTCCCACTCAAATGTAACTTTAGCCCAAATGGACAGTAATGCATGTACTGCTTCGAATTCCAAGATTTTAGTTTGTATCTCCATAGTTTTTTTTTCCCCAAGTCTGTCTGTGGTCATGACAACATTTTCACCAATCAAATAGCAGTGATGCAGTTAACTTGGCTGCAGCCTGCTTTAGGCCCTGCCGTCGAACAGGGCTGTGACAACAGGGGCACGGCTCGGGTCACTTTATTTATGAAGGAAAAACATTTTTTCACAGTATGGTGTGGTAAGGAAACTGGAGGACAAGCAAACGTCGGTCAGTAAAGTCCCCTGGCTGGACCAGCCGTGACTCAAACCCAGGAAGCAACAGCACTAGCCTCTGCACCGCCGTGCCACATGGACGTAAATCACATGGTGGGTTACATTTCTCAGCTTGCGAAGACTAGTAATAATGTATTATTTTGTAGTACATTACTAATTCATTATTAATTGCTTACTAACAGTTTGTTAGTTATTGAGACACTTTCAAATAAAGTGTTACCGTTCTCTGCAGAGGATGTGTATTTAAATCAGCAAAACATGTCAATTGACCACCGAAATATTTGCATACGACAGCATGTGCCTTATCTTTAGTGCCTTATATTTTAATGTTAAGTGAACAGATATTATAAAGGAGAATACAGGTCAATGCTGTTGGCACCTGTTTAGGCAGAAGACCCACTTCAGTAAAAAAGAGCCAATCAGCTTGCTGATAAAGCCACCAGTGGGAAAAAGACCACCTTTCTTCAGCGGGTGTCCACAGTAGCCAGAATAATCTGAGAATACATGCACTACATGCACATATAGGCAAACACTGTAAACGAATGACCAAAATTGGTTAGATTTCTTTATGGTGTGCTAAATCATTATCAATGTGTTCCACATCTTATTATTATGTGCAATAGTCTCACCATGGGCAATATCATGTGCAGTTTTCGATATGGGTGCTAAATCTTACCTTGTGCATATCACTCCTTATGTCAATATTACTTATATACTACTGATCTCTATTACATGCAATAATCAACTCCTAACCGCCAAATGTGTTATCAGTAATTCACTTAACTGTAAGTTATTTAGTATTTATACCCAGCATTTTGTTTACATATCTTAGTGTATTTCATATTTTCAGAGCATTTCTTCAGAGTTTTCATTTAGATTTTGTATTTTATTTTGCTCACTGCAGTTGTAATATCAGCAATTTTCTCTATGATCAATAAAGCTTTTGGATTCTGATTTCAGGTTTATAGGTTTCTCCCCATTCAAACTCACAATGGCCTTGTTCTGTAAGACTGGAAATAACTGTGAGGGTGTGCCAGAACGGCCACTGAGTGCATAGGCTGTCCTGTAAGGACTTCAGTGTCAGCTACATCCCTAATGCTTTTAACAGACACTTAACTTACGTAGCCAAGCTGATTTCTGCCCAAGCTTGGGCTTCGTCCAGCCTGCATTTGGGCAGCATCTACATGCCATTCAGCAACAGCTCAGCACACAAATCCTGTATGACAAGTTGTTTTTTTAAACCCACGGAAACCTCAAATGAAGTTTCCTTTCTGAAATAACACACAAAAAAAATCTGTACCACTTTACAATAAGACTACCCTTAAAAAAGGGCTTATAAATGATTTACAATCAGTTTGTTAAATAAGTAGCAGACAGTTTATAAATGAGTTTCTAATCATTAATAAACAGTTATAAACAAGTTATAACAGCTGTCATACATTGATGCAGGCTCACTATTTGACAATGTCTGGTGTTTAAATGGTAGAAGCATGTTAACAAAGACCTGATGAAGCCGATAGTTTAACATTCTGCCTGAGAGAGGGACAAGATAAGTGCAGCAACTTGCAAGATCTGAGATTTTACATCAATGTATGCCAGCTGTTATAACTGCTTATTGAGCTAAACAGCAACATGACTATAAATCATTTATTAATTTATTAGTCTTATTGTAAAGTGTTACCAAATAAATCTTGTATTGGTGAATCCCAGAAGTCCAGCTGGTTGGGGCACATTCGCTGTGCTTTTAATGTACCACTGATTGTGTGCAAGAGGAGGATCTGTAGCTTAAAGTGCTCCCAGATCAGGCTTTCTCTTTCCTCTGGCAAATAATACGCCCCACCCCTCCCCTCATGATGTCTTCCTTTGTCTGTACATCAGAAAAAGATTCATGTTTTGTAATGTTCTCTGAAAATGAAGCCATTACGTGAGCATAACAAACAACAACAATTTGCACAATCGTGCTACAAATGTGCAAAGTTTGAGGACAAACAGAATTGCGAAGGAAAAGGCGAATACTTTGCAGTGAAATAATCTGCTTAGAAATCCTGTAGGAAGCAGCTAATCAGAGGGAGAAAAAAAGGCCCGTGTCTGTGCTGGAAATGTATTCCGTGGCCTGGGGATGAACTTGCTGACCATGTGACGTATGATTTAAACTCAAAAGGCCACAGATTCTTTACACTGATGTATATCTGCTCTAGTCCACTCAGACCCTGTCCTGACATGCAATCTATCTCTTTAAACTGTGATAGAGAGATAGAGTAAATGTTACAGGCCTATTGATTCCTCTGTTTTTCTAAAGGCAGTTTTTTCCCTGTAGTTTTATATTTAACAACGGGCCTCTCTGTGACATATACAATTATTTTAGGCACAGTGGCTGCTGTGGCACAGTTTGATGCTGTGCTCTTCTTTCAAAGTCAGACAGTAAATCATACTAACTTTGTAATAATAATAGTTATAATAGTAATACTAATTATTATTATAGTAATAGTTATTATTATTATTATTATTATTACAAAGTTAGCATGATTATTGGATGGCATAAAAGCGGACATTAAATTAGCTGATACTGTCAGTGCTCATAATAATAATAATAATAATAATAATATTTATTACTGACAACAAAATGCTGTTGCTAATGATGATTATTATTTGACTATTATTATTGTTATTATTATTGTTATTATTCTTATTATTATTCAGTCCAAAAACCACAAATTCACTGCACCTGCCAATTTAACTGTCAAATGATGAGCGTGAGGAGGCAGCATGCAGTTTATTTGACGGTTCATGTTTATTCAGTTCAGGTGTTTCCATATTAATACAGTTAATCTAATGTCTAACACCTCCGCCTTAATTACAGCCTTTCTCCTTCTAACCCTCATCCACTGCAGTCCTGAGGAAAAGAAGAAGAGTGCTTTCCCTCTCCTCATTCACCCTGTAGGACCAGGCTCATTGCTCTCTGGGACTCCTGGAGAAGACAAAGAAGCAGGGATGTCCTGATCACCAGTTCAGTGTAGAGTGTGAATAGATGTAAAAGGTGACAGGAGGGCACGCTAGGCCTACATTTCCCAGACTGCCGCTGTGCTCAGATCTGCTTTTCGCGCGACTCTGCAGACGATCGGAAGAAGCAACTTGCCCATACCATCCCGTACACTCCGTCCATCTGCGAAATTGTTTTGAAGCGTTTAAACCATTTTAAGCAGCCTCAATGTCATCACTCCTATTATTCATAGTCTGATGGCTTCAAAACATCAGAACGGCTTACGTTCAGCGCGCAGCAGTTTCCTTTTTCAAACCTACTAATAACTCCGTCACAAAATCAAATTATGCACATAAGTACGCTTGCATCGCACAGGCAGCACGGAGAACCGAACTTGGCAAAACCGATGCCAGCTCACATTTGCAAATCCGCCGTCAATCTGTCATTAAACATGTTATCAAATAATGCTAAGTGCACGCTTCCCGCTCGCACTGGCATGCCGCTCTCTGATGCTGATGTGCTGTAATGGGACAAATGTGCATTGGAATTTGCCTGCTTGGATACACTCGAAGCATCCTCTCTGTCCTCCTCACTTTTGTTCCTTTTTTTGTGGAATGGGCTCGGTGCATCATTGCAAACTAATGGGGCCACGACAAACGGCTCCTCGATGTCATGTGAGTGGAGAATCGTTGAGGAATTATTAGTCAGACAGGCCCGAGTGATATTAAAGGTATATTCCAGCATTTTTCAACCTCTGTCTGTGGCATCTGTATCATCATTCTTGATGCATTTTTCATGCAGGTGACTTAGTAAGAGCAGATACCCAGCTGTCTTAAACTCACTTATAACAGGCCGTCCTTGAATTCTAAGAATAAACATTTGCAATATGTGATTATGTAACGTGAATTTTAAAACCAGTATACTCATGACTAAGGATGGGGATGAAGGATGAAGATCCTTCCAAATACTTAAGCAACACTGTAAAAAAAAAAAAAGCATTTCCACTTATTTTCATTTATCTGAAGGTTTACTGGTGTCTGTGCACAAAAACGTCAGTGAATACTCTCTAAAATAACATATTATACAGAATGCCAGTTTAATTTACGAGCACGTTTGACTGAAGGATTTATGAAAAATAAAAATAAAAAAATGTGATCTGACGATATATTAACTGATGGAATTCACCAACTGCCCACAGGCTTCTATAATAAGTATATTCAACCATATACTACAGATGCAGCAAATGAAATTAGACTGAAAATGTAATTATATTCCTTTAAACCGCCCTTACTATGGAAAAATGAAATAAAAGACTTTGATGCAAAAAGACCCATTCAGTCATCAGCTAGTCTTGGAATTCATAATATCACAAAATGACAAATTTGCACACATTTACTGTTTATATGCTCAAACTACAGCACATCAAACACTCACAGTGAAGTTATAAGGAGTGTTTCCGTTTTGATTGCTTTTGAATGAAGTAGAATACAGGACAACCAATCAGTGTAGATCTCATTTACATATACGAAGCAGTAACCACCATATTTACTTCTAGTGTATTTACAACAGGTGGACATATAAATGGACCTATAAATATAGACATAATGGACATATAAATATGAATTATGTCTGCTGTAGGTGTATAAACCAAAACAAATATCGTAAGTGGTCGTGAGAATAAAAAAACATGAAGAAATGGGGCTTTTAAAGGAATTCCAAAGGCCGTTTTCAAGACATTTTAGTGCTACGATAGCTTTTGCACTGTTTTTCCTCCCTGTTTGTTTTTTCAGAGAGCCTCGCGTGTTTGAAAGCTGCATTTATCACTGCATTCTGAAGCCAGATGCCCCAAAACATCTTTCTTTAGAGTTGATTCCTCCTCTTAAACTACAAAACCCTCACATGAGGTGAGCAACTGACAGCGGCTGTCAATCCGAAAGCCGCCCTAATCCCTCATAAAAGTTTCAAACAGAAGAAGTCTCATAATGGCACTACTGTGCTCCAGGTTCTCGAACAGCTCTCCATCATGCCGCGTATTTTATACTAACAGACGGTGTCATAATTTCCAGGGCAGTTGCTATCCCCCTCTTGCCGCTTCCCATTTCTCTGTCTTCCTCGTGGCAAGCTCGACATGTAATGGTTATCTTTAAATATTCATCGTGTTTCATTTCTGTGTTCGTTGCTGGGGCCGGCCTGGAAAAAAAAAGACAAGCCCAATATCGAGCAGCGGTTCCACTTCTCTTTTACCTGTGAGAAAGAACATTTGAAAGGCTTTAGCAGGGCGTCACTCATTTCCACTCCAGTCGCCTTTCAAACACCAGCCGCAGAAAGTGTGTTGCACAGTCAGCAGTGGAGTGCAATGCCAAGGAGCAAAGACAGCAACACTTCCAAAGAAGTGAGGGAGATGCAGAAATGTCTGTAAACCTGAATGCAGAAGACAGGGAGCAGTGAAGATCACAGTGATTCCATCCATTTTTGGCAGTCACAAAAAAAAAATTATTTATATATAATTGTTCCATGAACCTAATTAAGGCACGCACTACCATTTAACCCTGACCGTTCAAGCCTAAGTTCAGTACTGCAATAGTCATCATGTGCAATGTCACTACTTATGTCAGTGTTACTTTTTATTACTTAACATTACCACTGGATTCCCTACTAAGTGCGGTAACTTTCTCCTAGCTACTATTTGTGTCGGTAGGTTTCACTCAACTTTATTACTTATCTATAGTATTTATATCCAACAGTTCTGTATATGGCACGGGGTATTTGATATCAAGTTTCTTTTTTCGACAGGTTTTTTTTATTTAGATTTTATTTAGAGTTTATATTTTATATTGTCTCTGTAAGTTCTGAGGTGAGCCTTCCATGGATCATAGCAGCATGTCCAGCACGTGCCCTGCTCAATCAGACTGAGATCTGCAGAATTTGGAGGGAAAGTCAACACCTTGAAAAGCTTGCCAGGTTCCTTAAATCATTCCTGAATAATTTTCAGTGTAGCAGTGTGCATTATCCTGCCGAAAGCTGCCACTGCCATTAGGGAACACTGTTGAAAAGGTGTACTTGGTCTGCAACATTGCTTAGGTAGGTGGTACATGTCCACATGAAAGTCAGGGCCCAGCAGAACACTGCCCAGAGCATCACACTGCCTTCGCTGGCTTGCCTTTAGTGTATCCTGGTGCCTGGTATAACCTGGTCCCCAGGTAAATGACGCACACGCACCCAGCCGTCTGCACAATGTACAAGAAAATGTGATTATAGCATTATAGCTTTCTTTCTTAGGTTCTTTTCAATATTACGTCGAATTTCTCCCAGAAGTTCTAATTGCTGGGTAACTTAGCTTAACGCAATGATGGCCAAGAGTTTTTGCAGCATGCCCAAGTGTTCCAAGCAAGAACAACCCAATCCTAGATTTCTGCAATTAGAATTGATCAAAGAATACAATTTGTCATACAGAGAGGATTACACTGAAGGTGGTTCCTGGTGCTGTTTCAAATAGCTTTCAGGGGAGCAGACTTCATATTCTCCCTTGCAGGCTTTGGAGCGGGCGAGCATTCGTCAAGGAGCAGATGTTCATTCATTGGAGCCGGTGGCTGTAGAAAACATCTGCAGTGTCACCATGGACCACGACGTGGCATATCTCCCTGCCAGTATGTTATCCTATTAACACTAGCAAAATCAGTTATCCCATTTACAACTGCTTCACCCATCCATTATTTTACCACTATAGAACAAAAGTATGGAACATAAGACATGAAATGTGAAAATAAATGTGAATAACATTAGTTAACATTGTCTTATCCTGATGCTTTGTGAGTGTTCTACAACCATCCTGGACACATATTTGTCTTTCAGTCTTGGCAATAATGGAAAAAGAATGTGAAAACCCCTAACCTGCTGGATTCCATTGTCTCCATTGTATGTACCTGTGGCACTGGACAGGGATCAGCATGGGCTCTCTGACTGGTCTGCAGCACATACTTAGAGCCGTGATGCACTGAGTGTTCTCACCAGATGGGCTAGCCCTCACTCCCTTCATGCTTCAAGCATTGGGCTACAATGAACTTCCCATGTCCTTCCTAGGAACCCAGAAGATCTGCTGTTTTGGAGATGCACTGATTCATTTGTCAAAGCCATCAAAATCACTCAAACCCTTATGTTTGCGCATTTTTCCTGCTTCCAACACTGGGAAGCAGGAAAAATGGTAATGGGATAAGCAGTGTAATTCTCTTGTAATTCTCTTAAGCTGTCAGGGTTTTAATGTTGTGGCTGATTGGTGTATGTGCACTTTGTAGTTTAAAATTTTAGACTGCAGTCCACCTGTTCCTCTGCATCATTTGTTATCCTGCATTTGCTCCATTCGCCCGTGTCAGTTTAGTCATTTCTGATCACAGGACACCGTTAACTGAATGTTTTTGGTTGGTGGAGTTGTTTAAAACTCCAGCAGCACTGCTTTGTGTGATCCACTCTGTTCAGTGTGCATATCCACACACACACACACACACGCACACATACACACACAGACACTACCATGTCAGTGTCTCTGCTGTACTGAGAATGGAGCGGATTAAATGCATGATGAGTGCAGATATAAGGTAGGTGTAGCGAATAAAGGGACTTTTTGGTGCATTTGACAGTGGATGTAGCAGTTGTACAGTGACTCTTTCAGTAAAGAGGCGTGACACTGAGCTGCACCTAATGTTTTCCATTTCCATTATAATGGATTGAAATCAGAGACTTGGGAATTGCAGGTCAATGACATTACTTTCTACTTTTGTAGGTAATCTAGAAAGTTTTTGAACGGAATTATAATTTGTAAATGATTCATCGTACAGACAGAAGAGCATTAGATATTTCAACACTGCTGTGATATGTTTTAAATACCATTGAGCTCCAGTTCTATGACTTTCTAACAGTGACATGTGTATATCCATGACATCAGTGAGCATGAACAGCCAATGAACTGCTCAGCTCAATAGCCAATCAGCACTCAGTATGCAACCCGCGACCCAAACAAATATACTAGTAAATGATTTTTAAGTGTAGTACCTTTTAAAACTCCAAAATGAAAGAAAAGTCCAATGTTAAAAACTATCAAAATGTTTTAACATTTTAGCTGTTTTGCCCCATCTTACCCTTGTCTAATAAGATGTTCCCTGGTGATGCACACTTGTGTTATCTTTTTTGTGTAATGGGATGCATAAAAAGTGGAAAGGCCACTCATAAACTGAATCTGATGAAATCACAGAAAGGCTGTGTGAATATACAGCTTGGGCTAGAAGTAAATCAGCCTCATATTAGTCGGTTCTTATATTTCTTTTGAATGGTTGGTATTGTTTGTAGGTCCACAGCAGTCCAAAATATTAAGCTTGTAGTCATTTGCTAGTAGCAGGTAAAAGATCTTTAATTCTTTTGAAATAAAGAGAAGGAAAGCGTAACCTTAATAGCTTATTTATACCAGCTGTACTGTTGTACTAGTCCACTAGACATGATCTGCAATGTATGTAAATTCAGTACATTACTGCTGTGATTAAATAGAGGATATACATCAATTGGTCATGTTATAGCTCCAGCTTCTGCTGATGCATAGTTTGTGTTATCTGTCCTCTATGCCGTATCATTGAGAGTTTCTGACCACCAAGCTGCTTCTGGCTTGGTGTTTTTGATTCATGGACCACTCTTAACCTAGCAGTAACATTGACGCATGTTAAAAGTGATGGGTACAGTTCATACACCTATACAGCAGTGCTATAACTTATGCCTATTTCGTAAAGTAGCTAGGGAGTAGATGTCCAAATGGCCAGTGGATGTATCTATAGTTACTATTTCTCCTTCAGTACATGATAAGCTTTGGCTAACATGACCATACTCAAATTACATTTCCTAAAAGAGAGTCCTGATAAAGAGGGGAAAATTTCCTCTAAATTTTTTTATTTTTATGGCTTGGGTCAAGGGTGCATAATGAACAGCAGATTCTTTCAAATACAAAAATATGATTTTTTTTTATTACAGGGATGCCAGTTTCACATGCAGGCATGATGCATTGGCAATATCCTATGCTTTCTAATTGGTGGCAGATTCAATCACATTTATGATGTACACTGCTGTGCTTATCTGTGATGTACAATTAACATCAACAGCAACATTACCTACTTATAGACCTCCCACCGCAGCAGCAGTCCTAAAACCTCTGCTCGAGAATCAGTGCAACCTGCAGGCTGGACTTTGGTACTGCAACAAAACCCAAAACAACCAAGGTTGACTTTAAGCTATGACTGTAAGCATCACAGTCTATGGAAAGCAGTTAATTCATTTTTTTCAATATTGTAACTTACCTCAAACTTATTAGATGGGTTTTGTTACTCTGACTTTACAACTGCAATCATATGCAAGAGGTTAGGTCAAATTACATGTTTAGATAAGTTTCTCAGTGAAAAAAAGGTACACATCCTCTAAAGACAACACACACATACATTTTAATGTACAACTACTCTTCATTTACTAAATTAAGATACTGGGGAAAAAACTGTGCAAATGATATGGCACCTATTAAATTTCATTTTATTTTTTTTGATGATGTAATAATAATAATAAATTGTTTATGTAGAACAATGTATTATACACCTAAATGCAGCTCAAAGTGCTTTACGTGGAATAAAAATTCAAAATTGATTAAAGCAAGTCAAGCAAAAGGCGTGTTAATAAGACATATTAAAGATATTAAAGATATCTTCTCAGCAAGCAGGTCCTGGGTGGCCAAAGGTCCTTTCTGTGTGGAGTTTGCATGTTCTCCCCGTGTCTGTGTTGGTTTCTTCTGAGTGCTCCAGATTCCTCCCATAGTCTAAAGCACCTAAACGTTAGGTGGATTGGAGATGCTAAATTGCCCCAGATGTGTGTGTGTTTGTGAATGTGTTTGTGTGTCAACCTGTCCAGGGTATTTCTCTGACTGCTGGGAAAGGCTCCAGTAACCCCTGCGATCCTGGTTAAGGATACGATATGTGTGTAAACTAATATAACACATCGAAAACTAGTTAAAAACATAATGTTTGTATGTTTTCAATTATAAAAAATGTGGTTAAAAATGGTCAGTTACGACTGTTATACCTTCAAAGTGAAAAAGGATAGAAACTCTCTAAAATAACCATTTAAAACCCACTATATGTTTATCTTCATACTATATGAAAGTTCAAGGAGTCTGATTTGTCATTCATTCGTCATTGCTATTATTGTTTTCAGTGGTTATTTTTATTCATAATTTTAATGAATAGCCTTTTCCCCTGTATCAGCATCAATATGTAGTCTACAGGTCGGAATTTTGGCCTCAATAGCTGTTGTTAAATGAGCATAACCTGACTTGACTTGTGCACTCTGAGCAATGTTTGGTCAGTCCATGATTGGGGTCTGTATGATTTTGTCTGAAAAGCAACAGCTGTGTGAAGGCATGCTGATGTCACGGCTGAGCGGCGCTGTGTGTGGAAGTTTACTATGCCATCTCGAGCCGGATTGGAGGGGAAACTCACACTTGATTGCCAGCAGTTCATCAGTGCATCCCACGGATGTGTCAGAGTGGCTAGCCCGGGGCAGGCCGCAGCTTAGATTGAAGCTGACATTGCCCAAATATGAAAACAACAAATCACACTTTTTCACTGGGCCCTAATCTCCCGCCCGGCCCCTCTGCTGTTGTCAGCACAATCATGGCTGCCACACTGAGTCCTGCGGCCGGCCTGCTGCCCGCCTGCGTCCTCTCCAGCTGCCTCTTGCTTGAAGAGAACAGTGCCAGAATGTGGCCTGTTGCCACAGACAGCAGATCCTTCCCTGCAGACACGACCAGTACAATACCGCTTAAGTGGAGCCTGTCCAGCATTAAAATATGGTGCATTGTGCAGTGCAAATTTATGTTACACTTTTAAAGGATTGTTCTAAAGGGCCCATTTGTCCTGCTTCTTATAACTATATAAATATATATATTTCCCGAACTCACCACGTAATGTTTTTGTGGTGTAACAAAACAGCCCTTCAACAAGCAGCCTGGACTGTAATGTATGAAACAAACTGCTAAGTTGGGATCAAAATCCTCAGAGGCATTAAAAACCCCATCGTACTTCTTTATGAGTACAAGATGTGGCGAATCTCACATTCAGATTCTGTCGGGTTAGATGTGTAGCTTACATACTTATAAAGGCTGCCTAAGATTCCTTAAGACGATAGTGATGTGTATTTTTCCCGCATGATCAAAGACAACAGTACCTTTATAAAATAACGGGTGTGTCGATCTGATACTCGGTAATGGTACTGGTCTGATACAGGCCAAATTTACTGGAACTATCACATAAATGTTTAACGGAACTTTGAACAACATGCCATAAAGAGGGATACACAGATAAGCATCAAGGCTGTGTCTCAAGTGGCTTCCTACTCCCTACATAGTAGACTATGAAGAAATTAAAATACACACTCCTGCACCCAAAAAGTGAATAATATGTCTAACAATGAGCCATTGGAGGTTCAGCCATGCATGCAAATTCCATAATGGAAAAATTGTCCACTATATGGGTGTAGAAACTTGAATTGAAATGAAAAAAGAGGTATTGCACCAGACCTGGAAATAGTGTTAGATAGCCAGCTTAGTTGTGGGACATCTCACTCACTGCTGCCAGTCGCCTGAAGGGGAGAACTGGAAGAATAGTTTGCTGGCTGTTCACTGCATTATTGCAAAGACATCCCAAAACCTGAGGGATTTTATTTGGATTCGGGGAAAAACGGGACATTTTCAGCGGGGCTGAGGTCACAGAGGGACTGAAGAATTCTAAACAGAACTGAGGATCATACCTGTGTAAATGGCTTCATGGTTGTGACATCACCATGATGATTTTATGACGAATTGTTTTGACAGTTTTGCTTGTATGAACTGGAGAGTAAACAGCACATTACGTTCGTAAAGCTTTCTAAACTCTGCACCCTTTAAAGGTTGCCTATGTTTGTCAACCCCACATGTGAGGACTGTCGAAACAATTTCTTTTGAAATCATCATGGTTGCGATGTGATGTCACAACCATGAAGCCATGTACACACAAGGTCAAGAATCATCCTTTGTGTAAAATTCAAAAGCAAATGGTATCGACAGTTTTGTCCTCATATAGGGTTGAATGGACTGGGGAGAGAACAGCTCCTTATGTTCGTATAGCTTGCAAAATTCAGCTTTCCATACGTTTGTCAACCAAATGCCGTCCTCATCAGATGGGCTTTATTCTAATATATGGAAAACATGAACACTGCAAACAAAAAGAACATCAGAGAATAGGGCTGAAAAGACTATGGCCACCAGGGGTTTCACATCTGTCTGTTTTCACATTCCTGTCTGTGGGCTATGTTCAACACCATATGAGATTAGTGTATGTGTGCGTGTGCTGCATGTGAGGCCCGCACCTCATGTCGTCTGCTGGCTGTGTATGGGCAGTGCTGGGCGGCAGGGGCACACTGGGGGGATGTTGGTGTTATGGCGGGCTGTAATAGCTCTGGCTGTAAGGCCACCGGCCCCCAGGTTATCTGCCACTCACCGTGACATGAATCAGGCATGACTTCAACAGATTTCAGTCGTTCCTCCCTCGTCCTGTAAACACAGCCGGAGTTCGCTGACCTAAAGCTCAAACACGGCCCATCTGCCAGGTCCGTATCCGCCATCCCCCACGTCTCCCAGCTTCATCCATTTCCTAAAGATTCATGTTACTGTTCTGTAACATCTGAAGTGCTTTTAGCAGGCCAAGCAGGGTTTGTGTGTTGCTTTCCTTAGGGAAATCAGAAAGGACCATAGTACATTTAGCCTTGTGCTACTGAAATAAAAGGACTATGCAATACGATGTAACCACAACTAGTTTCAAAATGAACCACTCACCTCTGACCAGTTAGCAGCAGGCACAGCCTTTTTGAATTCACCATGGTTGTGACAACGAAGCCATGATGAGGTATTGTGTAAATTATTCAAGGTTTCAAAATGTCTGCATTTATGTCTGTTTTATAT
>JBBPCX010000141.1:7647693-7673136 GCA_037974365.1 Hydrocynus forskahlii
ATAGAGAGAGAGAGAGAGAGAGAGAGAAATGGCCTAAGATGAACTTCGGACTGATGTCTCTTCTATTTGTAATCTCTCAGTGAGGGTAGTGATGAACGACAGAAACTCGGTATATGCTGACCTTTTCGCTTATATATCAAGTGTCACCCGCTGTTGAATAATGAAGAATCAACTGAATTACTACATGATAGAAAGTACAAAGACAGGACTTCAGCATGAAGGTAACCCTTGGAAGTTACAGATATCACCCGTGTCAGTGTGAATTAATGCATAATGAATTTTCTTTCCATACCAACATTTTCCCTGGTGCGTTAGGGAGGATGTCTGGGCTAGATATGCATTTTGGTGGATGATGGGTGGGGGTGGTGGAGACGGTGAAATGTGATATTATTGGCTTATTTTATTTTCCCTGTCCATTAATGTATGATGATGTAATTAAAACTAAAATGTAAGCCATTCATGATGAATCAAGCTTAGTATGACCAGAGGTAAAAAAATTAAGGCAAGATGTCCTTTTTAAATTTCAACTGACTTTTACCATTTCTCCCTCACAGCTCTTTGAAACTAGCTGAAAAACAAGGATTCTAAAGGATTTCTTTGTAAGAAACTAATATATTTAAGGACTGTGGTAATAGAAAATGTTATTGATGGTATTGCTGAAAAGTTATTGCTTTGCATACAGCTTTGCTTTGCTGACGAAAACTTTCATTATATTTAGTTTTTGTCCATTCCTGTCACTGAAAATGCTGAAAAAAAGCCAAAAGTGCACACTCCAAGCTGTTATTACTCAACAAACGTGAATGTACAATGCCACTTATTTAAGAAAAGTGCTTTACTGGACTTCAAATAGTAAGTTAATGAAAGTCAAACAAAGATTTTCGTTATTTTAACCTACTATTAAAGTGAAGATAATATGTTAAGGCAGCCTGGTTCCTTAATTTTTTAAGATAAAATAAAATTTTTACAGAGCATGTAATTTTAGATTTGCATTTGAATAGTATAACAGAGAGAAAGTACTGACTCGACTTTTAAGGGGTAATGCTAAAAATGATTATAAATGGCTGCACAGTACTGGGTACTGGCACACAAGTCAATCAGTCATAGTTCCCCACAGTCTTTCAGGTCTAAAAACAGCCTGGAATTGTTCTGCATAGTTCTGTGTGTTCATTGCACCGCTGATGGTGGGAAGTGTATTTTCCGTGTGTGCTAAAGAATGCCCGAATGCCATTCAAACCAATCTTTTTAACTGCAGAAGAAAAACATTCGGAGGTGAAGTTTCTTCACCTCGATCTAAACTGAATGGGCATTTGAGGGAGCACATACAGCAGCTCTCTTTAACCTACCTGAGACCCAGGGCAACTTCTTTTTTTCTATAGACATTACAGTGTTAATACATTTGATACCTTCTGACACTCTGGGTCCACCTACACAGCTACTCATTACCTGCACTCTGCGCGAAACTAAAGCAATTTACATTTATAATGTCACAGTATCCTGACTTCTCTGAAACCTAACATGTGAATTATGTGCATTCATTTAGAATGCAGTCTGTTGATACTCTTAGTTTTTATAGTAACTTCAAAAAGTATAATTTCATAATAAAGAAAACAGCGTCCAGGATTTCTTACAGTTGTTTCGGAACTGGATCCTTATTTTACTTCTACCAAAAGCACAAATTAACCTCAAAAACACGTTTGTTTGCCAATCTACAGATCTTTGTCAAATTGCTGGATTCCACAACACAAGCCTGAATGCAGCGGCCCCTCTAGATGGTAAAGGAGTTACGCCGGCCCACCATAGAAACTGCTCCTGCGACACCGGGACACAATGTGACAGCCGGAGCAATTACAATCAAATCCCACGCCCTGACCATATTATTGATGTTAAAGTCGATAAAACAAGTAAAGCGTAGCTTGGATTAGGACAGGAGCCATTTGTATTCATTTTAGTAATGCTCAATAAATATATTATTTTCATTTAGCCTAAGCGGACGCATAAAATGCTTCAGCCCTGTTGGAACAGAGGTGCGGCTATCAGGCACAGTGATCATACAAGGCCGTTTTGAGCTCTGCACTATTTCAAAGCCATGAAGGCTAAGTTGGCTTACAAAATAAGGGGCTGGCATGCCGATGCTGAGATTTAGCATGTCATAAACTCCTGTAAACCCTCCAATCTGTGTCACAACAAATTTATATCTTCAGACAGGGATATGCAAAGGTCAGAAAACCTAAGGTGTCTGTCATAAATCAGCCACTTGAAGTGTTTATAACATTAATCCATTGGAACAGACTGCTGGCATAACAAGGCCTGGATTTCGAGAGCTCGTTGGTTGTCAGCCAAATGGCTGCGCAGGATGAGAGAAGGCGCACTGTGCACTCTTCACATTCAGATCCACGCAAACAGTAGCTGAATCGGCGTTCTTTTTTGTTTTTTTGTTTTTTTGATTACTGTAATTCCGATCAAAGAACTCTAAAGAGAGAGAGAGAGAGAGAGAGAGAGAGAGAAAAAAAACTTTTTCCTCATTTAAATTAAACCCAGAAGTATTGGACAACAGCGTCAGCCGTTCTGACGCACTTTGTTCTCGAACCACCAGAAACCATACTTGAACAAATGTGTTAATGATTACAAGTTGACAGATCAAAGAAAGTTTAATCTGTATAATTTCCTCTGGCAAGAAAAAAAAAAAAAGCCACTCTGTTAAAATGTGATTGGTGGCACGTTTGAAGTGCCTAATATTTCAATTATTCTCCATTTCAAATATAAGAGTGATAGAAATAAGTAAAAAAAAAGTAAATCCCCAAAAAGCGGGCCCGTCCCGGCACGGCAGCTAATCTACTAACGTCAACAAGAGAGATGGAGTGTTAACAGGCCAACCCAAACATGGCTCCACACCGTTATTCAACCTTTGATTGAACCGGGTATTGAAGCAACCCCCTCGAAACAGCAGTGGCAAAAACAGCTCCTTCCACTCCAGCTGTTTCTTTACCCAAACACTGTGGGAGCGCGCCGCATTATGTGAGCCGGTCACCTTTCTGACACTGGGCTCACCCCAGGGCCGTCAATATCTCCATTCTCGGCGGACGCTTCCTGTAAGAATTACACTGCTGTAGGCTGATTGTTCCCGGCGAGAGACAAAGTTGTGCTTGGTGTAAATCTGTCAGTCAACATCCACTCAAGGGCCTGATTTGCATTAAACCCTAGAAGTTGCTGTTATCCCTGGCAATAACAAAAGTGTGGTGTAATTCAATCTCACAGATTTCGTAGCTCCTTGCAACAAACAGAGAAGCTCCAAGCTTCCATTCGATCCCGCATTTGTGTTCAAAAGGAGAAGAGCTGACTTGAATGACATGAAATCAAATAATGTTGCTCGTACCAGTTTTGTGATAAAAAAAAAAAAAATAAAAAAATAGTTTTGTCATTTCTTGAAGTGCAGATTTAAGCCTGTTCTTATAGAATGTAAATTGTTTGTGCAACTCATTGTGTAATAAAGTAAATACATAAGCATAACAGTGCCAATAAAAATAATAACACGCTAATAATATAAAACCCTTACGACTATTTTTTTTCCCAATTTTTTCTCAACATTTTTACAGTTTGACAACACCAGCTGCCTTTCACACCTGAACAGGTTACGGCAGGTGAACGTTTCAGTAGCAAGGGTTCTTACACACACCAGACCCTGGGATCACTTTAAAACTACCTTAATACCTCTGCATTGTCTCCCTGTACATTTTCATCTGTGTAGTACGCAGTCATACTCTCTCACTCGTGCTCTTCACTCTGCTGGAACTCATCTGCTTGTGGTTTCACCCTCCAAACTTTGTAATGTAGGTGACCGGGCCTTTAGTGATGTCCTAGATGTCTTTCCTCATGAACTGCTCACTTGCGCATCTTTGTACTCTTTTAAATCTCACCTCAACTTTTTTTTGGCTGATTCTGAATAACTTTCATAGCATTCTCATTCTCTCTCTCTTTTCTTTTTTTTTTTTTTACATAATTCTTTATGTATTATGAGTTTGTTAGTCTTTTAATGCCTTACTATGATCTAACTTGGCCCTTGAAATGTAATGCAACAATTGTTAGAAATATCAAACCTTTCAAGAGGAAAGGACCAACAGAAAGGGTCCGAAATAGCTCAGGATGAAGTATTTACATTAACGTACATCGAGGTTAACCTTTTTTTCCTTCTTCTTTACAGTTTCAGGGACTCAAGGTTTTGTTGTGACAGCGGCGATAAAACTGCATCGCTGTAGTCCTGCTGAAATGCGACAGCTGTTTGGTTCAGACGCCGGCCCCGTCCTACTGCGCGCCGGAGCCAACCTCTGTAAGTGCTCTTCTGGTACCACTACCAGCATTTCATCAGCGCAACATCAACATTTATCCCCATAGCGGTAACATTTCTATCATTGATCAGCTCAGGCGTACGTGGGCAGGCAGGAGTTAGGCGGGAGACAGCTGCAGTATCCGGGGCCCTTTGTGAATATCCGAGATGTAACACTATCTGCGCAGGAGACGCTCTAATTCCGAGGTGCCGCTGACAGGTCTGCACGTCTGGGCCACTTTCGCCATGCCTCTCGCTCCCCACCGTCTCAAGCTACAGTTTTTTTTTCCTTCTGCTTCTTCTTCTTCTTCTTCTTTTTTTTCCCCTTGCCGTGCGCCAATCGATAGCTCTTTTTACTTCTCATTGATTGCCTAGCAGTGGGAGCGACCTAAGCAGAGGCTGTTATGACATTTCTAGATTTCCCCCTGTCCTTGGGACAATCAATTACACGCGCATGGCAATCAAAACCTCTTTGCAAAATGAACCTGCTCCATGACATTTTCATCTCCTGGATTTATGCCATGCTTTAAAAAAGAGAGAGCGAGACAGAGAGGGAGAAAAACAGGGTCGGCGTGTCCCACATAAGAATGCGGCACACACACACACACAAGAACAGACACACACACACACACACACACACACACACACACACGCATTCGCACACACACACACACACATCTGACGCATACACGCACATACGTTAATGAAGCAGGTCAGGTGAATGGTGTAATCTCGCCCGCGCGGAGGCCTGGCTCTCTCGCGCTGGGGCTGGCCCGACACAGACACGCCTTTGTTGGATGTATTGGTTTGGCTATTGATTTTTGTCATAAGCTATGACAGCCAAGACCACTGTGGGTTTACCCAACTGTGCCCTATATAGAGTTCAAAAGTCTTACGGCGAGTGCAGTCGCAGCACAAGGAGACTTTGATAAATCACAGCAACATAAAGAAGCCCTCTTTTCCTCCAGCCGGCTCCAGCCTCCGTGTCTGCTGGGTAGCACAGAAAATATGGCGGAGGCAATAAAGAGAGTCATTTAGGCTGTGTAATCAATGCCTGCGTTTGAGGTGGGCGTGTCATTAGGAGGTAGAATTGAATGTTCTTGCCTAGGGCTACACGATTCCAATCGGACAACGTCCTAATGAACCGATATTCGCTCCTTACGTGCTATCGTCAATCCACCAGTTTATCGTTATTGTGGCCGATTTGATTTAAATGTTAAGTACATACTTTTGAACATATTATAAAGAACTTGGAGAGTCACCTTATGCAAAGAGCAAATTGTTGTTACTGGATTTTTTTTTTTTTTACGTTTTAGTGAAAAATGTCCATCTAAAATATCAGCAGAGGAAAAACAGGATTGAATATTGAGAGGAAAATCTGAAACTTGTACAGTCCTGTGACAAATCTAGCACACACATTGTGTCATGTTGTTTCTGTCTTTCCATCTGGGGGATACTAAAGCATTGGGTTAGTTTGATCTACTTTTAGATTACAGCTTAGCGTAAAAAACAAACAAACAAAAAACACATTTTCAACTTGCCTCAGATGTAGCTGATCAGCTGACACATGTTTGGAGTTTGAATTTTGATTTGTACAGAACATATCTACAGTTATTATGAAATTATCCGCCATTATGCTGCTGTGTTTTGCAGTATAATGCAGGTTCTGTGAAGCATTCGATTTAATGCAGGGGTTTTACCTTCAAGGACATAGCAGTCATGGAAAACTACAGTATTCTGTATCTGTTCAGCACAAAAGGCACAAAGCTAATATTGCCAACAGTCTCAACAAGACAACATTACCAAATTTCTCAACCCTTTTAAACTGCATCCAGCTCTTCATTAAGGTGGCACAGACTCACTGATATGGTTTAGGACATGGTATGACTTACCGGGAGCTATAACATTGACCAATTTTTATGTCAACGACAAAAAATTGAGTACTCTGATCCAACATCAGTCCTCTCCAGCTCTTGCTGCTCCTGCTGCTGTTTCAAATGGCTGCCTGCAGCTGTAAAGGTTTTTTATTATTTTACAGCGCGCAGTAAAACGTATTGTGTCCTAAACCACATCTACGAGTCTGTGTCACCTGAACGAAGAGCTGCATGCAGTCTGAGCAAAGTTTGGGGACACATTTACAAAAACACTTTGGGCAACTCTCGACTTCCAGTATTTGTTCGCAACTAAAGAAGCAAACTTAGAGTAGGCTGAGCTCCATCTAGATAAATGACTTCAGGTTTCGATATTAGCATTGTAAAAGAAGAAGTGGTATTGTGCCAACTTTAGTATTTATTAAAGTGATAGAATGTACACAAATACAAGTTGGCTGTGAAGCTGGTTGTGCAAAAATCTGACTCGGCCATAAAATTGCACTCCTACTCCTGTTCACTCTGACTGAACAGAAAGAAATGTTGTAAATCCAAACTTTACAATACTGAGAAATAAGCTCAAGCAGACATGGACTCGGAGAGAAGACTATTGCGCCTTTCCTATGTTTTCAATTTTAGCGACAATAAATTCCTCCAGGAGTTGCCAGATTGTAGCCGAGCCCTTACGCTGTAAGGAGTCCATGAGTTTCGCCCACTGATGTTCCCTCAGTTAATGTGTAATAGGCTCAATTAAACTATTTGCCAATATTGAGCTGCAGGCAAAGAGGGAGCAGTGTAAACATTCCCCTGTGCTGGTATGTGTCAAGATGAAGTGAAAATAACCAGAGCTACTGGTTCTGAAGCTCATAATCGTTTTAATGGCTATTGAAAAACACCTAGACAAGGAATTATCAAAATAAAAGAAATGTGATCTGAAACATTGTGATTGTGAGACGATCCATTCTTTTTTTGCCCTTCCCCCCAACAAAACAGCATCCTTGCTAGCTAGAGTGCTGCTCTAGAGCCAGAGAGCCACATTATGTGGATTTAAGAAGTTGCTGCAGTCGGTAGGAGGCATCTACCTTTTTGCCCTGTGTTTTTTTTCCCTGCTATCTCTTCCTGGGGTTCAGACTGAGGAGCAGGCGAGCACGAGATTGGAGTTAATTTTTGTATGCATGAAGGAGATGTTACTTAAAGTGCATTACGTCCTTCACTAAACACAAGCCATTCATGCAGATAAACGCCTGGCTTTCACACACCCACACATTAAATATTTAATGGTCTAATATAATCAAATTCAGAATCACAATTCGAGGAGGACACTGGGGAAAGTTGCAGAGGCATGCACAATTGTGGAATTGCAGCCAGGCTCTCTGAGTGACGTCAATTCCAACTGCGTACTATGTTACATCAAAAAAAATGAGAAAAGCTTCCCCCCCAAGAAGGCACCCAGTTAAGGCCTTGTCCAGCAGAGCAGGTTCTGATTGCCCTACTGGTTATCTGTGAACATGTTCTGGCTAAATGGCAGATTTCCTTTCTGGAAGGGAAAAGCAGCTGTATTCCTCTCTCTCCTACCAGGACATGGGAAGAAAACAGTTTTTTGGCATTTATTAAATATCAGCACATAAACAGTTACTGTGAGAAGTGTATTTTCTATAAAGAAAATATGACATATATATATATGTGTGTGTGTGTGTGTGTGTGTGTGTGTGTGTGTGTGTGTGTGTGTTCATGTTCCTATGCATGTTTGAATGTAACTGAATATTGTGGTAAAGTCGGAGATACCATGATACATTGAGTATAAATATAATTGTTGGTAAGTACAAATAAGTTCAGCTTTAATCAGTATGAATAAATGTTAAAGGTGCTCATAAAGACAAAATCCAGTAAAACATACAAAAACATCTAAAACAACCAAGTCAAATTCAAAAATATCCAAATAACATAACCCTATGTATAAAAGCTAAAACTGCATAGAAGTAACTTGCAAAACACACAAAACCACTACCAACAAAATATTGTTCTTAACTGTGAAATCTGTCAGCGACTCACTCAGTTTTACTTTTCCAGTAAACTGAGGCCCCGGTTGAGACACACACTTCCTAGAATAAACCAAATATCAAACTGTAAATGATGACCAAACTCTGTTACTGACAGACATTTTGGCTAGAAATGCCCAGGATTGCTCAGAATTCGAGTGGAGCTGTGGCTGTGTGTTGCTCATACGGTTAATAAATAGGAACATGGGAATTCATTTTCATCCTTCGTCACTCCTGATTCCCCACAACACATAAGGTTTCACTTAACATAAAAGTGAGTCATTTGTCAGTTTAAACTAAATTATGTCCAGCCCTGGTCCTGGAAGGCCATAGTCCAGCACAGTTTGCTGATTAAACATACCAGAGTTAGTTATGTTTAGAGAGGACCACCATGCAGGACTACGACCGTCCAGGAGGACATACCTGGCATTAAGCCAGTGTATGAAATATAAGGGATCAAAATCCTTTTTTAGGGGGGTCTCTTGAAAAATCTCCAAAGCTGCAAGTGACAAGAAATAGTTCAAATGAATGAGCTGAAAGATCAACTCGCATTTTGTTGCCGGGGGAGACGGACCTCTATCGCCACCGGGCATTTTACACTGTTTAACATAAACATAAGTGGTAGTGCAATATCACTTTTACTTTTCGGAAACCAATAATAAAACGTTTGCTATATTGCAAACTGAAAAAAACAATATACAAACTACTAATTTTTCAACTCTTCTACAGTACAGAAAGAAAAACATCACCAATAAAAATAATTTTTAATTCAGCTTTTTAAATTCTGTTAAGCAGTTTCACAAGGGAAATATTCATTACACGGCACATGTGTGTAAAATCATACATGCTCAAATATACAAAGGACTATTTATTATTACAAAACTGAAACTGACGTTTAATAGATACTTATTCTTACGTCAACGTTAAGCTCCATGACATTACTATCTTCTTTTCTTTGCATTACGTTATTTTGCACGTACCAACTTGGATAGTGTTATATATGTATGTATATATATCAGATGAATCAAGGGATCGTGGGGGTTAATCCGGAACGTGGGGGTGCCGGAACCTATCCCAGCAGTCGTAAAGTGAAAGGTGGAGAAAGACCCTGGACAGGTCTATGTATGAAAAGGAAAAACATTATACGATATACCTCAGACGTGCTAGGGAGGGCTGGTGCTTGTGCGGCCTGGACTAACCCTAAAGCACTAGGCCTCCTCTGCAGGAGAAGGCAGACTTATCCTCTCTAATAAGAGCTCAAGGCCCAAAAGCCCACACCGGACCCTCATCCCCCCATCTCACACAGAGCTGACCAGTGGAGCAAACAGGGGCGGCGCTAATAAAAGGCTGCCTTGCTTCAGTTCCACTTTCCCTGATCGAATGTCAGTCAGGAATGTTTGCGCGACTAAAAGAGAAAGCATGCTTTTCTTTTTCTTTTTTTAAAGCTGCCGCCACCTCCTCTGCGCCAGATTAGCCCTCCTTTGTTTAGTCGATTTTACGAGGCGACGAGAGAGGAGGATATAGCCCATTTACACCCGCCTGAACTGCTCAGGGTTTTACAGCACTGCTCCCGACACCTGCAGAGAGGATTAGACAAACACAAGCACCTGGGTGTAGGTTAGCATAGCACAATGCTGTTCCACTTGACATTTACCTATGGATCTCTGCTGCTGTGTGATGTTTTGACGAGAATGTAGCGTACGTATATAAGGAAAGCATTGTTTGCTAAATGAATTTAATACGTCCACGGCACTAAGAGATTCTGAAACGAACCGAGCCCGTGCTGGATCATGACATTATCAAATGCCACGCAGCACCGCGAGAGGTAAGAGAATGGGACACCTGCAGTGTGCTGTGCATTGTTTTCCATTTCCAGTGCTTGCTCTGAGCTCCATGTGGAGGTATTGTGTGGGCTTGGCAGTGTCCTCGGCAAGCTCGGAGTGGGAAGTGGGAGAGAATTGCAAACGGAAGCAGATCCACTGGGACCCCCTCCTCTGTCCTTCTGCGCTTGATTTGAACAAAGCCCTTGTGTGGCCTTTGTCTCAGTCACCTTGCCTGACACATATAAAGCGGTCTGGACGTACCGATGACTTCAAAGACAAAGAAGTGGGGTATGAGAGAGCGGTGCGGACCACATGGAAAAACCGTCCCTCTTTCATCTAGCCAGATCACATTTTCGCAGGTTTCACATCATTTGTAAGTGTTAATTGATTTAAGACTGAAGCTGTGGATAAATGAAGAGTGACAGTTTACGGGTGATGTTTGCTACTTCGAAAGCTTACAGCAGCTAAAGTACGTCTCTATTATGACACAGTGCAGAATGACAGATTGGTGCGTATTTTGCATCTGTTTGACCTGCCACTGTTAAAAAATTCGGTTTGTATGAATGAGCATCGTAGAAGGGTCATCACAAGGCCAAAATATGCCTCAAATGGGGCCCAGGATGTCTCATCAAGGTCAAGTCATGGTGGTCCGGGCCATTTAAGATGAAAGAAAGGATGTATATTTTTTTAAGACAATCTGCATCTTGCCTGACTCCTTTAACCCCCTCCCCCCCACCCCATTGCTCTCTATGGATCTTTCATTAGAATCTGGCCCAGCTCCAGATGCAGCTTTGCCTTATACAAGCATTTTTGTTCGGTTTTCAGCAAAGGAGGCATTTTTTTTTTATATTCCAAGTTCATTAATAGGAGATTGCCACTTTTTTCTTCTTTTCTGTTTTTTTTTTTTTTTTTGCTTTCATTAAACACAATAAGGCTCGGCGGTAAACTTGCGGCAGAAGTGCGGCACTGTCAAGTTTCTGGAGGGACCAAAGGCTGTTTGGTGGCACAAGTGAAAAGAAAAGGAAGGAAGGATGTCCCGCCAAAAAAGCTGCGAGGCTGTGGGGGAGATGCACTGACAGGGAGGGGAGGGGAGGGGTAGGTGGGAAGCACCTCCAAAAACACAATCTTCTCTCCGTTGCCATTCATTTTAATGGCAAATTTGTCGCGCGCTGTTGTCAGGCGTCCTCAGTGCAATGATTAGGGCCCACTAGTCGCTGCAAAGCGCTAACTTTCAGGATCCGCCTGGTGAGCACTGTCACTCCGTGACAGCCCACGCTGCACACAATGGCTGCCCAAATTGTGAGATGGGTTGGCAAGCTCATCCCTGTAAAAAAGGAAAAAAAAAAAAAAAAACAAACAACCAAAAAAAAAAAAAAAAAAACTTTCCCCTCTTAACATTGCTTTTCTACCGTTAGCAGATATTTTGCCGTGTTGATATCAAGCTGTTGATTAGTATGAAAAAGGAAGCCACTCCAATGAAAGGCCACTAAGCTCCCCGCCGAGAAGTGTCAGCCACCGAGGATGAATGACAGTCTTCTCTGGAGCTAACTTTTCACTACTTCGTAAAAGAGTGCTCCTGTACACGCCACTTAAGGAGTATGGTTACTGCCAAGGTTTAAGGGACGCAGTCATTTAAGGCTCACAAATAATTTAGGTGGAGGATGCTGTGGAAACCAGATCAAAGTGGAGGCAGGTAGCAAATGCTGAATCCAGACTCATCCCTTTTGTATACTCAGTTAAATAACATGAGTCATTTCCTTAACTCTGCTTTTGACGTGCCGCACAAATCTGTTCCCGTAAATGAATGACTAATTCACTTCTGTGATATTTCAGCAGAAGAAAAACACATTATTTGTTCCTTGGCCTTCGTTTGTGTGATGAAAGGTAAGTAGTCATTTTCCTAAAGGAAATATGCTTAATCAGAGTGAAATTATTCTAAGGCAAATAATCCATCAGACTGGGCCTCTCCCTCTGAGTGAAATCTGACATGTCTCCATTAGTAATGTTAGACAGATGTTTTACCTCAAAGACAGAGACCTGTAACGCCATTTGTGTTGAACATGAAATGTCATGCTTGTTCTTAAAGATTGCATATAAGTTCCTTCATATAACTTTTCTATCCAACGATGAAAATATAAACAGATCATTTAAAGGTTCTGGATGTGGTTCCTCAAGCCTTTTGTGTTGTTTGATGGCAGCAAGCTTTCAATTCATTTTCATATGCAAAAATCTCCTCAATGTCTTCTTGTATTGTTTTTATTGTCTGTACTGTAGCACCACGTAAACTGTTCCTTTAATCGCGTGTGTATTCATTTGAAAATGACTTGGACACCACGCCAAAGGAACATCATTAAACAGACCTAGATCTTAAAATGATTTTGAAAAATTGTAATGAAATGAAATTGGTCAGAGATTTGCAAGTGAATGTAGTGTTAGGAGTCTTGCCCAAAAACTCTGATTGGTGTAGCATGGTGTGCTTACCCCAATGGGAAAATGAGCCTCAGTCTATGTAGAGGGCAGCAATATTTCCCACTACACAGATATTACTATCATGTCATGTTATTTCTCCAAGTCATATTTGTTTTCGTATGTCTTGTTGCTATCAGAGCAAAACTTCTTATGTCCGTTTTTTCTCATTTTTACAAAACGTAAAAACCACCTATACACTGTGTGAAAATGTCAAAATTAGTGCTAAAATACCTGAAAAATTAAAATGTTTACATGCATTTCCAGTGTTAGTTAATGAGATATTTTTCCTTCTCCAACAAGTTTATATTTTGAAGGTAGAGTATGAGGTTTTGTTTTGACAGCACACAGCTTTCACAATTGCAGACAGCAATGGAATGCCCTCTCTTGAACATTACTGAGTTCTGTGGTCGTCCAGGGGCCGTAAGCTGTAATGGAGTGGGAGGGGGGCAGCGCTCATTAGGCGCGTGTGATGCAGCCCTCCTTGCCACGGCAGAGGCTGAAAACGGTTAATTTATGGAAAAGAGGGAGGGCAGATGAGGTGGTGAGACGGAACAGATACCCCACAACAGCTCAAGGCTGGAGGGGGAGGAGGAAAGGAGGGAAATATGGAGAGAACTGGAAAGAAAGAGGCAGAACAACTGAGAGAGAGAGAGAGAGAGAGAGAGAGAGAGAGAGGGAGGTGAGGGAGGCGGGGACCAGAGCGACAGAGGGAACGGCTAATGGAAATGAGTGACAGGCTTTCAGAATGATTTACAACGGGCGGCTGGGCGGCGGAGCCCCGGCGCTTTGATGGATGATCCTGAAAGACGGCGTGCGACCATAAATCATGTCTTTGAATCATTGACAGAGATAAAGGAGGGGGAGAAAAAGCAATGGCATTGATGTTCATTCTTCCAATAATGTACATTGACGAGTTACACTACCGAGCCTTAATTAAAAAGTGAACATGCTCTCTCTCTCTCTCTCTCTCTCTCTCTCCTCTCTCAGCTCGGGTGCTGATATCGGTGGTAATTAAAGATGCAGCGTGGCCCCGTCCACGGTCCTGCTCCAACTTCCGCTTGTGATTCGCGCTGGCCAGATTAGATAGAGGCGCTGTGTCCAGATAACGTCACTCGGCCTTGACTTCCTCTCTGCGAGGTGCCTCCACACTCGATGGCTTTCCACTCCAAGAAATACGCACAAACAAGCACCTGCATTTGCTCTGCTGGAGAGGAGCTCTCACTGTGCCTTCACTTACATCCAGAAAAGCAGTTTCACAGGTGTCTGCCAGCTGCCCTACCACTGATTAAGTAAAGTCTGTCACTAGGATAATGTGTATTTTTCCTCACAGAGGCGCTTTGTATCCAGCTTCAAGAAAACCAAATCGTTAACACTCCTAGATCCCCCATGGATTACACACACTGAAAGCCAATCCTCTCATTTGGTTTAGTGAGGCAAACAAAGAAATTTCGCCAGAAGAGTGAATTCTAAACCTTCAATCAAATCTGCATTTGTGTTTGCACGCAGAAGAGGGTTTGTTTTTTCTATGATTCGAATCGGATAAAAAAAAAAAGTTATTGCTCTGATTTTTGGTTTAACTTCGAAACAAGAAATAAAAGCTCACAGATGCAGAGTCAGATTTCTCAGTACAAAATGCAAATTGAATGTAATTGGTGGAAATGTCATTTATAAAATAATGATCTATGTAATTTGAGTGATAATTATATACACAAATAATAAAAAAGAACAATAACTCTAGAGTTGCACTGAATACACGGGCCTAACATATCACGTATCATCCTTTAACTTTTGTTTAAAAGACACACACACACACATACACACACACACTGAGATATTGACGCTTTTCAGTCCACTGTTATTGTGACAGGCGGCAACTGCAGAGAATGACGGGTCAAACTTTTTGAGGACAGTCGTTTCCAGAGCAACCTTTCCTCTGCTGTGTCTTGATGGATGTCAGAGAAAGTGAAGAAGAGAAAAGGAGAAAAGGGGAGAGATAAAGAAGGATGGAGATAGCCAGAGATAGATAGATCGAGAGAGAGATGAGCACAGTAGGGGCTGTGGCAGGCTGAATGAGTGGCATTCCACATCAGCTGGGCTCCTCCAAACCACACACAATAGAGCAGCGAGGTGAAAGTAATCCCGAACATCTGTCCCGGGCGCCATACACGCTCTGCCTGTTTGTTCCGTTCGAGGAAAAAGAGGCATTTGAGAGGGAGGGAGGGAGAGATATCAATTCATGCACTAGTTCTCCAAGGAGATCTGGCCGCGAGCACAGCCGTGTTGTCTGATGCAGGCAGGGAACAAAATGGAGACAAATGCAATGGGGTTCACGACAAGAATCGGAATCGGACGATGTTTACCCCGACACTGGAGGCTGTTTTAGGCCTACTGACCACCATATGCTGCATAACAGTGTGTCTATTTAGACTACAAAGTGAGCTCTGGGTAAAGAGTAAATAAGCAATGGCTTTGTTGCCGCTCATCCAAGAAATGAGAATTGGCTGCAAAAACAAAACATTGCTGCATCCCTAAAATGCAAGCAAAAACAAGGTATAAGACAATGACAGTTGTCTTTTAGACTGATGTCTTACAGACATCAAGGTCTGAAGCTGCGACCACACTGAACTTTGCCTGACCAAAAAACAATGTGCTTGGGAAAAAAAACTGTGAATTTGGTTCTGAAAACAGTAGAGCTTAGATGTGTGGGCCAGTGGAAAACAAGAAGGTGAGCAGCGGACTCTTCTTTCTGAAAAATTAAATCAAGGAGCTGCTACTCGGTCAACAATGTTGCTTGAAGCTTACAGCTGCAAAAAGACCTCAAAACATTCAAACCTATTGTACTGAATGTCTAGCCTACACTCCCTTAAACGTATTTAAATGTGTGCATTGGTACGCAAAATCTGCGCTTTCTGTGTGCTTTCATGTTTTTAATCCAGTACTGTTGTTTACTCAGTGTGATGCCGAAACTTTTGGCATATTTCAGGTTTTTTTAATTCAAAAATATCATTTGTGGCAAATTTGCAGTTTCCAGTCATTACAACACATTCTTTACAAATCAGAAGAATGCAACTACAGGACTGAGAAATCATATAATGAAACAAGCAGCCATGTTTTTTGCAGGCCTTTTTGCAGGCCTCCTAGTGGCCACTCTGGAAAAGCATTCCGGAAATGGACTCCTCAGATGATCACGTTTGGACTCCTATAATATGATCACGTTTTAATTCAATTTATAATTCCCATGACATTTTTTTTTCTTCAATTTTTAAAATTCTAGTAGGAACTGAGGGACCTCCCAAACAGTACAAAAGTGCATTATATATTTACTGAGAAAACGAGGTAAAGGGCCAACAAACTAACTTCAGCCATTCATACGTCCTCTGCAAAACCACATCCTGTCCCACACAAGCCTGACTGTAGCTCCTCCCCAGCAAAATACTCAGGTGACCGTCCAGAGTGTTGTGGCTTTAGTGACAACAGGTTGGTGAGTGCTCTTTACTTGATTTAATGGACTGATACCAATCTAACTACACGTTTACTGGATGCTCACTTCCAGAAACACTTTTGACTGTGGAGGACTGAGGCAGAGTGTGGCTAGAACCTTGCGTAGTTATCCTTTTGGATTTCTCTTAAAAACCTCTAAGCCGGACCACAACGATCAGTGAAAACGAACAATGAGGCATTGAGTTTTCAGATGCTTCTTGTAAACGCCGGCTGCAGCATTCTTATGTCACTGTCGTCAGCTGTCAGAGTCTCTAAAGAAACTGACATGAGCTTTGCGTCAGAGACCAGACCTCCTCTTGATTTGGCTTCACAGTGCAAGTTGTCGTGTCTTAGACTGTAACCTTGCACCATGGTTCTGTGGGCATATGTGTGTGTGGGCACACTTGCTGAAACACATAAAAAAGAGAAAAAAAGCCTCCAGCTGGACGATGACATTTTGGCTGTTCAGAATGAAACCGAGGCAACGACAGTGCTCCTGCGGTGCAGTGCTGGGACACACACACACACACACACACACACACACACACACTGCTGAGGCCTAGCATGAGGTACCAATACCACACACACACACACACACACACACACTTTGTCTGTTTCGCTCTCTCCCCAACCGCACTGTTCGGATGAGTAATTATTTTCTGCAGATTTTGAAGTTGTACATCTATCATGTTGGATCCCATACTGACATTTTCAAACACAGTTTGATGGACACCTGAAGTAATTACTTGTCATTCTTCTGTTTGAGGATTTTCATGTTGTGCTGCCACGTTCCTCATATCACTCTGCTGCCTGCTCTCCTCTGGCACAGCCGGGTGGTATTTTAAGAAACTTCATCTTTCAGAGATGATGGCATCTTAAAATAAAACATCACGTTAAAAAAAAAAACAAAAAAAAAAAAATCTAAAAAAAAAAACAAAAAAAACTTGAGACAAAAAAGATTTGAGGACGAGTCAAATAAGAAGCACATGCGCTAAGCAACACTGTGATATGAACGGCGGCCGTTCAAGCCGAATGAAACAAGGAGCTCGATAAACTTCAGAGTCACTTTGTCTTGGATTGCTCATTATTTACTCAACTCGAGACCCTGTGATCTTAAATGGTCTTAAAAGATGATCCATACAGTAATGAAGCCAGCTCTCCTGTTGGCCGGACGCCCAAATCGCGCAACATAATCAAAGCGAAGTCACCAGGGAATCCTGGAGAGCTGCTCTATTTGACTGGCAAACATTACTTTTATTCGTTTGTCATACCCCTCTCTCGGAGGGCCCACTAATGGTTATTGAATACTAATTGATGTATATACTGTGCAAATAGATTCGGGATGTAAAGCGTGCTGCTGGAGATCAGCATCCACCTTCTGATGGAGGAAGGCCTCTCATGCTCCACGCTGGTCCAGAATCAGCAGCTAACCCAGGAAAAGTTTCATGGAAAATTTAATTCTCTCCATATTTTCTCGAATAATGAAGAAGAAAATGCAGCTGGTCACTGAAGACATGCTTATAGTCTTTGTTTCTTTAGTTTGCGCTGGGGCTACAAGGCTAATGTAGTAATAATGAAAGTGTATCTGTCTCATGAGGCCAGATGTGATCTTTTCTGGGGACAACCATGAGAAATGTTGGGCTGAATGTGGGTGGGGTGTGGGAAAGGAGAGTTCAGACTGAAATTTCTAAAGTCATCCATGCCTCATGAAGGTGAGGTGAAATTAGGGGGTGATGGTGCGCTCAGAGGAACCTTGTCATTAGTCCATAAATGTAACATAAGAAAGCGCTGCTGAAAAGAGTCCCCAAACTCTTGGTAATCATGCAGATGTGCATCGTATGTGCAGAGAACATCAGCTAACTATTGCTTTTTGGTAACCAGCTTGCTTTGAGCATTATTATTGTACTCTGGGTGTTAAAAGAGCATGGACTACATTCATTCAGGGATGGTTTTACAGGGGGTGTGCCAATATTTGCTGTGAATTTCACCAAATGTTAAACATGTTATCCCCAGACATGCATTCTAGTTAAGAGACACCTGGCCCCGTAAGACTAATGTACATTTATTAGTATTGTGCAAACCGAACACCTACATCATCACATTAACCTAAAACAGCATGAAGTTATTAAGTACTGTCAAACAGACTTACTTTTGCGATTCCTGACACTGCATGATTGTTATTTAAAGAAATGAATAAAGTACTGATGAAGTTAAGGCTCCAAGATTCAGGCTACTTCTGTTCTTAGCATGCTGATTTTCATCAAATGAGTCCTTTACTATCTTGGTCTTGGACCAAAACTTTGTCTTAGTCCAGCTGTACAGTCTCACGATATGATCACAGCTATTCCTGTCAACCTGAGGCAGCCGACACACTCTTGACAGTAGGAACCCATCGGGCTGGACCACCCGCAGTTGGGGGTGGGGGGGGTGGAGGGGTGGAGGTGGGGGAAGAAGGCCAAGCTCTCAGGCCAGCAGACCCTAACTCCTTGTTGTTCTTGGAGGGTTGTGAAAGCAAATAGCTGCTTAAAAGGGCCCCCACCGCTCTCAGTCAAAACCAAAAAGCCATGGAGCCATTCATCAAAGGGCCAGACAACCTGCTCCTCTTCCTTCGCCCGCCGGCACGGCCATCTCCCCCTCTCTGGGTTTTAACTAGGGCTCCGCATCATTCCAGAAATGACAAATGATACTTATATCTCTGGCCTGTGCCGAATCAATAGGCATGCAGAACGGCTATCCATCTTGCTAGCTATCGACAGCTGCTGCTCGACGTCGGGGGGGAGAAGCGCCTGGTGGCTTTATTCAACAGTGAGACACAGCTAATGGCAGCATATATTGTTTTGGTTTTTTTTTCCCCTGAAGTTTGTAAACTGACTTGACCGCCCTCCAGACTTTTCTTTACGGCCTTTAGTTCCTGACCCTTCTTCATTACTCCAGTTCGCTAAACCAAGGTTTGGGATTTTAGGGATTATTCTGATGCACCATGGTCCGGGAGTGTGGGTACAGAAGATATTTGTAGCCTTAGATGTGTCTTCCTGCATGCACCGTAGTACAACTTATTCCAACATCACCTAAAATGACAGGAGCACTTTCTAAGTTTAGGTCTTCAGTCAGATCTAACTCTATCCAGGTGGCTGCGTTTGACATCTACCCTCATCTATCAACATCACAAGCCATATTACTATCACTGTAATGCCATATTCTCTCCAAAAAAAAAAAAATTTAAGACTCCAAAACTATGTCTATCACAGCACGTATGGTATCTCTAATGCCAAACTTGAAAGCCTTATCCTGGTGACCTCCTCAGCAGGAAAGTGGGCCGTGCACTAAGCTAGGCGCGCACCTGCGCGTGTTTACATGGTCGTGGGAGCTGCTGGGAGCTGATGGCGGAGTGATATGGTTGCGGCCCGCGCAGCGCCGTCTGTATCTCAGCAGCTGACAGATAGCACTTCAGCCCAGCTTTAGCTGCACCTCCCCTTGAGGGGACATGATTGATGACTAGCGCTGCCACCTAGATCCATTTTCTCTCTCTCTCTCTCTCTCTCTCTCTCTCTCTCTTACTCACTCTCTCTCCTTCTTTCTCTACCTCTTCCCCACCGTCCTACTGCTCTAAGGCTGAGGGTTTTTCTCATTTCTCACGCCACCTTTAGGATGGCTTTATGTATAGGGAGACCATTTACAAATACACGGCATCCGCTAGGAAAACTTCAAAGACAAATGACAGGCAAAAAAATGGGCAAATAATCCTTTGTGAGATCCTTAAAGGAGGAAATCAGCCTGGATGTTCGCGAGCCCACTGGGGACATTCGATGGTAGAATGAAAAAAAAAACAAAAAACAAAACAAACAAACAAAAAAAAACATCCAGGACAAAAGGCAGCCCTCACTTTTTTTTTTTTTTCTCTTTTTTTTTTTTCCAGTCCTTCAAATGTTTGGACGAGAGTCTGCCGCACTACGTCTTTTAAGGAACGGGTACCCGAGACATCAATTTTAACAATGCAACCATAAACGTGTTAACGAACACTTAGCCCAGCCATCTGGAAGACAATTACACAGGAACAAACACACCAGCTCAGCAACTAAAGGTTGGGTCATCAATCACAGACAATGGTCACAAACTAGATGACTGTTTTCTGCAGAGGCCTCTGTCTCGTAACCCAATGAACTGCTGCGTCCAGGAGAATGGAGCTTCGGCTCTAAGGCTTCTTCGCTGCAATAAAAGTGGAGAACAAAGAAAGGCCAGCTTCACTCATTTAACCATTATGTTAAAGACAATGAATCACATTAGCGAGATTGCTCGCCAAAATCTGTTGGATCTCAATGTAGTGCCTTATCCAAAAACATATCCCTTGCAATGTGTCCACATTACGTGACAAGTTAAAAAATTCTACATGATAGGAAATACAAAAGAGGTACATTAAAACCTTCCTTTGAAACAGGGATGGCGTAAGTACACTAAAAAAAACAGAGCATCAACAGGATGCCCTTACAAAAAAAAAAAAATACGTCTTAATAAAGTGCCAATCCTCAGAGGTGTCCTACAGGCAGGCTTAAGCCAATCTGCCTCTCCTCCCTGAGTAGTCTAATTAATTAATATTTTCTCCCTTTTTCTAATTGTAATCATATGCCCCTTGGGGAGCTATCACGGGACTGTAATTGCAATTAAACATTTGGATGAGTTGGTAAAACAATGTCAACACACCCAGTGCATTTGAAGTGACACAGACAGAGGGCAAGGGGTGAATTAGACACTTAGAAGCATTTAAGAACACATACCTGTGTTTTCAAGCTTCATAGTACAGTATAGGAGAGTCATCATGACTTTCAAGTCTTTAACAGTAAAGGCCCTGTCTCATGAAAAACTTACTAGCTTCTTTGAAACAGCTACTCCATAAAACAGGTTCTATATAAAAGCTTAAAAATGTTCTTTGTTCACTCCCAAGCCAATATAGTAACATAAAGAAAAAAAAAAAAAAACTGTCCATTTTGCATCCAGCATGGTGTCATAACCCACAGCTATGAACATATACATATCACAGATGCCGGAGCCATTACATTAGACCTTATATTACACTTTTATTCCATATATTACATTATATTACACTTTTAAAAATCATTCGTTTCATCTCCCTTTTTCTGAATGGGATGATGACGTGTTATGGTTTTGATGAACAACTGGCTTGGCAGAAAAGGGGATAATCCAACACTGAAGGACACCCCGTAAAAAAGAAGCAAACTTGCATTTTTATTACAGTATTATTATGTTATTTCATAATATTGTGAACCGTGCTAAAGGTTTAGGTAATTATCATCACATAAATGTTTTATTATCAGCATGCCTAATCAAAGCAGAGCTCACTGACGTTTATCACGTCTTAAAGGTACAGTGACAAAGGCACACTGTTGAATTCTAAGAAACAGAGAATGTAAAATTGTCCTATAAATATGAAGTAAGCGTCAGATGTTACAAGAATACAAAATATATGTAGAATATAGGCCCTTTAACTGTATGCTATTTAAGCATCCATGTTGTAAAGTGATGTGCTTTGCACGCCTGAAGGATTCATCAACAAAAGCTCTAAAGTCGCTGGACCATAATTTATCTGTGTTTTGAAAATGCCGTTTAAACGTTTTTTCTTTCAGTTTGGAGGCAAAAAGACTTCACCTGGCAGTACCAGTCACTCTTGCTCCCCCCCCCCTCGGCCCCTCTTTCTCTTTCTGTCTACTCCTGTGGTCTGGATGAGATGTGAACTAGTCTGGCAACAACCTAATGTTTCCATTTACCTCAGGGGCAGCTACTGCAGTTCTCGAGTCAGAGGGAGCCCTGAATATGACAAGCTGGCGATCAGGTCAGGTCAGCCCCCCCGGCTGGATTCGGAATCCTGCCGATCGCCCCAGAATCACCCCAGGAGAGCAGGGGAGGGCAGCCAGAACTGGAGTGAACGCGCCTGACTGGTGAAACCAGGTGGCAAATAGGGCTGTGCAATATGTGCAAAACAGTTGCTGCTCATTAGGAGTGGGCAATATGATGATATATACCGTTATTACAATAAATTACATCATACTAATATGAGCATATCCTGGACATTGTCACTGCTTTAAGAACACTTATCAATTATTTCATCAAAAAGAGGTTTCACATTAGGAGCTTTCCTTTCGATTGAGAAATTGCAGGTTCAGATGTTGAGGGTCTGAGAAAGTGTAAGTGGTTCTGTTTAATTGGTTTAAAGATGTGCAATAAACCACAATTTTAAAAAAAGCACCAAAAACTGGTACGAATGACTTTCATTCAACATTTCACACACTGCACTATTTATAATTAAAGAATTATAAAAGTATACTCCCTTCTGGATGAAACATGAAGCTGGTCAGTGTTCCTTAGGTACTGATGATGTCACAGTATGCTCAGGAAAGCATACCGAGATCTATTGTGTCCGTACCATCAAACTGCCCAGCTCTTTATTCAAGCATCAGTAAAACTTCATATGACAAGACTGTTATTTTAATGAATATTATGGTAAATATGACTCACATGATTGTCTTTAATCGACACAACACATAAAAATGTATTTGGAAAGTCTGAGACTAGTCAGGTTGCTCAAAGTGTATCTTAGAAATGAGCACTATTGCAAATCCAACGTTGTAGCAACAATTACCAAACAACATAGTGCCAAAAAAACTCCAGTACAATTTTCTTTCATCTTTTTTAGGCCTCCATGACTGTTGAATATAGAGTAAGATTGACAGAAAATGACCGCGGGAACCAGGATCGGCTGTGGCCTTTCACATCCTCCTGTATAACACATTTATGGGCTAATAGGAGCTGATCCAAGATCAGAGCTCTACTAGGACTCACTTAATATATACTGCCTGTACCCTGCACTCCTAAGCCACAGTGGGAGGTTGGGATGGTGTGTTTTTTTTTCCCCTTGCAGTTAAAGCAAACCTCAACATATTTTTGTGGCAAGTCGAGGAAGAGCTGCTGACAGCAGCATCAGAAATCATTTTATGTGATCAACATGTATGCAATGTGAGAAATCCTGTGTTGATGACAGTTCGGGACTGTCAGCAAAGGAGCTGTGTTTGATCGGGTCTGCTGTTTCTCATTAGGCAGATGCTACTTCTTGGAGAGCCGTGCAAACTGAGAAACTGTTGGACGCGAGGCGAGATACTCAGCATTGATTTAATCTTAGCACAAATTGAAGCAGATCTTAAACTAACGCTTCCTCGATCGCTGCTTATTCAATCAGAGATAGGAAAGAGAGATACCGTGGGCTGGTAAGGGTTGGCGACACGGCAAATTATAACATCATGATACTTGAAGACAATTTCGGAATATGATGTGGATCTACATGTTTAGTTTGTAAACGACATGGTGCAGATAAAAAGTCTGAGTCAAGTCGATATTACTTTTAATTTATAAATGTATTTACACTATTTCAGTAGAAATGAAGGAAATTATGACCACATGGTGAAAGTAAAATAAGCTAATGACGTTATGGGCTGACAAGTACTTGTTAGTATGCAGTTTCTGCATTTATTTGTTCTATTTATGATACCTGTATTCCTTAGTGTACAGTAAGTACTGACAATATCCACAATATACTTACTCTAAAGAACTTTGCTTCGCTTCGATTGTAAAGTTACTCTTTTGGAGACACAAGGTTTTGTTGATTTTTGTTGATTTGTTGATTATCACAATCATGATAATACATTCGATATCGCCCAGCCTTGCCCTTCTGGTACATTTCTGAAAAAAAAAAAGACTTCTAACTTTGTGTTTCAACATCTTTGATTGGAAATAGCCATTTTATTCTACAAAATAATGTCCATTTCTCCAACATAGCTCAACATTTCTTTATCTTCCAATACTAGCAACGCTTTCCTTTTTCTTAGAGAGGAATTGAGGCAGCAAGTACTTTGGCATATAAAGAAAGGAGAAGATAAAGAAAAAAGAAACTAAAGCAGTCTCTCACATCCCCTCACTAAAAAAAAAAAAAAAAACTCCATTTAATGATCCCCCACTAAGGAGAATCCGCACACCTCCAAAAGAATTCAAATCCCTTTTCCCACAACCTCTTTCAGGCCGTATGATAAATGACACCCGTCATTCCGCCGTTGCCAAACAGCTCAGAGGGGAATTGTACTGATATATGATTCACAAGAACAGGAAATAAACTCTCCCTTTCTCTACGGCATGCTCGCTCGCCAACTAGGGCGGACCTGGACAGTGTCAGGGCTCGGTCGTACAAGAGCAGAGACACTGGTGGACCCTGGAAAAGGCCAGAAATATAAGACAGACAGCCGTTTTTCAAAGTGAGGTCCATCTTTCTCACTGCACGCAGTACTGACTGATAAAAACAAACTAAAAAAAACACAAAAGACTTATTTTTATTTCAGTAGTGCTTAAATAAGCTGATGAAGAGGAAGAAATGTTTTCCAAAAAAAAAAGAAAAAAAAAGATGAAAATCAGCAAGCACGCTTGGGTAATGTAAAAGTATGCAATTACTGAAGGGGGGAAAAATCTCAGTGAATGAGCAACCTTCCCCTGCCCCCAATTAAAATAAAGCAAGTGAGGCTAATTACTGGCCCTTGATTATCTGAGATTTCTGTCTATGAGTGCGTCGAAAAGACAGACAGAGGGACGGAGGGAGAAGAAGAAATAACGATAGAGAGAGGAAGACAGAGGGAAGCCGTGTCAGTCATGGCCGCAACGTCATGATTTAATGCCTTCCCTATTTTCGATTTTGCTCCCCATACAGGATTTTGCCCTTCATATTTCTTACATTACTCACTCTGAGAAACTGTTTCTTACTTTATTCACTATGCAACTCTTATGTACCTTGTGCCTCTTAATGTTTCTACATTTATCACTACATTACCATTGCACTGCCAGACCGCTAAATTGCAGTATAAAGGTTTCTGCATGCACAGCTAGGTCTCAGAGGGGTAGAGATTGGGGAGGGCTTGCGTGTACTGTAGCAGAAGTCTCGGGCCTTTGGAGGAAATTAGATCTGAGGCTATTTATCTGGACAGTATGAATTTGTTGGGTAGAAAAAACGCTAACGTTAGAATAAATAAAGAGCCAACATTAATACCGGTTGTGATCAGCGTGCTAGATTAACCATCCGCACCTCTCCTTCCTGCAGAAGTATTTGTACTTACCATCCAAAGCCTAGCTTGGCTTGTCAATATTTCATTACTGTAAAATTATGTGTACCAGTCGTGGAAGTGAGCAAGTCCACCCAATGGTTATACATCAGTATGAAGAGGAACCAACCCTGTTCTTCTAACCATCTCACTAGGAATGGAAAACATGTAACTTTATGTCACATTCGTGTGGTTTTACAAGCAAAATACACACTAAAACAAGACAAACTGTGTAAAAAAGACATATATCTGCAAAGTAGCTTTATGTATGTGTGTGCATGTATGTATGTATATATA
>JBBPCX010000141.1:7673214-7690714 GCA_037974365.1 Hydrocynus forskahlii
TTCATCAGTATGGAAAATCAGATCCCAGTCTGCTGAGTGGAGGGCAATGGTGTTAACCACTAAATAAAACCCTCACAGTTAAATGAAATATGTACCATTTCCTCAGTGCTTCAAACTATTTTGAGAGAACAGATAACAATTGAACAATCAGAATAAGCCAAAACTGGAATCATCCAGAGCTGGTTTGTATTTTGGCTGTGTATGAAGTTTGAACTGGGTAAGAGCACTCACACTACTGAATGCTGCTACTTCACTTGTATGAAAATTTCTAAGCATAATTATGAATGACTCTTTGTGCTACGCAGCCAGGTGCCTCCTGCTTTTGATGTAACAGTTTATTTCATGTTATTTAAATATGCCACTGATATTTAAATATGCCACTGACATGCCAAGAATTGAAAATGCCACTTCGGCCTGTTAAAGAGTTAATAATGCTATTTATACTCTAAATATATAAACACATATAAAATAAAAAGTACTGGAGATGTGCAAGCGTGTTTTATTTGTTCATTTAGCCCACACAGTGTGGAGCTTCTGGTAAAAAACAAATTGGCCAATTTTGTGGGAACGAAATCACAGTAAGCCATAAAAATTACTGATTGGCTCAATAAATAATTAATTTTCCTTTCTATAACTACGGTTTCTGTGTGGCTTACTCCCAAAATCCTGTGTGAGGACAATCCGTGACTCAGTAATTGGAAACTACAGTGATCCTGAATTTGATCTTTGTGGCCCAGCACTATATTTACCTACACATTTGAATGTATTGCAAGGCATCTCACAATAGTAGTATGCAGCGATGTAATTGCAGCATGATACTGTTCATATCGTACATCCTTAGTGTGTGGTTGCAGAGCAACCTTGTACCCCCCCCAGCCCCCCCATCTCACTCTAGCTCGGCGGTAGGCCTCCTGCTCCAGCCGGCGCGAGAGAGAGAGCCGGGAGATGCCGAGGGCCAGGACGAGGAGCATTCAATCACTCCGACAGCGACATCCTTTCGCCATCACCATCACAGGGGCCCCTATGTGTGTGTGTGTGTGTGTGTGTGTGTATGTGTAGGGACAGGGATATTTATGAGCTGCGCGTTTGCACACACGCCCATGCGGCTGCCACCGGGTGTGATATACAGCCCACTGGACGCGGCCCGCCGAGGCCTTCCAGTTCATCTCCTGCTCGTTTTCCAGCCCCGGCCCGCACCCCTGGAAGTGCTCCTGCAAGCTTTTTTTTCGCAACGGGGGCTTTAATGCAATCAGCAGACACTGGACTCCCCACTGACCGGCCGTCAGGGCCTTGCAGCCGTCTGCTCCTCAAGCACCTGGGCCCACACGTTGTATAATCGACGTTTAATAGTGATCGGGGCCGCCAGTCCACTCCTTCATTATTCAAATGGGGCTTTAGGTGCTGGAATCCCTTCTGGACGAGCGTAAAGACCTGCGAGTTGCGTCTTCCATGTGTTCAACTGGATTCGCCAATCCATCAATGGAGCCGGGCTCAAAATGTTAAAAGCATGCTACATAACCACTATAAAAAGAGTGATCTGTGACTTTTTTTTTCCAAACCAGAGCCTCAGTACCTGTGCTTATATTTTAAAACTTGTTTAAAAAATGTAAATAAATAAATTAAACCTGCAGACAAAAAAACCCCCACAAAAACAAAAGGAAGTCACATTTACGCAATTTCAAAGCAAGCGATGGCAAGAAATATACACCCAAAGGACTACAATGAATTTACCTGACTGGTGTGACTTTCCCCACTTCTCTGCCTGTGTTTTTTCCCCCCTCTCTCCAAAGAAATAATAATTGCAAAGGAAGCCTAGTAAAGCCTTATGGCAGATTAGGAAATGAATTGGAAATGGCTTCAAATTGTCGCTCTAAAGCAAAGAGGCTGCTTTGCACCACAAGGGGTTCCTTACCTCAGGCAGGAGGAGGATTAAAAGGAGCCATAAAAGAGCTCGGTAATGGCATCAGTAATGTTTCATTGCCATTAAAATGACTCAAAAAACATCTGCTTTGCATTTTTCACTCCCTCGCTACTCATTTGTCTGCGAAACTTTTTCGTGTGCCCCCTCGTCTCGAGGCCTCTCTCCTCTCTTCCCTTAAAAGTGCGAGGTATTAAAACTTCTGTGCTGTCCTCCCACGCTGAATTATAGTTCTGAATCTTCCATCCCGCTCCCCAACCCCATGATTTAATGAGTAAACTGTTTTTATCGGAGTCTGAAATATTATTTGGCGTCTAGTCGGGTCACTCTTTGACCGCTTTCAAAAGCCGCCCCTTTCAAAGTCACTTCCTGGCTATTTTTACGCGGGGGAGCTGTGTTTCAGCTTTCCGGTGTGTGCGTGTAAATCCTGGACCGTGGGGAGACGGATAAAAAGATACTGAAGTTATTTACATAGCTGCAGTGGGATTATGCAGTCATTTTACTCACAAAGAATACAATCAATGAAAACACTGACTAGTTCTGTCGAACATTGGCCTTTTTGTCATCTACCCACAGAAAGATGTGTCACTTAATGCATTTGCAACACAAATGGCAGCTCAGACCCTGTTTACGTTTGTGTAAAGCAGTGTTTCTTCAAAAAAAAAAAGAAAACAAAGACTGCATCATAAAAGGGTCACATTCATGCCGGGGTCATGTAATGGGCGGCAGCATTGGGTAAACAGTTCAGTAGCTTTACAGCCAAATGCCTGCGTGCCTTCCTGTGCATCTGGGCTACAAGGGCTGAGCCAGAGCCCGCAGTAATCTAGGCCTCTAATAAAGCACAGCCTGCTTCATTAGGCCGCTCCCGCACACATGATTGATTGCTGCCAGTCAACGCGGCCCATTGGCATCCCACAGCTCCTCAGGCGCTGCGGAATAAGGAACTTTTTCAGTCGACACCCATCAACGGCGCTCAAGGGGAGTATTCACCAGGAGCCAAGAAGGGAGTGGCCCAGGGTTTTTGTGGCATCAGAGCTGGATGGCATTGCAACAGTGATCCTTTTGTTCATGACTATTTAAGGGCATGCATTATAGAGACTCTGTAGGTCTGTCTCATGTGCTGGGAATGGGTGCGGATACAAAGAATCCTTAATTTCGACAGCAAATCTAGCACTCAAAGCTAATTTTACAACACTTCAAAGAAAACAAACATTCAAGGCTGTTCTCCTCTTCCATCTCTTGTGGAAGCCACAAAACGTGGCAAAAAAAACGAGACAGGAATTTTCATACGAGGTTGTTCATATGACGGAGTAGTTTGTATTGTTCATATCTCAGTTTTATAAAATTACAGGATTTATTTTGCATGACAGCACGGTATCTTGCGCTCGTTTGTTTTGAAATAAAACTGGTACTTTTCTGTGTGGTATGTCACTAGGCTCTGTGGAATCAAAACATTTTGAACACGCAAAACCTGAAAATACAGCCATCAATGCACAGTTAATTAAACCATAGCTATTTTCAGACCCTTTGCCATCAGGAGTGGGCTAATTCTCTCTAATATTCTGTTCCCACTGTATTCAGTGAATAATTCTGAAATCAACAACAAATGTCATTTACTGCGCTGTGATAGGACACTTTCCTGATCTCCCAATGAATCCAGCGTAGCATGATTTCAGCAAATCAACATCTCAACTAGAACACACTGTCAAGCTGTCAACCCGACACAAAAATAGTCCAGGACTAAAGGCCTAAGAGGCAAAGAATTGAGTTCATTTGTTTCTCATAGACTGCGCCAGACACGCATACAGATAATAGCACCAATTCAGATGGGGAATATGAAAACACGTCAAATCTTCAATGTCCTGAATCTCTATTAGAAATGTTTACCCTAACCTGTTCCATAATATCTTCAAATTGTGGGTTATCTGTTTTTTGTTTTTTTGTTTTTTTTGTACACAGCTACTCACTGCGATAAAAGAGATGGAGAGAGTGAGAGAAAGAGAGAGAGTGAGAGTGGAAGATGGAGATACAGGGAGGGCAAGGTGCTGGATGATGTTCGGCTGCAGTAATAAAGTCGGTAATATCGCTATCTCTCGCCTTCCTCTCCCAAGGATTGCTATAAACCTATTTCGAAAATTGCACCCATATATTTGCGGGAGACAGTTAGCTCATCCCGGTGACAGTGCAAACTTTTAGGGTGAATTATGCCGGTGTCATTCAGAGGCGTTTATCAAAACGAGTCAATTACTCACGGGCCAAAATTTCGCCGAGTGCCTGTCGCCTTGCTGGTTTTCATAAAGAAGTGGACAGAGATAGCAGGGCACATGCTGAGCTAGGCACAGGGGAGCTCGAGTGCAAGCCACAAGACACTCAATACCAAATATATTAATTTGAGCACGCCATAAAGTGTTTTCCAAAACAGGCATTCTGTAGGGGTGGGCAGTGTGAGGTTGTGTTAATGTTATGAGGATAAATTACACCACAATGTTATTTTCTAGGTATATCTTCAGTAGTACTTTTAGGACACTGAACAACTACAGGAGGCAAAAAGAGTTCTATTTAGAACCAAAAAATGTTCTATGACCCAGAGCGGAACCCTTTCCGGTGCTACATTTAAGGTTCTTTAAGGTAACGCTTAACAAATCAGTTTGAGGACCCCTTTGAGAACCACTGCTTTGAAGAACCATGTGCTGTCATGGTTCATTATGGAGCCATTGCCTTTACTAAAGAACCCATTGAAGACCCACTTTTCTGAGGGTCATAAAAAAGACGCATTTCAACCAGTTACAGAGAGCCTAATAACAACATCCAGCATAACTGGATATCAGTACACACCATTTGATTTTTTATTTCTTTGACTGATTTTTGCCATTTGTTTGGTAGACCACGCAAATATGAGAGACAAAATGTTGTGACAGACTGTGTATTGTGAAAATGTCACGAGTATTGTCATGTTATATTTTTGCCATATCCCGCATCCCACATAGTGTTATTATAATTCTGCATGCAAGTCTAAGGATGCATGCATGAAACGCATGTACACACACACACACACACACACACACACACACACACACACATATACACACACACACACTCTTAAGGTCATGTGCATGCTGCATGTCTGACTAAACTGTTTTATTCAGAATGTCTTTCTATTCAGCAATAGCAACCCGTTTTCAGGGAAATAAGGCCGAGCCTTCATATGACTGCCTTTCATGAATAATGATCAATGTGGGCTGTTTGCAAACCACAGACTCTATCTACTCAGCGTGCCTGTAGGCAGGAGCGCATTCCTACCACTCATGATCTAGGCCTGAGGTACCTCTGTGAGTGTGTGTGTGTGTGTGTGTGTGTGTGTGTGTGTATGTATGTGTATGTGTGTGTGTGTGGTCGAAAACAGACGGCCAGAAGAAACAGATTTAAAATTAGAGCACCCAACGTATGTCTAGAATTAATATACCACACCAATCTGATTTCCACAGCCTTTATTAGGCTGGCATAAAGGCTTAACTAATCTTAAAAGCAGCAGCCTTTGGAGAAGACACTCCAAACGCTACATCGTCATCAAAGCCAGTCTGGTAATTACAGAGTTAAGTCATCTGACTTCTTTTTTATTACCATCAATTTCCTCCCCCTGGAAGAACAAAAAAGATACACCCACCACTTTAATCACGGGTTTGATTCACTTCACTTCAGCTAATGCAATGATATCATCCAGCCCAACAATGCCTTGCCACATTTCCTCTTTGTTCCAAATGACAGATACTAAGAACAGTGCAGATCAAGGCCATCAAAAATGTAAAAAAAAAAAAAAAGTATAATAAAACAAGGTGTGCCAGAATAATGAACCTGAGAATACATACATGACTAATATTTGGTTTAACTGAAACGGTTAAAAGTGCAAACAACTGTAAAATTGACTGCCTTTCCATCAGCTGCAGCATTTTTTGTTATTGCTAAAGCTGTGGCACATGAACAAATATATAAAATACAAACTGGCACGTTAAGTTTTGGGGAATAGTTAATGATTGTTCTCACCAGATATAAAAGCTTTTCAGAAGACACAGGTTTGTTATTTACATTCTAGTGTGGAAACTTGGCACCCCAGGTCAAATGACATGTTCTGTTGGTTTTATAACTGCAAATAAGTTAACACCTTCTCCTCAGAGAACAAGCATACAGTAAATATCACACTGGTTTGCACATTTCAGAGCACAATTTCCATACTGAAAAATACATAAATAAATGTGGTATGTACCCAAACCTTTGCATAATTTATGTTTGATTTTTTCCAATATGTTATATCCAGCAAATGAATAGCAACCACATCAATTTCCATGTAGAATATTTGAAGACTTATTTTAACTTTCAATTACAAAACATGAATTTGAGTAGAGGTGTCAAAACTTTTGCACAATACTGAACAATTAATTGCTTCATATATCTGACGCATGCATAATCGGATTACAAAAGAAATTAGGGTGAAGTCACATGCCTAAACCTGACATAAAAAATGTGACATACATCAGATTGAAGCCAATATTACCTTCTACATTATAAGAATGGCATTAAAGAAATGACCTATGTGAATGTCAGTGTTACTTTCGAGATCATTTCATGTCAAGCTTCCAGTATATTTTACATCAATGTTGATCTTTGTCATCTGTCATTTAGCACATGCCGGTGAACTTATATTACTAATAACACTGCTGTGCACAGTATTTTTAGAGTCAGCAGCAGGCGCCTTTATGCCTAGAATAACTCCAACACTAAAGTGTTGCTCATGTAAACACGTATTTGACCCGGGTCTACTGTACTATCATACTTATCCAACACAATTACTGCGTGTTGTCATGCGTGGTAGCAGACAGGAAAGCAGGCACGGGGAGGGGGTGCGGGGTAGGGGGCAGCCTTCTCTCTTCATTGCGACTAAATCAGTGCAGGAAATGAATATGGATGGCCCGAGGCACAAGGGGAAGGGAACACAAAGTCTGATGAGGTCCCTGAAGGAGGTGTCTGGACAGTGCCTGCTACCTCACACACAAGGACCCTGCCACATGCTGCCACTGAGCACTCTCTGACTGGTCACGCACATACACACACTCACACACACACTCACTTACAGTCATACACACTCAGATGACGTGTACAAATGCCTTGAAACATACAGCAAATGACACAAAACGTACTGTACATGTACATGCAAAAATGTACTCACTGTGAGAGCTTAGCCAGTGTACAGCACATATGGATTTAGACTTATTACTTTGCTGCAATATGCTCGATCCGGTTCGATGAATCGCTAACTTTTGGAATAAATGTATGCAAACACACTGTAAAAAGTCCCCTAAGTACACACACGTCAACCGGGGAGATTAGTCAAAAGCAGCTAAACTGACAGCATCTCAGCACAGAACCATCTAGCAGGTGCTGTGGTGGCCACATGTGTGCGGTGACACACACATACATCTCTGTGATTGATCAGCTCAAGCCGAGCGGATAGGAAGCAGAGAGAAATGAATCGGGGCTTCAGGAGCCCCCCCCCCATGGGCCCCAGCAAAACAAGGGCACAGAGGCCACAGCCGGGTCAAATACAATACACATCCAGCCTGTGAGGAATGGGCCTTAAACTCACACGTACAGTACACTGAGAGCGCAGCCCAGGCCGGATTGTGTTGCTTGTGAATTAGACACTGATTTCACACATAAACTTGTGGAAGCTGCAAAAACGACTCAGATTATATTAATAGTTAAGCCATTAAATCTGATCATTTAGTTCATAGAGCAATTCGTTTCTATAAAGAGGTTTTATTAACATAGCTGAATAAACCATGCCTCGCTTTTCGGAATCCTTTACTGGAAAAGCCAAAAATAAAAAACACAATAACACAACACAATAAAATAAAAATACTTCTGTATCTACTGTAGGTATGTTGATCAGACTCCGCTACTGACTATAAGAGAAAGCAGCAGGGGTGGTGGAAAACATGCATTGCTGTCATGCAAATCACTATCAATAAGGTACTTTTCCATCCTTTTTTTTTTTTTTTTTAAATCAGGTTTAAAAGAGTATGTGTGACAACTCTACCCTGATTATCTTCATTATAAAAATGCTAAGGGAAGTTAAAAAAAAAAACTGCAAAGTGACTGCTTGTGTGAACACTACACAGGTGCTATGTCTACTACCAGCCATGTTTTGCAACTCTTTCAAAACTGGATCAATTGAATCTTTTGTATTGTAGCACATGTTCCAGATGTCGGCTGAGGGAAAGAAAAAAAAAAAAAGCGGATGTCGTTACACTAATAGGCTTGCGTCATCCACCGGCCATCTGCTAGCAGGTTGGCACATAGTTTGGTGTATGTGAGCGATCACCAGGAAGTCCCTCTCGAAAATAGACACACACCTCTACCGCTTTTCCCTCCCCCGCCATCTCACGGAAGCATTGTGCCAATGCAGATACTTGCAGTACATTTTCACTGACACTGGTGAATTATATAATATGGCCAGAAAGCTCTCTAGTCCCATTTAGCGTAGCAGTAGCGCCTAATGGAACTGCAGAAGGCTGAATGGCATCGAGATGGAGCTGTAGTTATTGGTCTCAATGCCTGGGGCGGTAGAGATGATAAGAGTGACCTCTATGCCTACCCTATGGACACTGCTGACCAGAGAGACATGGATCTATCTGCGCCAGTTGCCTCAGGACGGCGTGTCAGATCCAGACAGAGATGTCAGAGGCTTGCTTTGAATTACCCCCACCCCTCCCTCAGCCACTAAAAAAAAAAAAAAAAAGGAAATCACCCATGTTAGCCCTCTTAGTTCAAAGGTCCATGACGAATAATGAAAGCAAATGGAGTTAAAATGAAAATAAAAACAACCACAAACTCTAAAACAAACATAGAACTGAACAAATCATACAGACTGGTTTTCCGTAGAAAAAAAATACAAAAAACCTGGTGTCAGCGACAAACGTACCCTCCCCCTACTGCCCAAAAACCATATGCTCCCAAAAAAGCCCTTATTATACCTTTTAGAACAAAAAATGTGAACTGACCTCCGAACGGAAAGCTAAGGAAATAGGCTTAGATGCTGCAAGCTTATATGCTTCAAGTAAGCAGCTCGCGCTATTGTTTCACCTGGCCAAATCAGCACTACACAATAGATGGAGCAGAGGTGCATGCGTCATGCATTATATATTAGTATAGTATAGCAACCAGTCCGAATACAACCTCACATGGCCAGCATATACTAAAAATGTCCATCATCATTACAGATTTTTAGTGAAATGTGTGCAATCAGCAACACGCAGTAGGGGTTCAGTGGAATCAGTTGCAGAAAGGAGCGAAGTGCCAGCACTTAAGGGTGATAAAATTCACCATCACAGCATTTTCCAAATATGTCACAGTACCACGGTCTCAGATACTAAGTGTGCATTAATAACGTTAATTAACCCCTTTTTTTCCTGAGTACTCTATGCTAAATCATTTACTGTTTTCTTATCCTACAACTATATTGAAGAGAGCCTTTCAGAACATTATATTAATCAAACACTTCCAGAGAGAAAGCTTATTTTTTGTAGGCTATTTTTATATGTATTTTGAACAAAACAATCTGAGAAACCCAGCAAAAGGCACACTAAGCTTTCATTCACCAACACAGCTACAGCTTCACAATAAATAGTGCTGCGTGAGAGCCACCGCCGGTATACCGCCTTGGACGATATTGGCCAGCATTGCTTGAGGGTTCATGGGGTCTCGGTGCAGCCCTGATGGGAGTCGTCCGGAAAAAGCGAATGAGGGCCGGCATTCATTTGCCTGTGATCTGCAACGGATCCGCCGAGTCCTAATGACTCCCTCTGGCAGCGTAATGGCAGGTATTAGAGCGCTTATCCCAGCAAGGCCTTCAGCTTCTCAGGACAGCCACACATGGCTCCACTCAAACAAGCCAATCTGTCTGCGAGGGCCGGCCACCGGCTGCTGCAGGCCTCCACGGCGGCTCTGGCTGGAACAGCTGCACTGCTAAGTGCAGTGAAACCTAGATGGAGCAGAGTGCTGACGGATGGGTCAAGAGACGAGTGTGTGGCCCCAGTGAGGGAGCTCCAGAACGTGAGGTTAAAAATGAGCTGAGAGAGGATAGAGGGAGAGAAAGAAGATACCGGAGATTCCAAAAGAGACAGATGGATCAGCATCAGCATCGAACTCAAGACTGAAGTAGCTTCCTCTAAAATGACAAAGATTTCTCACCATCATAACTGCTAGTATTCAACAACTGAAATGCAATTCAAGAAGCAAAATGAAAAGAAAACGTGAAACCCAGGACTATAAAAGAAATGTGTGTGCTACACGGCTGCCCAATACACTGTTTGCTCATGATGACTGTCATATTGGCCTTACGGCAATATACTGAAATAACAGAAGGCTGCGCTCCAGGAAATTTTATTTAATTTTTATTCTAGAAGTAGAGCTATATGTTCCATTTTACGGTTCAAGGTATTTCCCAATAAACACAAATAATTTAAGTAAAAATATGCAGGCCAGTTTATAACCATAATAGGTTTAATCTATTACATATACGTCACATTTTGAGATGATGGATAGAAGAGCCAGGGCATCGGCTGCTGGAGTCCCTGAAGAGGAACACGAGAGGATGAACAACTGAAGAGTTCAGCAGACAAGATTCTGGACCATTGCTTTATCTACTTTATTTACTATGCTTTATTTATTAAGCATAATATAAATTAAAAGACCGTTTTACACATGCTCAAACAACTGCGTATACTCTTGAGTGTATAAAAGTGATTTTTATTTTCTCTCTTTTGAATATCACCCCCCAACATGTAGTGATGGTTGATGGTTGGGCCAAAATAACAATTGCTATAATAACTGAATTTATCATTAACAACTAAAAGTTAAATGTAAGTTTGTAAATGTTTTCTTTATCTTATTTGGATGTTGAGGATAAGTAAAGTAAAACAGGAATTACAGGAACATTCTAAAATGCATAATAAAAATAAATCACATTCATTAAATGTCCTATAATTTTTGGACCACAAATGATCCATCTGTTAAGATTTTTTGCAAAGCAGCTATCAAGATAATTGTTGTTTAAAATATGTGATTTTACGAAACAATATTTAGATATTATGCATAAGTTACATTTTTGTTTTGTTTTTTAAAGACTGGTTAATATTGTTTGATCATTTTAAAGACCTGATTTTCTTGGTTAAATTTGGCATATTTGTTATATTCGCTATGTGTCATAATCACATGAATTATTTTTTGTAGTGCCAGCGTGCATTTGTGTCAAAAAATGGAATACATCCTGCCCTGGTGGGAAAGTATTAACATATTGCAAAGTGTACTGCAATAACAATCTGCGGTAATATAACGGCAATGTAGTTTTTCGTCCATATCATGCAGCTTAAAGGGGAGTTATATTGTATATAGGACAAATAAGAATAAAAGGACGCAGAGAACAGCTTACTTCCATGGATTTAAGGAGACATAATAAATTGCTCAACTTTTGACCCCTCAGAATTTGCCAATGCTTTCACACTCTTCTGCTTTTGTCCATAAAACAACACCCGATTTTAAGTTCAACTATAAGTGAGATCATCTCACTGAAGGTTTCAAAGTGAAAGTTTAAGCACCAGCTAATCTGAGGTTCTAAATACACCGACCCATTCTGCCATCTCGGCCAGCTTTCACTCTTTTGCGTGCAGAAAGTGACTTTAACACTACACCCACATGAGGGTTACTGGAACCTCCTTTGGCTGAGTCAAATCGGAGAGGACTGGAAGGCCTGGCATCGTGTTTTGTTTCAGACTGATACAGTTGGCCCACAATGAGGCATGCGTCTTCCTGTACAAAGGCTCCACTGTGCACTATCAATCATGTGAAGCCAGCTCGGAGCCATAAATCCCTCCTTTGAGGAAATCCCCCCTTTCAGATTTACAAAATGGTGAGGAGGGGTGGGACGTGCTCACTGAAATGTCAGAGGAATGTTGATATTGAGGGATGAGACCAGATGTGTGGGGGTTTTGATTTGGTTCACGGGCAGTTCTCCTCAGTGTGCCACGTAAAGTTTGAGGGAGGAAATTGAAAAGTCCATATTAAGCAAAATGTGGATGACCACGTAGCGCAAGGGAAGCAGTAAGGATGTTTTAAGTATTATGTGGCGGATCCATTGCTTTAATTTGATTAAAAGGTATGAGACGAGTGTTTGTTAATTCGCTCTTACAAAATACGGTCAAAAAGACTACGTTCTGAGCGGCTCACAAATGTTCTACAATATGTTCAATGAGTTTTGGAGTGAGTGTCTCAGTCTACTATGTTTGTGGGCTAAATTTAGCATCAGGCTCTTTTAGAGAGATTTTGGGCACTTACTGGGCTTGTTGATTTACAAGAAAACGAGAACGTTTCGGCGTACAGTTTGAAAGTGCAAATACAGCTTTCGGGTTTGCTCTGGTGTACGACGGGCGAAGCACATTCATTTTTGGCTCAGCATTAGCGAAGCTCCCTTGCTTTAATTTCCATTGTTCTAAACGATCACTGAGATGATTGAAGCTTTTGCTAAGTTGGAAAATGTTTCAAGAAGGCACAGCAGTTAATTGGAGGGATTACTTTATCTTAGATCTTTAGCGAGTTCATCTCCACAGATCAGCATAGCACTGCATAATTTCGCTGGTTTGCCCACATTTATTTTCTTTCCCTAAATTACAATATTACTCATATACTCATTATAAGGCCCATCAGTTTTTGGCAAATTCCTATTGCTGTTCATTCTGAGCTAGAACTATTTCGGGAAGTGTATTCCTCAGTGTGGAGTCTGGCAACGTATGGCAACAGACAGGCGTATGGAGAAATATGATTTAATGAAGAAATGTGATATAACAATATGGCATTTACTCACTTCTTTTGTCCCACTGGAGAGTACTTTGGAACAATACAATAAAGCCTCTACTGGAAAAATAAAATACAGCTTGTCATCTTTTTAAAAAATGCACATAAGTATCTAGGGCTGGCCTGGTTCAAGCATCCATCTTTTATGTGGGTATTTGTGTCCATATTTAATATTCAGGTATTTCAGCTTTATGAGATATCAGCAGTTAATGGCTAAATTTGTAGAAATTTAGTAAAAAAAACCCAAAAAAACGCTGAACTAATTTGTTGAGTCACTAAGCTACTGAAGTTACTACATTTGCAATGCACTTTACACAACCGAAGTTCGTTTCCATCTTAAATTCCACCAAAACGTATTTTCCATTCAGCCTTAACTGGCGCAATGTTATGACCTGTTTGCTGCATTTAACGTGGAACAGATAAAATTCCAGCAACACAATGGTAACAAACATTGCGCACTGGTTCAGCAACAGGACAGAATCATGGCTCTTTATTAAAACAGGTAAATTTACACTGAAAAACTTATTATATTTCATAGGTATAACACATTATTACTTTCAATTTATTTGTGAAAAGGAATGTAGAGGTGTAAAACTATTAAACATTGGACTATCTTATTTTTTAAATGAACTATAAAACAGTAGTGGTTTTTCAACACAATTATTCAGAAGCTTGTTCAGAAACACCACTGAGTAAACCCACAAAAGGCTACTCAGGCCTGCCCTACAGGTAACCTACATTTTTATGAGTTTCTCTGAACTGAATTCAGGTGAACATCTCAACCCGGAAAATCAACAAATTCATTCATTCTGAATGCTTGTGCCCCCAACTTTCTACAGTATGGTTAAAAAAAGCAATTAATGAAATTCAAAGCAATGGATGAATGCCTAAGCATGTAATAAGACACACGTTTCAGTTTTGAAGCACAGGCAAGCAAAGTGCTTCAGCATGTCACCAAACGGTTAATGTTTTCATCGCACTGTGCTGTTAAAAGTCTGCACAGTGCACAGTGCCTCTAACCATTAATATGTTCATCGAGTTCCCTTAATCAAGTTGTAAGTACAACTGAATTATTCTATATCCTACAAGGACACCTAAGCTGTCACTGCTTTTTAATGAGTTTCAATTAAGCTGTTAGTTTCAGAAGAATGGTGCAGCGCATGCAGGCATGTGCTCACGGCCCAACAAGGACACAAACAAGACATTTCACTATGGCAGACTTAGCCTATTTAAACCCTTCACATCTTTTCAGCAATGTCAGTTTTGGAACAGGTATATCGTTTTATGGGAAACTGTAATGAGTCAGAAAAAAGGGGTTAACTTCACATATTTTCTCAAAAGCATGAAAGTAAAGTCCCCCAAAACCACCTCGCTTTGAAGACATGGAAATGCTCTTCAGCTGTACATCTTCAGAGTTACATTTACCATCTGCACGTGAGCTGCGCTGACATTTGAGGTGTATCAAAGCTCAAGTATATTGACATTTCACAGTGATGTTACAGCATTTGTACCAGAAAGTTCACCGGGGAAGATGAGCTGTCTGGCCTAGGAGCCACTGCTTAAAACATCATCTTACCTATACTGTAATAAACTGCAATTTTACAACTAAACTGGTGATTTTCTGGCTTGTGTAAAAGGAATGGCAGTTTTCTCGCTGAAAACATCAATCAGTTTCAATTCAGAGAGCATGATTAGCCCTTGTTACCTGGATTTATACTCCGTTTTTGTTCACAGCATTTTTTGTTGTGGCACTATAAGGTCTTACTGGTCCGTTCCAGGTTATCCGGTGCCAGATCAAAAGAATTTTGTGATGTGTGAAGTATCACAATACATATCGTCCACCCCTGTATGGGCATCTGATTGAAAAAGTCTTGTGTTTCGCTACTAATATACAGTAGATATACCATAGTATCCTAAAGTTTGAAGTCGCCATTGAAAAACCTGGAAGCAATAATATAACAGCGGTACTGTGGCGGATTGATAGTAGTGTATTAAATTATTGCAATATACCAGACCGGTCAAGCTAGTAAATTCAATAAAGCAATTGTTAAAAATTTTAGACACTAACTAGAGACGCTACTGCTCTTCAGTGAGTGTTTGTACACTAAGGCTTATTGTTAGACATGTCAAGAGTGTCATGTCTCTTGCAATCTTCTGTCAACTAGAGGAAGATGGGCGCCCCTTGGTTCCTCCCAAGGCTTTCTCCTCCGGCTCTAGGGGATCATTCCTCACCTCTGTCGTATTTGGCTTGATCACTGTAAAGTTGCTTTGCGAAAGCATCAGTTGTAAAATGCACTATATAAAAAAATTTGACTTGAATTAGACTGGAGATGGGTCTAGAACAATGAGTTGCAGATTAGTCTAAAATGACTCATTTCACTTACAATGAAATGAATATCCAGTCACAGTCACATTTCGAAGCAGATAACAACCACAGAATATCATTCATCATAGATTTTTTGTTACTACAAATGCTCTTTTATGTACACTTTCAAGAGAACATGAGTCTGTGAGTCATTATGGTATATATATATACGATAACCACCAACTATTAAATGGTTCCACGCTTTTGAGAGCTGGTGTTCATAAAACACATGCGATTTTATGTGTAATCAGAAATGAGCAATACCTAAAGCCTTACAGTCTTGCATTACATTCATACTTCCATGCCACTCCTCTTAAAGCACTTCCCGTAAAAGGTTAAACTGGAATCATCATCGTCATGAGCGGTGACTGCTCTGGTGAAAATGTGTGAGCCGAGCTTCCCCTGACCTCCAGGGGAAAATGGAGAGCATCTAACAAAGAGGTCAGCCAAGACTGGCGAATATCAAGTTGATTCATCAAATTAGTTCCCATGTAATTGCGTGGCATGACTCGCCGTGAAACGTGTCAGCAATAAAGCTGTCAAGAAGCCATCAGTGCACATGTTAAATGAAGACACAGAAAGCACGGGGGTTCACGACTTGGCGCTATTTGGACGCTGGCCAGGGAGGTGGTCGGGATACTGCCGCCTCAAAGATTTAGCTGTGGCACTCTCATCAAGATGTGTACTGTAGCGATGCTTTTATTACATTAATCAATACGATTTTCACAGATGCTTTAATTAAATATCTCTCCGAGATGCCTCTTAGTCAAGGCTTAGGTCTAATGATAGTATGAAATTAAAATTTTAAATAAGATTCATGAAAACAAGCTGACAGTCTCTCTCTCTCTCTCTCGCTCTTTCTCTCTCGCTCATTCAAATATGCAACACTATTAGAAAATCTACTTTTCCGTGTAAAAGGGATATACACTGACTTCCATGCTGTCATATATAAACAGAGTGCGTAGCGCTCCCGTGACGAAGGAAAAAGAAATGAATAACAGAGAAGTGCTGATGGCGTAAGTGAAGCGGAGGATGCCTTATAACATGACAAATTCCACCGTTACCTGAGGACCTTCTGGCCCATCGCTAAGTATAGTCTTGTGAAAGTTTGCCTTTCTAATTGTTACAGATTGCACCATTAGCAAAATATTGTCGTAGCTCCTGCACCCGTAGACAGTAGCAGGCGAGGGTTAATTTGCATAATAAATCTTAATTGAGACTCATTAGGCACTTGATTGGAAGCAAATCAGGTACACTGTGGATAATTTTCAGATTAATGAAGTTTCCATCTTTTTCCAGCAACACTGTATTTTTCTCGAGCTGCACATGATGCGCTGCGGCCAGAGATGGAGGCTCTGTTTCAGAGGAAGTAGGCCTGGTAGTAATGAAGCACAAGGTTAATAAGGAATTTATCACAGATTATCAAGCAGTCTTAATACATTAACTGCGCATGGAGAACTAAATTCACACAACCATGTAGACATCCATTAACACAGTGTGGTCCTGTCGCAGGAAGCAATGACGATGCTTCAAATTACAGGATGCTAATTTTTACTTTCTTTTGTGATTCACCAGTTCAAGTGAATTTCTGGTTTTGGGTTGGTCAACAATGTAATATCACCATAGAGGATATGTCACAATATTCATTTTTTCAGACATCTGATAAGAACCAAGAGCCACATTCAGAAACTACACAAATTACTTTCATTTAACACCCTGCACTTCACTAAATACAACTAACTAAAGCAGAACTCATCTGTTTGTGATGAAACATGCATTTGATCGGTCTTCTTTAAGTACTGATGTCATAACAACATGCCCAGAGATCGTACTGACAGTTTATCAGAGTGAATTTCCTCATCTCGCTCAGCTCTATTCACCAGTGTGTATTGATGCAAATGATATTCACATGACATTGTGGAAAAAAATAAACAATTCAAGAAAAAGATATCAGAGTCATCTTGGGTGTTAGGTAATGGGTACAACGTGTTCCTGTTGTACCCTTGTGACCGTGACACCTTTTAAGCCGCATGAAGCTTTGTGTTCATATCAACAGGATCCTATCGCAACGAACTGGGGGTAAATATGACAAAAGTGTGAAACCTGAACCTAGCCCTCAGCTCTTGTCCTGACATGGACACTCCATCTGAAATCCATCTGGAGGTGGTAAGATGAGCCCACAGTGATTGTTTTGAACAACTCTGGAGCCATATGGCCTCCTGAGGTGGGTCAACTATTAGCCTAGCACAACAGCGTACGGCTCCAGTTTCACACCAAATCTTTGTTCCTCTCTCTTTCGTGCTCGGGGTGGGAGG
>JBBPCX010000141.1:7695714-7708450 GCA_037974365.1 Hydrocynus forskahlii
AAACAGAGTAGCCGGAGCGGTATCACACACGCACGGTACACACACACTCTCTCTACACACACACACTCACACACACACGCAGGCAGGGTAAGGCGATGCCAGCGCACATCGATCCATAGAGCAAACTGAACATTAAAAACTCCTCCTCCCTCCTCGCCTGGACTTGATGATGGCAGCTAGACATTTGTTACACTAGATAAGCACGAGTTTATTAAAGAGACAGAGGCCAGGATGAGGCTTGGGAGGGCAAAAAACGGAGAAAAGAAAGAGTGCCTGCTCTTGTTTTTTTAGTGCTTTGGATAGATTTGGAGGCTTGTCAATCTCCTGAACACCTTGAAACACCTTGATAAAGGTTAGGGTTATGGTTACTATACGAAAAGTATTGGGACGCCTGACATACGCCAACAGGAACTTTAATGACATTGTGTTCAATTGCACAGACTTTAATATGGAGTTGGAGCTTCCAGTTTTCTTGGAAGACTTTCCACAAGATTTTGGAGAGTTTCTGTGGGAATTTGTGTCCATTCATTCTGTAGAGCATTTATGAGGTCAGGCACTGATATTGGAACAGAAGGCCTGGCTCACAATCTCCGTTCCAGTTCATCCCAAAGGTGCTGGATGGGTGTGAGGTCAGGGCTCTGTGCGGGTCAGTCAGGTTCTTCCACTCCGAACTCATCCAGCCATGTCTTTATGGAGCTCGCTTTGTGCACTGGGACACAGACATGCTGGAATAGAAAAAGGTTCTTGCCCAAATTGTGTCCACAAAGTTGGAAGCATGTCATTATCCAAAATGTCCTGAAGTATTAAGATTAAGCCCTTCACCGGAAGTAAGGGGCCTAGACCAAGCCCTGAAAAACAGGTGTGTCCCAGTACTTTTGTCCTTATAGTGTAATAACATTCTCAGCGCCTCCTTTTTAGCACCTAAAGCCTAAACAGCTCACACAAGTTTAGAGGCTTCAGGAATACAGGCCTGAATATGGAATTGGATATTTACACCAATAAATACAAAAACAAACAAACACGCAATAGCTTATGATCTCTGCGAGACCCCCCAACTTTCAGTACTGTATTCTAGTTATGAGTTGAAGTGAGGTGCCTGTCCCGCATGCTCTCGCTGTCCCACGCTCCTGCGTCCGATCATTGAGGTCAGAGATAAACAAATGGCTGGCTATTACTCACAGGCCACGGATGACCTCAGTGCGCACCCCCTGGCCTATAGCTGCGTGATAAATGATAGCAGTGTCATACAGAGAGATGATACTGCCTTTGTTAATCTGTTATGCAATGACGTTATTTGATTCCCATTCTCTCTCTATCTGGCTCGCTCCCGTTTACTCTCTCTCTTCCCCCCGATAGCAGACGTGTGGATGCCAGTCACTGTGGCTTGATGGTAGAGACCTCCCATGAACTTCAAGTGAACTCGGACAATCAATCAATGCTGAGCTCCACTTTGGCCTTACCTGTCTGACAGCTTTTAGCAACCGGTGAGTACAAAAGCTTTGTGTAGTGACAGCTATCGTGCACGCATGTACAAGAGCTCACACACACACACACACACACACACACACACACACACACTCCGATCACCATTTTCCATCCATTTATTCCACACCATTGGTGTCTTGACCCCTCCTCACTTGGCCACATGAGCACTGGCCATAGGGACCGAGGGACGGTTAAGTCTTTTTCTACATGGACATTCACAGGCCTATTGGTATTACATGGGAGTATTTTGTCTATACGTTCAGCCCAGATTTCAACAGGCAAGCGCTTTATGAAATGATGACCTGCCCAAACTTTTTGTCTAGCATCCCCTTCTCTTCGAGCTTTGTTTTGTTTCGCTGGCCCGGCCCTGTCACGGCTAAATGACTTCTGCAACTTTCTTAGTGTGCATTCCTGAACCAAACACACCACGTACAACTCGTGCCTCATGCGAAAAATATGGTTTTGATTCACAAACATGCTCGAAGTCTTAGATTTCAAGCAAATCTAGCTATCTCGGGCCAGGCTTTTTCCTATCTTGGCAAAAACAATCAAACATTGCCATAACTTTGACATTGGAGATGGAAGAAGAGCTGATCTAGTGTGGCATTACAGGTCCACATAGACTCCCGCCCGAAGTCTCATGGACTTGTAGGCCACAGGCCACTCAAATGTGAGGCAAGGCTGACAGACAGAAGGAACTTTTTTGCAACTGTTTCCAATAAAGGCGACACAAGCTTCATTTACATGGTTGGGGTTTTTTTTTCCTCTCCTTCTTTGACTGTTTAGTTCCGCAGCCCTGCTGCAAATCGGCAGCGCTGGCGTGCTAATTAAAATGCGCTCTCCATGATGAAAGACCCGAGGCCTGGGGAATCTGAACCTGCTTCTGATTCAAAGCTGAAATTTCATGTGAGACGGACAGCCAGTGATTGAAGTTTGGAGACCCGTAATTTTCAAAGTAGAACAACAACATATGCATATTGTTAACAGCAGATGCTTAATTTGAAAATCTAATACATATAACCTAATTAAAAGTGGGGGGGTAGAGAAGAAGGGAACCACGAGTGGAATTAAATAGCCAGCCACGGTGCTTTAAGGGTTGAAATATTCAACATGAGCCTTGTTTGTGGTAATTCAAATGAATGCAATTCACAGTCATAACAAACCAGTCACAGTTTTTTTTCCTGTTTTTTTGGAAACTGTAAAACTTGAACACTTGGCTTGGATTCGCAGCATTTGATTTTCATGGTATTATTTTTTTGAGCGTCCTTCAAAGGCCGCTGTTTGGTTTTAATGCATGGTATCTGTGAGGGTTTAGCTAGAGACAACAACGGTGTTTTTTTTTTTTTTTTAAATGTAAATGTGAATGTAAATGCAAATATCAAAAATGGAAGCAGAAACTCCTTGTAATTAATCTTCGTAACGTGCTAATATTGGTCTGGTTGCTGAGCCTGCATCGGCGTAGGATAGTGACCTTTTCTTTTGCATTGTGCAAACACTGTATTTGTATTTGAGACTGCTGTGTTTATTTAAATTCAAAATACCTGCACATTACCAGGCAGGTTGGGGATAAACTCCCGTAACGTATGAAATCTTTCCCGAAGTTAGAATTTTGCTGCACTACTGATGACAATAATGCGATTACACATTTAATTACACAATTGATATATAGATATGATCATATAGAATGATTTACATTCTACATTTGCAGGGTACAAGCTTGCAGACATATCCCTTTGACAAGAATATAAAAGATACTTTTTTCTATACAAGGTGTTTTTTGTTTCTTTTTATAACAGTAACTTTTGACTGAAATCCTAACAAAATACCCCCTCTTCTACTCGCACGCATAAAACGTGGCATTGATTGAATGTTTAGAACCACTTTCACCCGCAGTGCTTTGAGTAAGCCATAAATAAGACAGAATTAAACCAAGCAAAGTGCGATTAGTAAGAGTTACTGACACTGTGCGAGTATAATTGTTAACACTTTAATGAGGGGCAGCGTCCATAAGGCATGTTGAAACAGCCATCTATGGTCATAAGCTGTGAATTTTGATTTCACATCACCTGTGTTTTGATAACGGTAACTGACGCCGATGTAATAAGAATTTAGAAACGTTCATATCAGTGGAAGGGTGCCATAAGGGGTATGGTGGGGGGGCGGTTAGACTGTTTCCAGGGCCCAGCACTGACAGGGGACCTTCATAGAATACTGCATAAAAAGAATAATATATAACATTATTGTAGTTCATCTTGTGTAGTTCATTTTTGCATTATGCAGTACTCTCTACTGTATAGCAGCATGACAATTACACTATAATCTACACTATATGGACAAAAGTTTTTTTTAAATGTTTGGGCCAGGCCCCTTTCTTCCACTGAAGGGCTTAATCTTAATGCTTCAGAAGACAACGCCATGATTCCAACTTTGTGGACACAATTTGGGGAAGAGCCTTTTCTATTCCAGCATGACTGTGTCCCAGTGCACAAAGCAAGCTCCATAAAGACGTGGTCGCATGAGTTCGGTGTGGAAGAACTTGACTGGCCCTCACAGGGCCCTGACCTCAGCTTCATCCAACACCTTTGGGATGAACTGGAACAGAGGTTGTGAGCCAGGCCTTCTCGTACAACATCAGTGTCTGAACTCATACATGCTCCACAGAATTAATGGGCACAAATTCCCACAGACACTCCAAAATCTTGTGGAAAGCCTTCCAAGACGAGTGGAAGGTGTTATAGCTGTAAAGGGGGGGACCAATGTCACATTAATGTCTATGCATTGACGTGCAATGTCATTGAAGTCCTTGTTGGTGTAATGGTCAGGTGTCCCAATACTTTTGTCCATGTAGTGTATGTCATGTTTGTTAAACCTCATAACATGTTCTGAAGAGACATAAGACCCAGAGAGAAAAAAAAATGACTCACTCTCACTCCAGTTTCTCATGACATCACTAAGAAAATAATGGGGGGTTAATTGTTTCTTCAGGCCTTGTGCCATTGCCAACACAGTCTTGCATCTTGTCCAATTAGTGCACCTTGGTTTCATGTTCCTGTGATGAAGAGATATGTAGTGACGCAATTCCACTACAACTGGACTTATGGTCGCAGGCAAGTTTGAAGATGGTATGAGGATTCTTGAAATAAAAATATAATCAAGGCCTTTTTTTATTTTTGTTTCGCCCAGTGGGGAGCCATGCTGGTGGTAGTGTTTCAAACACTAAAGCGCTTGACCTATTTCCTCTCATGTAATGTATCGTTAAAGCAGCTTGCTGGAATGACTTAATTATTCATGCTTGATTTCGAAATGTGGCGCTTTAAGAAACACGGCTCCACGGGAGGACTGACACACGCAACGGTGCTCGTACAAGCACACACACTGTGCGGCGCGTGGACGGGGGGCCGTTCCCCAGCGCACCCTCCGCTGGGCTCAGTCTGTAGGCTGCATTAACCCATTAGCCCGCACCGAAGATAAATGCCCCTGTCACTTGGTTCTGTGATTGATTTTAAACACCCCACACATGCTCACACACACACACACACACGCACACACACTCACATACACACACACACACACATACACGTGTAAACACAAGTTGCCCCTCAGGGTTGCCATACATGGGGCAGTGTTTGGACAGAATCTGAAAACACAGAATTATGCAGAGAGCACCAGAGGTACTGGACGTTTAATCACTTTAGCGGTTAATCTTTTTCATCTTGATAATCATTTCAACAGTATTCGTTATAACCACCATGCAGGTAGAGTATCAAAAACTGCACTCTTGCAAATAAAAGTGCCAGGAAGGGTTCTTTGCTTAACACCAGAGAAGAACCATTTGTAGTTCCCTAAAGAACCTTTCAGTGTGATGTGTGAGTATTAAAAACCTTATTAAAGTATAGAAAACTGCCAAGTAATGTACAGGTTGTACGTTGCAATAGTTTGGTTGCTTATGTTGCAACCTGCACTAGTAAAAACAGCTAGCACTAGAGTGTCTCATTCGTGAGAGCAACAGCAGTTTAGATGTTGAACCAGCTGGAAAAAATGAAAAGAAATTTTAAAACAAAGAACTGGTCACTCACTCTGAATGCTGCAGTGAACGTTTTATTACTCAGAATCACTCAGAATTGTGCTAACGTACATAGTACTGCATAAAAAAGTAGTTATTACCTTAACTGCTGTATACTGATGAGTAACTTTACTGGCTAATTTACAGGCCTGGAAGGTCAAGGCGGTCAGGTTGTAGATTACTAAAGAAAATGTTTATGGAAATTGAAGAGTTTAAACAATATAAAGTTTCTTCAAAGGCAAAGCATATCCCAGCGACTCAAATGACTTTAACTCAGTCAAGTGTGTGACCCAAGTCTTTCCTTGCCCAGTCATGTTTGTCAGCAAAGCGCTAATGTCGTATCGCTGAGACTCTGCAGAGCCTCGCGTGCTTTGACAAATCAAATATGGTCCGGGCCAGGAGAGCCTACTGCCAAGTGCCTGTCAAGTGCACAACATCTGATTGAGAACAGAAGACACACAGACTAAGATCTGCGTTCTTGTCATAATGAGACACTGAGATGTTCCTTTGACACTGATGTGCATCATCTTGAATGTGTATGCATGCAGAGCTTCGTTTCTCTACAATGTCAGCACATGGGGTCATAGATATGTGCCATATGTGTTATGTGTTCAGATGTCCTTTTTGCATAATGTGTATTACTGCGGTTGTGACAAAAGCTTCTATGAGAAATAAAATTTATTCTAAGTAATTCTTCAGCATTTCTATCAGTTATTTTGTCCTGATAGGGCAACAGGGTAAAGGGCGGTTGACATTGTTTTTGATACACAGTTGAGCAATTTAGTATACACCGATCAGCCATAACACTGAACCAACCTCCAAAACAGCTCTGATCCATCAAGATATTGATTCCACAAGATATCTGAAGGTGTGATGTGGCACTAAGATGCAAGTCCTGCAGTCCTTGGACTGGACTAGTTTGTCCAGCACATCCCACAGATGCTCAAGGGGACTGAAATCTGGGGGAATTTGGACACCAGGCCAACCCTTTAAATGCTTTGTAATGTTCCTCAAACCACTCCTGAACTTTTTCCACAATGTAGGAGGGCACTTCTCGTCCTCTCAGGGCTTCAAGCACTGCTCGTCTTGAACTGCTCAAAAGAAGAGAGACATGCCTTCAGTCTTGGCCCCCTATTGGCGGAATGAACTCCCTCTTGCAATCAGATCTGCAGAGTCCCGCGCTTTCTTCAAGTGTCGTCTGAAGACCCCCCTCTTCAAGGAGCACTAGTCCTCTCGATTATCTCTTATACATCTTTCCTATATATATATACATATATATATATATATATATATACACACATACAACCTCGGGTACTTACCCTCTTAACTGTTTTTCCTTACTTGTGTATTAACCTCTGCCTTTTTTCTTTTTGACAGGGTTTCTTAAGGTGTGTACCTTAGCTGGCAGTAACTTGGTAAACAGCAGGTGTTGATTTTAGTATAACTTTACCGGTATGAAGAACAGATGTAGACTACTTAAGCACTGATGTACATCACTCTGGATAAGAGCGTCTGCTAAATGTCATAAATGTAAATATTATCCTGCCGAAAGAGGCCACTAACATTCAGGAATACCAGTGATATGAAGAGGTTTACTTGCATTTACGACATTTATCAGACACTTTTATCCAAAGCAACATCCATTCCCTAACTACCTAGAGCAACTTGGGGTTAAGGGTCTTGCTCAGGAACCCAGTGGTGGTGTGCTGAAGGTAGGATTCAAACCCATGACCTCTTGATCCAAAGGCAAATATCCTACCCATTAGGCCACCACCATCCTGTACTTTGTCTGCAAAAATGATCAGATAGGTGGTGTCAAAGTAACATCCACATAATTTTTCACAACCAAGGTTTCCCAGCAGAACACAGCCCAGAGCATCACACCGCCTCCGCTGGCTTGCCTTCTTCCCAAAGTGCATGCTGGTGCCATCTTTTCCCCAGGTAAGAGATGCACACACACAGTGTAAAAGAAAACATGATTCTTAAGAACAGGTCACCTTCTTCCATTGCTCCATGGTCCAGTTCTGATGCTCACGTGCCCATTATAGGTGCTTTCAACAGACAGCTCGATTCACAATCAGCTGCAATGCACTGTGTATAGGATGTTATTGAATAAAATATCAAATGTTAATATAACAAGTGAAACCTAACTTTGAGCAGTATAATTTGTAGTTACTGTATTATGCCTTAGGGCCACAGGAAAACTGAACAATTCATCTGGTCAGCAATTGTGTTTTTATACGTACAAACATGAATAACAAATAGTAAAATGTAGTAAAATGTAATAAGAATGTTTAGTTATTTCGTTGCATTTATAAACTGGTGGGAAGAATACAGTTAGGTTTAGTTTCTGACTTCTCTCTGCACTCCAGGATGACTTCATTCAGTTCCATCATCTGCACACCTGACGTAATATAATGAAAGACTGATTAGTTGAAGCAGGGGCTGGATGGTGACTGTACGTGCTGAGCTTCCACTGAGAGAGCTTTGGAGATAGTTGAGCTGACACTTTGACAGACATCGCATCACTGTGTTTTGCATTTGTTTGTATTAATTCAAATATTAACAAATGAACCCAACAATATTGTTCTCAGATGGCCTAGAGCTTTTCCACTGCACCCTTTATATGCTGGTCTTTATGAAGCAAATTAGTCCCATTCAAGGTATGAAAACAAAAACACACTCACACACTTTTCCTTTCCCCTCCCTCGGCACTTTACTGTATGAAGGTAAAGCCTCTGCCCGTCTTGTCACTCATCCCCTTGGCATCGGTGTGTTCTGCGGCGACAGTGTGTCCAACCCAGGTTTGTCAGTGTCTGTCCAGGCCTGACCTGTCTGCTTGTGTATGTGGACACGAACACTGATGGATGCTTCCAGAACTGCTCCTTCACGTCCATCAAAAGGCAGGACGCTTTGCTGCCATGTCCGGCATGGGCTTTTTGAAATTTGTTGACAGTTGCAGAGGGTGGTCTGCAGTTCTGCCAGCCTTCATCAAGCGGGTTCCAAACTGACGGCGATCCGTCAGCTTGCTTGCTGTGCATAAACGGTCAGTTTGTGCTCAAACGGCTGCATCGTCATCCCGTTCTCCGTGGATCAGAGTGATGTTTCAGACTGATGTTCTCAGAGCCTTTTATTTGTTCACACTGGACACATCTACATGAACATGAAAGGCTGGTTGGATGGACGATGTGTAACAAGGCTTGTGGGATCCAGAGAAATTACAGTTATTGCAATAACTGTATGTTTATGGCAATAAGGCTGGGGTGGTAGTGACATTTTTGTTGCTTGGTTGGGGGGGGCATAACATTTTTGTTGATGGTAAAATGGAGGCTTCTTCAAAGTGTTTCATTTTCGATTTAGCGACCAGTAAGAATTTTTCCTCTCTCTTAATGATATGATGTTTTATTCATTGTTATATTTAACTAACTGAAGGCTACAAAAGTGTTGTGGACCAAATGGGCCATGACCAGAAATGGTGGGGACATGTCCCTAGTGTCCCTAGTGTAAATGACACCTATGAGGAGAAGGTATTTTATCATGATCAGTCTTGTGTAAAAAGGAAAAGCACCTTGATGTAGAAATTCTTTGGTAGTTTCAAGAAAGAAAGCATCAATGTATTTAACAGTTGACTAGAGGAAACGTATTTCACCTGTTCAACAATCTCTGTTATTTGTGTTTGTGTAACTGGTTACTTTTGAGACCTAATTGCAATTTTAAGTGAAAATGACCATAGTAGATTTATTGACACTTTTTATTTTCAAGAATGTTTACATTTTTCATCTGACATCGTAGACCTTAAACTAGCTAGAGGGTGCAACTTTCCTACATTCTTAGAAATGGTTTTATTTCTGTTTTTACAGTTTATGCACATTTAATATGTTTACCATGGTGGTCCTTTGTATTCAGGTTTACCACGCACCCCTGCTTTATAGGTTAAATTACATTAGCATAATCATACACACACATGCGCACACACACATACACACCCACCTACACACACAAATACATACATACATATATCTCTATTGCATATTGACCAGTGGAAAAATGATGAAACGTTCAAAATAATTTGGAAAAAGTTTTTTTTTAATTAGCCTCAAATTTTATTTAATCTTTTTTTCTGTAACATTGCTGTTTTCTGTAACATTGAGGTTTTGTATTATTAAAATGAACTATAAAATTTAATCTTGTTCCCTTTTAATTCAGTAAAAATCTGGCTTGAGGGCAGTTGGATCATGTGAGTTTCCTCTAGACCTCACTACAGAGATGTTGGGGTGCTGAGGGGGCTGCAGCTCCACCAGACTTCAGGATTCCTTTCACAAATAAGAACTGATCATTAAAGCATTTAAATAACCTGAGCCTAGTAAAGACCTACATGTGCTTGTCTTAGGGTGGAGGTTGTATTGTGATGTAATTTTTTCCATAGTATTTAATCAAATGATATCTGTTGTTTATATTCTGGGGAAACGCATCCGTTTGATTTACGGGCGGATGGAAAAAAAAGGCTCCATCCCACTTCTTTTTAATGGAGATGGAGGAGATTGCCACCCAGATTCCACCATGTTCCCTCATTCGTTTTTTTTTCAGGGGACAACTCGGCTTTTAATAAACATGTAATAAGAAAGAAAACAGCTGGTAGCTGCATCCCAGATGGTGCCGTTCTTGGCATCTCAGAGGAGGGGACCACACATGCAGATGGCTCATTATTCCAGCATTTGGTTATGCATATTGCACAAAATCTTATTCCAATGCTTAACAACCAGTATAAGCAATGCAGGTGTTACTGTTTTTCGCACGCCTTTGCTTTGAGGGGCTCATCCACAGGAGCTTGCTTTGGTCATGTCATTCAGACATATATCCCAAACCCCCCCATCCCCCCACCCCTGCCCATCACCATCCTCATCCCCACCCCACAAATGTTCACAAACATCAGACATGCTCATGCACGCACTCTCATGCTGATGCTCATTTCTTCCAGCAGTTTCCATAGTCCAGGTTTCGCTTGGTCCCACAGTTTCTGAAGGTATAATTCTACCAGCTTATAGTACATCAGGCCTGGGAGTTTTAGGCATTTGTTCAGGGTTTTATGGGTGGAGGGGATCGGACAAGTAACCAAGGGTGTCACTCCTCTCCCAGTTTACAACGCTCCCTGCTACAAATGGTCGAGCTCAGCTAATCTGCTCATGAAGACCTACCCTGACGAAGATGAAGTGCTTAAAATGAGCCTAAACGAAGGGAATGTTTCGCAGCTGCGATAAAAAATAATGCAGTGTTACAGGAGAATCTGAAAGGGTCAGCTAAATGAATACTTTGTGTCATTAGTACAGTATACATATATTACCGCTTGACAATGATTTTTAATCATGATTAATCGCATGATTTTCTGCGATTAATCACATAGTTATAAGCAAAATTCAATAATGAATTCAAAAGTAGTGCATTGCACACTTTTATTTTAAATGTACTGCTATATGAACAAAAGTGCAAACACTTGAAAGTAATAAGGTACTTCTTAACAGTAGTGTTCCCTTTAAATGCAGTTACACAGCTGCAGTTAAAATGTTTCTTGCAAATCTCAGCTTAAACATTAAATGTAGTCAAATCAAGTATAAAACAAAACTATTTGCCACTGCAGGGCATTCACATTTTATCTGGTTGGTTATAGAAAAACAAGGTACCCTCAGAGTCCAGAGCATGGGCACTATAACCATTATACCACTTTTCCCCTCCCGGACAATGGCCGAGACGTAGAGCATTGCAGGCACCCACCCACAAACACCCCCCCGGAAACCACCCGAGACTTACAGCGCTGCACGTTTCGATAGTAATATATTCTTAATTACTATTGAAAGACTTTTTCATGTTCAATACTTTTTCCCTTTCTTAAACAACGCAGCTGTTAATTATACATTAGTCTCGATGCACTTTGAATGCAAAATTGCCCTCTACTTCCAATGTAGTTCTACCCCTATATAGTGCATTGTTTGTCCAATATGGATCTCTGTATACATTGCTGAATCCCCACTGGCTCTTAGACATATTATACATTGTTTGGGTGCAGGAGTCTGTATTTTAATTCATCGTGCACTATGCAGGAAGTATGGAGCCATTTGAGACACATCTCATCTGTGTTACTCGTGTCTTCATGTGTATCATTTGTATCTCTGAAAGTTTAGTTAAGCCTTTCTGCGATAATTCAGGTTTTTCTGAAATCCTATCCAGTGATTTCGGGCCGCATCAGACCGATGCCGACACCGAGCGTTGGATCGAAACACCCCTAATAATATTGTTATGTTATCGTATATTCAAATCAAAGACATGTTTTTCATTATTTTGCTACAATAGTTGCAATATTTTACACAGCACCAAATGTTCTTCCGCAAAGTTCGGAATTTGAGCCGCTGTTCCTAGCAATGTGTCCATCTAGCAGCAGTTTGTAGCAATATGGCATATATCAATTTATTGCAATAAATGTATTAAAGATGTCTTAGACTGGTCCAGCAGCTTAATTCAAGCCAAAACAAAAGCTTTAATCTTGGAATGCTGTTGGTTTCTGAAACCGTTTGAAACATCAGAGGGCTTGTGCGTCTGCTCAGGATGTTTTCTTTTTTAACTGCATCTTTGATTTTAGCCGTGCTCCCTAATCGACTACAGTCACATACTGTAAAACTTTACTAATGAGCCATTGCATTCTTTTGCTTACTTCCTTGCAATGATTCTCTGTCTGTCTAAGTCGAACCAGGAGTGCAATTACTGTAGCTTTACTTCCTGGCAGAGCTTTCATAGTCTGAGGATTGTTTTCAGAATGGAGATGTAATTCCACATCTTGTGAGTAATCCAGGAAATGGATGAACAGTGATAAAGCACTGGCTTAGTTTATCAGTCTTACGACAAGAATGATTCATTTATATAATCATTCTGAGACACACTTACCACACACAATAATGAGGTAAACTTAAATTGATGGGAGGTATGTTTGAGCAACACACACTAAGGCCAGTCAACATTGTGGTCTACACTCAAATAAGAGTTTTTTTTGTTTAATGAGAATTTACAAACAAAACCTTCCATAACATTCTATTAAGTGGCTAGAAATGGTTAAATATTACTATAAAACTAAACTTCATTACTAGTATAGTTGTATAATAATAATAAGTGATATAGTAATGAATAACTAATAATGTGGGT
>JBBPCX010000141.1:7714360-7731691 GCA_037974365.1 Hydrocynus forskahlii
AATAACAGCACTGTGTTGCTATATTACTAGCTATTACAAAATAACTATCCTATATTTCTTCTTATTCATATTTACTCATACAATATTATTAAATGTTCCCATATAATTCACACATGAATCCTCAGTCTGACTTTCTTAATTAGCTTTATGCAAATTAGCTGAGCAGTGACCAGTCAGATTTATATGTGTCTATAATTATTAGTTTTATTATTAATTCACTTAACTGTAAGTTACTTACCTATAGTATTTATGCCCAGCATTTGTAGGTATAGCATTATGTATTTCAAATTGACTTTTTTTTTTCCCTGCAGAGTTGTTTTGGATGTATTTAGACTTTATATTATATAGTGTTCTTGTCTCTCTGTCTCCTTGTGTCATTGCAGTCGTAACATAAGTAATTTCCTCCGGGATCAATAAAGTTTTCTGATCCTGATGCTGATTCTGAAGGTTAAATAACAAATTTAGGCCGCTTCTTTGTGTTTTAACCCACAAACAGCAGGCCAGCAGTGAGAGAGGCACCTGGGATCTTTGAACAAACACATACAAATGATGTTAAAGTTCAGAATGCTGGGGTTACTGCAGCCCCCTCAGCCCCCACACTTCCCACATCTCTTTGATTGTCTATAGAACCTTTACATTATGTTGTTGTTCTTTGAAGTTTAAAACGTTTTTTTTTTACACTCACACATCTCATTTATGGTTCTTTAAAAAACATCAGTTGAAAAGTTCTTCAGGGAACCAAAATGAGTTCTTCTATGGCACCTATCTCTTTTTAGCACATGTATTTTTGGGCGTATGTTTTTGTATATTTAAATGGCTGCATATATTTAGCTTCAAAGCTATATCACTTTGCTGTTTATCCATGTTCATGCGTTTCACATTTCACACAGAGGCCGCCTCCCTGCACTATCCGATGGGGCGAGCCAACACATGCTCCCTCCTTTAATTTGATGATTAAGTGTGTGCTAATCAGGACGAAAGCTCACGAGTCCTACGCGTCTGGAAAGATCACTGGGATTTTCCTTCACTTCCCCTCACACTTGACACCGCACGTCTGCCGGAGCTGTCCTCTCTGATTTGTAACGTGTAGCAATGTGACCTTTATTCCAGCTATAACCATAATGCACTTTAGCACATGTCACTCTCAGGTCCACGCTGCTGCTGGAGTCATACGGCAGGTCCTGGCTGGGAAAATGAGGAACAAGGAGTTTCTTTCATGCCTCCAAACTTCAAATAAACCACCACTTATTTCAAATGCTGGCATTTTGTGACTTTTACACGTAAGCGACTTTTTCTGTTCGTTATAAAGATGTTTAGAGGTTGTTTCCTTTTTTAGTCTTTCAGAGGACATGACGGCATGTAAGGCTAAGATAATGAAAAGAATGATGCCAATGATGATGGTACTAATAGTGATGCTTACTATTAAAAGTGGTAGAATTAGAATTGACTAATCAATGTCCACAAAAGTGTTCCGCTGTAACAACTCTTTAAAAAAGTGCCACGAAGTGTTGCCTCACTCAAAAATCTCCATTTATATTTCATGTCTAGACTGACAATTGACCATCTGGTTCTATCGGTTTACATTCACATGTATAGAATGAATACAGTGTTTTTTTCTGTAAAGTAACTTTATTGGAGATATGAGATTTTGTTTTTGGAGGTTTTGGGTTCAGCACCTGTTCATTAAGTGATGATACAGAAGAACCACAAGAACCTTGATTTAACCAGAGATCTGTAGGTATTAAGAGCCTTTAACAAGTTTCATTTACTAAAGTCTGCACCAGGTTTTGTGACATTGCACCATTGGTTTAGGTGGTTTCAGATGAAATGCACTAAATTACACATGTGGGTGTTCAGTGACTGGTCAGAATTTAGCAACCATCCAGGAAGCAAACAATATAGTGACCATCCAGGAAAAATATAGCAACCAATTAGCAACACCCTAAAAACCACCTAGGACGCTATAGCAACCATCTGGCAATACTCTAACTTTACTAAATAAGAGTGCACAATACACTACTTTTGAATTAATTATTGAATTTTGTGCATAACAGTGTGCTTAATCACGATTAATCGTGATTAAAAAAAAATTTAATCGTTGACCAGCATAAGTACATATATATATAGTTACATATATACTATAGTTACAGTTCAAATATATCTGTAAATCTCAACTTAAACTTAATGTAATCAAATCAAATATAAAACCAAAGCTATTTGCCACTACAGGGAATTCACTATTTATCAATTTGTTATAGAATAACAAGTTACCATGAGAGTCCAGAGCATTATAGCAGCTGCAAAGGGGAACCAATTCCATATGAAAGTCTATGTATCTGAATGCAGTGTCATTAAAGTCCCTGTTGGTGTAATGGTCAGGCGTTTTGTCCATATTATATGTCCATTAGTATGACCATATAATATGTACAAAAGTAGTGGGACACCTGACACGCGTGAAAAACAGATGAGACCTAAAGCGCTGCGTGCTGCTCGCACCCTGAGCCCACGAACTTTCAAATAAAAGAATAAATAAAAAGATTTAAAAAAACCTGCATTAACATGCAATAAAATAATTGTCAGCGTTAAGTAAATAGCGCATCAACGCAGTAATAACGTGTTATCATGCCCAGCCCTAATATATATATATATATACATACATACATACATACATACATACATACATACATATTTGAGTTGTATGACTACAATTTCCCCGTAGGAAGGATGGGATTTTTGCCACCATTCGGTTATACTTGTCCAACAGTTGATCTGAAGAATGCATTTGTGGGTGGAGCAAGCATAGGTGAATTAGTAGCGTAAGTATTAATAATAGTGTTAGTAGTTCTGCTGCAGACTCTCTTGTTTGTTTCTGCTGGATTTGTACACTCCTGCTCACCTCGCTGCTCATCAGCCAGGTTGTCAGGTTGGCTACATCCTTTTGATGCCATCACTGACAATTAGCAAGATGATGCTGCACAAAACCATCTGGACAGGCACATTTCACAGTGCTGAGGAAGACAGTTTTTGGCGTGACAAAAATACGTCCCAAGGTCAGCCTTTCGGCACTGGAAGTCTCATATTGCAGGGGAGCCAAAGCATGGAAACGGCTGCCACTCTCATCCTTTTGGAGTTCATTTAGAACCCAGTGTGAACTTTTTTTCATCCCTCCATTTTTTATCTACAACACTGTCTCGAGTCATTCGTCGTGAAATATGGCGTCTCCAAGCCAGGTACAGCTGGACGGGCCAAGTGGCTAGATACAGATGTACTAAAAGATAAAGTAATATTAAAGACAGACAAAATAATATTAACATCTGTCATAATAATATTGACATTCTGGAGGGATTCCAGGGCTCATTTATTAGCAATTGTTGGCTCAGGCTGCTAGGAGGGGGTTGTGGAGGGGTCAGAAGCCTCTAGGAGATTACACTTTGGCAGGTTTACTACCGCGCCAAATATGATAGACCTGACGTGTCATTTTTCCCTGCTAGAGCACCCTCAGAAAAGCCATAAATTACCAGGGGGGAGCGGAAAATTGATTCTCTCTCTCTGTACCCTGAAAATGTTCCCTATAAATATGCAGTGATGGGACATAGCTCGGTTTATTAACTTGGTGTGAGAAAGTGGAAGGGTATTTAAGCACAGCGTAGGTGATTTTGGGAGGCAACAGAGCGCTTATGCCATTTACACTGCAAATGCATTATTTAACCCTTAAAAGACTGGAGTTATCATTGTTCTGCTGCTCTATTGTTTAAATGCAATTACATAAGTCATGAAATACAAACACATTTACATTGTGGGCAACATTTAGATTTGATTTACATGAAAGTCTGTGCTGGTCTTTTTTCCATAGAAAATATTTTAACTAACTATGCAATAATGTTTAACAACATAGTTTTACATTATGATGTTTCAAACTCAACAAATTACAAAGAAATGGCAAAATCATCATAAATTATCATCTATATCTGTTCAACTGACACTCAAGAATCACTTTCCCCTGAATTTCTCCATTTAGCTCTATGGGTTCCCAGTAAGAAATAATTAAAATACAATTAAAAACTATTAAAGTACTTAAAACCTTATTACATTCCAAGGCTTATTATTCAATATTAAAGGACTACAGTTCAAAGTAGCTGATTCACAGAAATGTGTAGTAAATGTTTGGACCTACTGGCTATTTAAGGGGTCATTTAAATACAAATTTTAATATGTACAGAAATAATTAACCATTATTTATTATTATTTGATCATCATTACCATAATAAATAATAAAAGAGTACAAAATGTGAAAACTGCTCACTACTCAGTCCTTATGGTCCAAATATGGAAATGAAGCTGCAAAAACAGACCATTTGAATTTACTGTTTTTGTGAAGTCACAAAACCAACACATTTCATTATTTATTCATTCAGCCTACAGCAGACTATAAAGCTGGACTGCTTTTTGAATGAGGCACCTCACAGAACAGACAATAGGAAGCGGGTTCATTTGCATATAAAGGCACAGCAACAAAAACAGACTGATTAATTCTAATCATAAATATACCCCATGGGAAAAAATAATGAAAAAAGTTAGGATATGGGCTCTTTAATATGGGTTCTGCCTTTTATAGCACCATTTATGTAATTAAGGGCTATTAGCAGTTTATTAAAAACAGCAATTTCACCTGCCTCCCCACCCAAAATCTCAGAAAGCCCTCTGACTAACAGTTTAAAGTTCACGTTCAAGAACTCGGAGAGTAATTATCGGTGCTGGCACGACAAACAACATTTCAGACACAGCTGTGGCCACAGCTAGGAACCATAACACAGGAAGGCCCCAAGTGCCTCGAATCTGGAATGTGTTACTAATATCCGCTGTGATATGAAAAGATGTTTTTATTACAGTAATATGAAAACTGGAAGTATTACATGCCCTTGGAACCCGAGGCACCTGGCAATTACATTTACACTATGGCCACTGAGCTCCCAAAAAGGAGCACATGGTAGACTTCTAGGGCATTGTAGAATTGCCCTCTGCTGTTCATAATGCACCGTAAACTGCAAGGTTTTATAATATATTTCAGCATCAAAGGGACAGTGTATTAGACTCGTTGTTATTAATGGGTAACAATTCATCAATCAATTGTTCTTCAACACGTCTGTCTCGTCCGAATGCAGTCGTGCCAGTGCTGTTGAAGAACATATTTCAGACTTGCATGGCAGCTGCCATAAACAGCTAAATTACGTTAGGTTGAGCCTTATCAGCAAGACTATGAATCAATTATGTTCCACAAACACTCTTTGAAGTCTAGCCTGACTTGCCTGAAGCTGTCCTTATTGTTTTAAACGACTATGTTGGATTACAATATGATGGGTTTTTTTGGTCAATAACAATGAGGTAATGTTATTGAACCATTAACACTTTGGGATGTAATATCCTTTGAAAGTTCACCACAACCCCAGTCAATTGCAAAAGCTTTGGTTAAGGCTGCATTTGAGTTCTATCTTTGGTGAATGTACAGTTTTTTGAGTACTTTGGGTCTTCTAGTGGAGAACACGGAGTTACACTGAGTCTGTGTTTCGTTGGTTTTTTAAAAATTAATTTCTCAACTTTCTCCACAATCTTTTCACATCTAATTCCAGCCACTTGCTAGGATTCTCCCAGTCACACAATACCATCAATACTCCATCCTGCCCACTCAGAGAGCGCAAAATCAATCGTGCTCTTGGACCACCGGCCATGGAGGGCCATGGCATCACTGGAGAAGGAGCTCAAAATCTCCCAGTGACAGGGTCTCCGCAGCATTCAGTTTTGAACAGAAAACACAGAACTCACTGATGCCGTTTCATCAGAATTTCATAAAAATTGTTTGTATTTTGAATTCTTAGCACTATTAGCACCACTAAGCCATAACTGAGTCCTGTAATTTTATGCTACACAAAATCTTACATATCTGACATACACTATGGTTGGTTTCCAATATAGATATTAACCAATTTCGTTCCGGAGTCTGTGTAGTCAAGATCTAGGCCTAATCCCTATTCATGGAAGCATCCGTATGTGTCCAAAAATTTGTAGTCACCTGCTCATCCAACATTTCTTCTGAAATCAAGGACATTAATATGTTTGTCCTCCCTTTGTTGCCGTAATAGCCTCCACTCTTCTGAGCCTTTACACTAGATGTTTCCTTAAGGCTTTAACTGCAGTCAGCCACAAGAGAGCTGTATCAGAGAGCTCAGATCACAGACTCCAGCTCACCCCACAGATTCTGGATGGAACTCCACTGCTCTACTGGCCAGTGTAGGGGATGCCAAGCATTAGGCATGGTGACCTTAGGCTTTTGGGTGGCTCTCCAGAGCATCCCATTCTAATAGCAGTTCTCTTCTATGAAGATTAAATATGCCATGTGCATACAATTAATCACCTGTGTCAGCAATGGGTGCACCTCAAAGCAGCTGAAGTCACCAATTATAAGGAATGTCTACATTTTTATTTTAGGACATATCATGTAGCTCAATGGTTTGTACTTTTCTGCTCTGAAACAATTACACTTTATATTATTTGGGTGTCATTTTCACCAATTTTCTTTCTTTCAAAACAAACACCCAGCACATAATAGGTGGAAATCTTAAGTTAAAAAGTTTATAACTTGCTAACATTTCAGCTATATTAGCTACTGTCCATCAGACTAAAGGTTTTTCTGCAATAAAAGACATGTTATTGGAAGCCACAAATTGTTGTTTTTCCTTTTCTTGTGGGTGTTTGTAATTTGATCAGTTTTGCTTTTTCTCACATCGAACCTTCATGAGTCACTGATATGAGTCCCTATCTCTGCTATCAAAAGTGTAGACGTCTGAGTGACACGACTGTGTAAGCACTGGCCCTGTTGTGAGTTTGATCTCTGGTGATACCACAGCCATCCATACTCACATGTCCAAGAGAGCATAACTGGCCTCACTTTGTCTGGGTGGATAGGTTGGCCTCCCTCTGGGCACCTATAAGCTGATGAAGCAAAATTAGAGTTTAGCGTTCTTCTCCAAACATGTTGGGCTGCCCAGCGGTGCTGCCTTAGCTGCATTTTGAAAAGATGCAATAGTGTTTTGTATGTCTAGCCTGTGTGAGCCGTCACCTTGGTATAATCGTGGGGTATGGGGAGATCTAGTTAGTGTGTAGAACTGACCATGGCTAAATTGGTAAGCTAATTTCAATGAAGATGAAACAAAATCACTTAAGTTAAAAAAGTAAAAATCAGTATTGTTGTGTGACACCAGTAACGATATACCAGAATAGACAATATATTTCCCACATGAAGGGAACATTTTGGGAGACTGGAGCTTCTATAATGACGAAGCCTGCTATTGCATGTTTCCAGGTTTCTAAACTCAGGTTTTCTCATGCTTAGCGGTTGCATGCACTGTCCATATCATTGTGTCTGTCAGCCTTTTGTTGGGCAGCGAGGCCGTGTATGGCGACTTGCTCTCTGAGAAAAAGCACTGAGGCCTGGCGGAGAGCTTTTGAAGCTGGCACATTGTGACAGGATTTCTGTGAGGCACGGGGGGCTCTCATCCCGTCACCAGATGCTTAAACGATGGCATGAGAGCCGAGCTGTTATTTACTAGCTCCAGGTCTTGGCGAGGAGGAGGGGTGAGGGGCTTTTCTGGAGGTCTAGCAGAAGGAGAAGGCGCAGAACCGAGGCCGCATTCCACCCTCTCTCCGTCCCTGCCTCCATCATCTGTCACATCTGTCTCACTCCGCCACATGTCACGTGCAATTAACCAGCTTGGCAGTTAACCCTTTCACCACAAGAGCAGCACTAAAGGGGCACTCACTCGCATACCGCTCGCCTTTTCTCAGTCAGCGTTTGTCACACTGAGACCAACCAAATTACCTGATTGTTAAAACACATGTGTGCTGTGTGTTCAGCAGCGTAAAACTGGATGGGTTTGTTGAATGACCAAACGCCGCGACACGCACAAAATGGTCTGGAAATGGCTTTATTTATTACTACACAAAAAAGGGCTATCCGAGCTTGCAAGACAGATAATGCTGCAAAAGCCAAGACTTAAACACAAAACCTTTGGTTGGCTGATACTGTATATAGTTCATATGTATCTGTGCAGTTGCTAGGTCCTCTCCAGGGTGTATTATTCCACTAGACACAACAGGATGTCACAGTTGTGGGCGAACAATAGGGGTATAGGGGCCAGGTATGGGAATGGTTTTATCATTAACCAAGCATCAAGTACAACAACACAGGCATAGGAAAGTCATTTGGAGTGGGGCACAGTTCCTTTGTGTAGCCACTGTAGCTCTTGTCCGGATTTTTTTTCTTCATTCTGCTTTCTATCACTTGTGTTTCTGTCAAGTGAGCTGCACCCCGTGTCTGTTTCTGCCGCGAGTACCTGAACAATGGCTCCTGCTTTAGATTACAAAGTTATAAACATTGCCAGTGTGCCCAGTAAGCCTTCTGCTTTGAGTCTGTTTGTAAAAACACGTCAGTCTCGGCCGCCTCCTCCATGTTTTCTCCCTGCCAACCCGATCTCCAGTGGGACCCGGGCACCGGACTGTCACTGAGGTATGGTTATCCTTCACCAGAGGCTGACGGAGGCATTATTCCGATGGGGATTGTTTGACTAATAAGCATTTTCACTGCACAAGCACAGGCTCCAGTCAATGCTGCCCTGCACACGCAAAGGACACCTTGTTCGTGAGGAGGTAGTGGACACCATTAAATGTAACCACTGATCCATTAAGCTCGCTGTGGTATCTCTAGAGAAAAACTGTGAAGTAAAACTGTCTTTTAATTCCAAAAAAGAACACAAAAGTCTGCCCAGATGTATCTGTCACTAAATATATTTCATTCTAAATGTAAATTATCTTTATAATGAATTCCTACCAGGTTTGCACAATATGAACAATACCTCACTTTCCCAGTATACAATTCTGAATGCATCTGAAAGAAGTTCAGCCGCTGGTCAGGTGACTTATATTACACATTTTACAAAATGTTACTAAAAATTCATAATGGATGTTCGTTGCATTGTCGGAGATCATTAAATCAAAACTTGTGTTTCATTATTCTGGACAGAATTCGGAGGGGAAACTATTTCTGACTCAAATACACACAATCTGTTACCATTCCGTCATTTATTAATTGGTGTAGCTGTTAAAGAAGAAGAGGTAACACTGTGGATCCATGGCACAAAATGGTAACTCCATTGCCAATATGCACACGCATCTTACACATTTCTCCAAAGCTGTCCATATGTTTTGCCATACAGGCATTTTTCCAGCGAACATTACCAAAACCTCTGAATTGGTTGAGAAGGAATACTGCTACTGTAATGTTTGCAGACACAGACCCAAATGCAGAGTTCTAAGTCGACTGAACTTTGCTGCTGCTAAAAGAGACCTTCGATCTCAATCGGACGAACCTGGTTAAATAAAGGTTAATAATAATAATAATCATTAACACAGAATTAGAAAACACTGTAGTGAGAGAATGGACAGAGTTCAGAACTAACAAAAATAGGAAATGCAGGGAACAATGGCCTATTTATATAGGAAGTAAAGCTAGTAATCAAGAGTCTTTGTGAAACTCTGGAGTAGGTATCTGGAGTGGGTAGTCTGGCTCGGGTAGAGACTCTCAGTCAAGACCTTACCTGTACCGAATTGACATTATAACAGTGTTAGCCTCTCCAAAATACTACACACAAACCAGTAATCTGTGGCATTAATTGTCTACAGTTTAAGTAGCTGGTGTATCACCGTGTTGACATTCAGTAGAAGACTTACTGTTGCTGTACATAACAAAATTATGTAGCATTATTTGTACTTTGACCGAACAACCTTTTAATTCAGAAAATCCAATGACCTTCTGACAGAGCATGACTGAGGCGATTTTGCCATTTATTTTTTCCCATAGAGAAAACCTGCTTAGACTCAGAGTTCCTATTACAAGCATGATGCCTACTACTACAGAATAACTTCAGGCGTCTATTTGTTTTTGATTGGTTAGATAGCTGATTTGCATATTTCTACTGGGATATCATCACTACTATATAAAGCAGCGGTCATCAACCCTTCTCCTGGACCCTTCAGCCTTCTTGAAGAGTTTAGCTCCAACCTGCATCTAACATTACCTAACTTACCTATCACTAGTGTGTCTGATCTGTTCTTTTGAGTGTAATTAGCTGGAGCATGTATGACAGTTTTGTGGATAAACCTAGACTATGCAGGATGGGTTAGTGACCACTTATATGGACAAAAGTATTGGGACATGTTTTTCAGGCTTTGGATTAGACCCCTTACTTCCAGCGAAGGACAATCTTAATGTTTCAGTATATCAAGACATTTTGGACAACGCCATGCTTCCAACTTTGTGGACAGTTTTGGGAAGACCCTTTTCTATTCCAGCATGACTGTGTCCCAGTGCACAAAGCAAGGTCCAGAGTTCAGTGTGGAAGAGCTTGACTGGCCTGTATAGAACCAACCATATTAAAGTCAACGTCATTAAAGTCCATGTTGGTGTAATGGTCAGGAGTCGCAATACTTTTGTCCATGTAGTGTATGAAGATCTTGTCTTGTCATTTGTGCCCATACTCTTGATTTACTTCCATTTACACTTTTCACTTAAAAATACATCCTGCACATGTGCTATTTCTGTTTTATTTCTGTTTGCTTCGTTCAAATTACTATGCATACTGAATGAGGCTTGGACAGGCAAGAGTGCAAGAGCGCACTTCAGGACAGTTCCAGCCTTGCGTATACTCCACCCTGCGGTTCCTGGTTTATTCTTTTACCTGCTTTTCACCAAAAAAACTTGTCTTTTTGAAAATGGATTGAAGTGCCGCTGGACACTAATTGCACACTCTAGATATTCTGAATATTTCTGAAAAACGGGAGAAGTACCCTTGAAGATGATTGACAGGGGCAGCCTGGGAGATTGCTGCTCCACCAGCAGCATGCACTGATACCTGCCCTCACCTGTACAGCTAGTGCATCTCTGTTTACGTAACTGCATGCGGATATAGAAAGCACATCCCATTTACACTCATGTTGAATGCAGTCGAGATCCATCTCTTAAAATGAGGTTTGAGGGCCCTGATCATAGTCCAGTCATAATGCATTTGTGTTTGTGTTTACACCCGGCATTTGATGCAGTCAAGCTAAACTTGAATGTGGTTCATAGTAAAGTCACACCATTTGCTCTAATTGGGATTTACACTGGAATTTGAAGATATTCTGATCTTTGTGTGGCCTTTGAGAAGTTTGTACTACCATGAAAGTGACTTTGGAGCATGTTGGTGTCGGCACATGGTGAAATAGCAGTCTCCCAGGCTGTCTCTGTCAATCACCCACAAGGGTACTTCTCCTGTCTTTGAGAAATATCATTCAGAATATCGAGAGTGTACAATTAGCAGCCTCCAGTCCACAAGCACTTCTGTCCATTTTCAGGAAGGTGAGGTTTTGTGAGTTGCTCAGGTACATGGCAATTTGAGAAACATCTGTCACTCCAGCACACAATAAGAGCACTGGAAGATGGACCAGTGAGGCCTGTGTGTTTGCCTTTCTCCGAACAATCCGCTGACAGGAATGTACAAAGTGCCAATAGATGACACCGTAACTCACTTTGGAATAATACGTGAGTGGTGTGTGATACTCTGCTGTAAAATGACCATGTTCAAAGACAAGTTTGACAAAACAATAAAGGTAAATTATACTGATTTGGCTGTTTTAAATTTGATCCATTTTTTCGCGTAGTTCTTTCCAGGTTACGTTCTGTCACAAAGCCGCTTTATGGATTTTTATAGAGCCCATGGATCATTGAAGCCTCAATCGAGCAAAGAGATAAGGCAGAAACCTTGAGGATATAGCAAGGACTATATACTGTCATGGATTTAATACTTGGAAAACACCGTTAGTGCCAACGATAACACGAGCGGGTTGTGTTTTCACATTAACTAATCCAGCTCATTAAAAGGCTAATTTTGTCAGAAGCACAGATTCAGAGCTTACAGAGCATCTGTGTTCATGAGTAGAAGATATTTGTTTAATGTGTTCCCCAGATTTATCTGAATGCAATTGTTCAGACAGTGTGTAAAGCATTACACGGTCCAATTTACTTGTGTTCTATTGTATTCTACTTTCTTCTAACTCCAGTTTGTTTAATGTTACATTTACATTTACAGTGTTAATTGTTCCAGGCCATTGTATGATATGTAAAGGCATCATTACTACAATGACGTAATAAAAATAACTCTAGACCTTTAAGAACACTACTAGTCGATACTTGGATACACAAAACTGAATATGAATTTTCTTCAAGACATTTTGATCTAAAAAGAGCAAACGATCTCCAAAATTACTTTACATCAGAAGCACAAAGTTCTGAGTGTAAGTTAGCAAAAACTGAACTGGAAGTTCGGACACACTGGAAACGGCAGCTGGCATTAAAAAAATATATGCAAAGGAAAAAAGAAAGATGGACATACAGATGTTTTCTGCAGTTATGTACTTACCTTGATTTGAAGGTGATCCTCATGATGTTGACTGAGATAATATCAAAACAGGGGAAGTGGTGGTAATTTTGTCTAAACTTCTGACGGGTATTAGGAGTCACTGTGATTTTTTGCTGCTGTTAGAGGGCCTTCAGTCCCAGCACATGCACATCCAGGACTTTCTTTTGCATCAGCTGACCTGGGGCCTAATATGCACTGCCGAAGTATACTATCTCTCCCAGGGGCCGCGGGCAAAGGCAAGAAAACGCAGCAGCACACTGCCCCAGCTTTCTAATTCTCCCTTCGCCTCCCAGCTTAATTGAGAATCTGAACAAACAAATTAATCATTGCAGCCCATAAAAATGACAGGATTCATGCAGTAGCATTCTTCATTCTCTCTAATTTGTTGTGTGTGTGTGTGTGTGTGTGTGTGCGCGCGCGTGTGTGTATGTGTTGTTGTCCCACCCACACACACACACACACACCCACACTCACACCAGTACCTCTCTTCTTATGTGCTGAATCTGCGAGTTTAGCCCTTATGAAAATTACAAATAGTTGTCAAGGTTAACGAGTTAATATTCTCATTCAATATTTATTTTATGGGCACGAGAGAGCGTCTCCCTTCACCACATCCCGCTGCAGAACGCGGATGGGTTTGTTAATCAAAATGACAAGGACAGTGTCCTTTTGATAATTCCCTGAATCATCGAGAATAAAAAATGAACTTTATTAATCAGCAGGCCCCTGATTAATTGTTATGAAGTGGAGCCTCGTCCATTTCCCCCCTGCATTTCCGTAATTTCCATGGAAGCCTAACAATCTCCCCAATGATTTGAGGCCTTTTGGGCTGGCGTGGAACAAAGCAGCGCAGCAATAAATAGTCCGAGCCAGCGTTCTTCCTCGCGGCCCAGCTGAAATACAGTTGACAGTTATAAAATACAATTATATCCTTTCTCTACTTGTAATTTCCGCATTTGCATATGAAAAGAAGGGAGGGCGGGACTTCTGAGATGTGGTGAAATGAGGCCATAAAATAAAGAAACAAAACCAGGATATATTCACTGTACAGTTGCGTGCATAAGTTTGGGTAACCCTGGTCAAAGAGTGGAAATAATAATGAAAATAATCCTCTACAGAGAACACAAATGCTGGGGAAAAAATATCAAACATAAAATGACAAATTATACTCAATTAATAAATAATTGAATGAACTATATACTAAAATTTGCAGAAAATATCTAGGTTTCATCCTAACAGAGGATGTGTTCATTTATTTTCAATTACTAACAAGCCATTTGACTAGGGGTCTTCAGACTTTTTTGTGTGTGAGTGTGTGTGTGTGTGTGTGTGTGTTTTGGCTTCAGTAAAAGGACTATATTATGAGCTGATAGTCATGTGTTCCTGGTGGCTGATGTATTATAAAGCGCTTCTGCTCTAATATGTCATGATTTGGCCTATTTTATCTCTTGAAATAATCTTTGTTTCCAGTTTTGTTGCTCAGATGTATATATAGATATAGATATAGATATAGATAGATAGATGAACACATCTGAGCAACAAAACTGGAAACAAAGATTATGTATATATAATGTAAAAGGTTTTGCCATAACTACATAACTACAGCACAGATAGTAGAGGGAAATGCAAATGAGGAGGACAATGAATGCCAAGTGCTCTTTCTCTTGCAACCAAGGTTTTAGTTCCAACAAAGACTCCTGCTGGTTTCGATTGAAGACCACACATCAATGTGAAGTTTTATGCAGTCTCACTCAGACCATCTGAAATGACAAGATCCTGTTAAAAAAAAGAAAGGAAAAAAGAGAAGTGGGGCAATTAATACTGCATACATTGAGCGTTTATAATTAATATATAAAACGAAATGAAGTTTGCATAGTGCTGGAGCAAGGATGGATTTCTTATCTAATTTACATGAGCATGTCAGACATGTGATGCTCATTTGCTCTGAAGTTCTGACCATGAAACGGAATATACAAGCTTGGGAAGTTTTACATCTTCGGGGGGCTTTTTCTTTAAACTCACAAACTCAGTCGCCGCAGCGAAAGGACAGAGTCAAGGAAAGCCGAGCTGTTGGACCCTAATGAAGGATGGTCCCTTTGTTTTATTAGCCACTTTCCCTATTTGTCACATAGTCATTTTCTTGCCGGCTGTCAGGCAGAGAAACGCTATCACTCTTGCTTTGCGCTCTACTCTCTCAACAGAACAAAAGTGATGGAAACGGAGTCACTTAGCTATATCCGGTGGGCCCGCAATTAAAGGTCTGTTTGTTTAGGTTCATTTTATCGTCTAAGGTAAACAGAAGTAGGCGGTCAATATTTTTCATTATAAGGAATTAATGGGAAATGACTTTTTTTTCCCCAAGATTCCCCCCGTAGCCGATTAATCCATTCCACATAGGTGTCCAACCTCCAGCCCTTCATCCACATATATAAATGAGCATGAATGGTAGGAAGAGCGTGAATATTTTACGGAGAGCCGTCAGTTCCGCTGGTCCTCAGCGGAGTGGGTGGTTCGGTGTGGCGTGCCGTTAATTGTGGAGGTGTTTTATCCATCAGTGTGAATTATTCAAGGAGATCGTTAATAGCTATCCCAGATCCAGGAGGCTGCAGGAAGAGAGACAAAGCCCGCTGTAGCGAGGCATCATTACCCCCGCCTCTGATCTGAGCCTGCCTCGGCTTCCCCTCGTCTCTCGGGCCTCCTGCGTTGCTCTCGAGACCAGGAAACAAACAAACTGCCAACCAGGAAGTCATAAATCCAGAGTGAAGGTAAGAGGGCTGGCGAGTAACAACCTGCCCAGGCTTTCAACAGGAAGACACAGAACAGCAGGGCTGATTGGCTGAGATCACTCCAGCTTGTTTATCCGAGCTCTTTCAGGAAGCACTCTTCCATTTCTTTCATTTCGTTGACTGCTCACTCGCCCACACAGAGCAGTCGTCAGAAAAATGGTTCTTTGGAATGATGCTGTAAAAGAACTACTTTTGGTTCCCTAAGGAACATCTCAGCCAAAAGAGTGGACTCGGGTCACATGACTTGAGATGACAAATTTGCCGATTTGAGACTCAGCTCGACGTCTCAGTGTCGGCTTATAACACACAGAGGTGTTTTTCATGTTAATGGACTCATTTCTTTGGACTCATTTAAATGGAGTTGTAATGGACTCCATTGTTACTGCAGCAGTTTACCAGGATACCCATCCATTTTAATGATAGACCTGGTTAAACAAAAACTGAACTCAAATTGAAGTTATCATTTCCACTGTCAAGTTCAGTAGTACTTTGAAACAAATGAACTTTTTATTTCATGTGCAGTTGCACTACTCTTTGTTTTTTTTTTCACTGTGTCGGTCATTGCTATATGTGATTTTGTTATTTGATAAAATAAAAAAAGATAATAGTATATATATAAAGGGAACTGAATTAATGTTGACTGACCCAGGCCTTGACTCGAGACTTCTTTGTACAGACTCTAGAAAATGGACTCTAGACTTGAGCGTGAAGGTATGGGTCTTAGTTAGCAATTCATTCACTTATTCCCATCTCTGCAGTGAGTGGATGGTTCTTTGACAAACTGCTTAAGGAAATTGGAGACTGAGCAGGTGTGAAGTATCATTTTGAAATTTAAGGAAGCGCCACATAATGAAAAAGTTCTAGTTTTTCCTAGAATGCTCCATCCAAGTTAAGCAAGCTTTCATAAACCTGCTTTTTGAAGAGGCACATATCTCTGATCCCCCTGAAATCTCCTTTTTTAGACATAAACATGTCCTGAATGACCCAGATGTTAGGTTTCAGCTTTAAATGGAGAGCATGTCAATTATGAACCATGGGACATGGTAAGGACGCATTCCCTCTGCACAACAAGCCATCCAACATTTAGACATTTAGCAGCGTTTTGCAACAAGCATGCACTCAAAGGCCTTGCGATGAAACCAGTCATAACGCAAACATCTTTCCCTGAAGTGATAAACAGAAGTCCATCACTGTGTTCCTGTTGTCATTAAATTCTTCACTGCCCCTTTCAAAGGCAGTTCAGCGGCACAACACTGACGCATTTTACCAAAGCGTAGCAGAACTGATTTTATCAGGTCGAGTTTTTCAGCAAAGTCTTCAAAAGGCATTCACAGCCAAGCTTTTTAGGGCTTGTCATATATTTCATTGGGTTTGAGAACGCTTGAGTGAGAGGACCTCCATTTCCATTATGGGCAAAGGATCGTGTTCACATACCTTGTTTGAAACCAAAAATGTTTTGTTCCCCCCTTCTTCATCTTGTAATCGCATAAACAAAGATGGCTATTAATTTCATCAATTAGTTCTTGTAGGCAGTTGGCCTGCTTGGCCAGCTGATGGGTTCTTGAGTTCCTATCGTCGTTTGAGTGTGATAACATTCAATGTCTACCCGCATTAGCAATCAAATTGCCCACATACAGAACAAGCCCAAAATAGGTCAACTTTTCCCCACTGAATTCCCTTAACATGTGCTCTGTACTGGTGGTTTCAAATCCATCTTTACCATGAGAAGCCCTTTCAAATGGTGATCTACGAGTCCAGGAACAAAAGCCTCTCCTTCAATGACAAGACCCGAAGTGCATCAGCCAGTCTCACTCTTTTCAAGTAATTCCAGCCACGGCTATTCAGGGTTTGCCCTGTGGCTACAGAGAGCACTCCATTCTCCAGAAATAGCCATAGCTCATCTTTCATAAGTGCTCAGGTTGGCTTATTGAGATGAGGAAGAGGGGTAGAAGTGGTGGGGTAACTGTGGAGTGTGTGTGTGTGTGTGTGTGTTGGGGGGGGGGGGGGGGGTGTTTCTCATTTGAATTTCTTTCTCTTCA